>OU015761.1:66562112-66591855 GCA_907173295.1 Fagus sylvatica | reverse complement strand
TTAAGTTTGATCAATAAATTCCTATTGATTTGTATTATGGCTTAATATAATTTCTTATTCTGTTGTCGGTGCTAAGTTGATTTGGATTATTGCTCAAAATTTTTATTACCACTTTCTTCAGGGTTTTACTTTACTCATCAAGAAAGTAACTTTTTTGCGTGAATCCCACTAGTTGTTTTACCCTGACCCTAATTAAATTTGGGTTATTGCTTAAGTATTTCCTATTATTTTGATTGATATATGCTTAAGATATTGTCTAATTTGTTCTTATTACTTGGTTGAGGGGGTGATAATTTGTTGACTTGTTAATTTTCTGATTCTTTTGGATGCTAGGTTGATTTGGATTGTAACTCAATTTTTAAATACCATTTTGGTTGAAAATAGCTTGTCGAAATCCCACTAATTGTATTACCCTGACCCTGATTAATTTGGATTGTTGGTTAACTATTTGCTATTATGTTTTATCAATATTTGCTTAATGCACTGTTCAAATTCTTCTTCTTGAGGGTGTTAAATTTGTGTACTTTCAAACAAGCTACTGAGTTTCTTGACATGATTATAGGAAATTTTATAATCCAGGGTTGAAACAGCTTTGGTCAACATGATAAAAGTAGTGTTTCCTTAGACCTATTTTTACTAAAGAATTGAAATTCGTTGAGGTCTTATATTGGCATCTTATGAAACCTCCATATTTTTCTGTCAAATATTTGAAATATCCATATGCTCTCTTGTATTGGTGGGTGCATCACAATGTTGTCATTATTTGCATTTCAGGATAAAGTTCTTGAAAATCATGGCTTTGGATCTATGGGGCTCATCATATCATCAAGGTTTTCAAAACCTCCAGACTCAATGTTACTTTTCAATTTCTACAAGCATTGTTTCAGTTTAGAGTTACACATCATATTGGATATATCAAATCTTTATTGTAATATATGTTGAATTTGGATAATTACTTTACAGTTGCACAAGAAAGCAGTTATAGTATTCTATCTGGACGACAGTGTGACTTTTACTTTGGTTATGGATATGGTATATTTGTGTTCCTTACCTTCTCGTCTCTGCATTTATATTGGTTGTTAGATCCATGTTTCATCCACATTTACGCTACCCATTTCTTGTGGCTGTAGATGTAATGGAAGAAAATGCTTTGAATGAGAAATCATTGTGTACAAGTGTTGCACATATTAATCTCTAAGGCAGATACTGAAATTTATGAACTTGAACAAGATCTTGTATCCCTTCAAAGTGAATTAGCCTGGGGAGAAGATGAGGAATGGTCTGAATTCTGCCATAATGCTTTGACAGAAAAGATTAATTGTCTTGATATTTCAATAAGGGGTTTGAGGAATACAAATGAGAATGATGTCGAGGTTCAGTTGCTAATGCATAGAGAACCTGCTGAGGGAGTACATGAAATAGTGAAGGCTCTACTCAGAAATTATTTCCAAAAGAAAGATGAGCAGGTTTGAGTCTAGAAAATTTCTCATTACTTTTTTCTTAAAATTCTGACTGTTCTATTCATTTGCTGCAAGAAAATATGCTTTTGAAAGTATAGTTATGGCTTTTTATTTTGGCCCCTTTTCAAGTATCTGACTTGCTCATAGAAGTTGGGGACCTGAGTGTCCCTCATTAGTTGATTGCATTAGATAATAGGGGCTATATTTTCACACCAGTTGGTTCAGGTTGTTCAATTACTGTTTAGTCTGTGTATCACCAAGGGATGGGTAACAAAGAAAGTAAAGCTGAGGAGTTGATATTTGTTAATATTATTCTGACTTTCTGAGTATCTTTGAATATTAGAGGAGTGATCAGATCTGGAATATCCTAATTATCTGTAATAGAGAATTTGAAATAAAACAGATGTATTGTTATTTGTTGTTGGCAGAAACATAATGGTTTCATTTCATTTGTTTACCTTGTTAACTTGCACTGAAACCAAATTTGACAATAGTAATTTGAGATTCTCTCTCCCCCCCCAAATTCTATTTCTATGTAGATTATGTTCACAAACCTGTCTTCCATTTTAATTGTAGTATCAGTGCTTGTTGTGTAAGCTCTTTTTGTTGTCAATGGTCAGCCTGCAGAAATTGCAATAAAAAATTCAAGTAAAAATGTTTTGCCACATGCAATTGGCCACTCCAACAAGAAGGAAATGTTGAGCGATTCCAATTTGAAAATCACAAGTGAGAAGGTTGAAGAACATAATTCCGCTCCTACAGCAGATGATATTATTTTAGACTCATCATCCAAGCTTGATGAAAAGAGAACAGATCATGGTGAAATGGTCAAGGTACTGCCTCCTCTCTCTTCTGCTCTTAGTTTACCTGTGCCTTGTCTCACTTTGACACCCCTTCCCTCTCTCTTTTCGTTGTCAATGGTCAGCCTGCAGAAATTGCAATAATAAATTCAAGTAAAAATGTTTTGCCACATCTGATTGGCCACTCCAACAAGAAGGAAACTTGAGCGATTCCAATTTGAAAATCACGAGTGAGGAGGTTGTAGAACATAATTCCACTCCTACGGCAGATGATATTATTTTAGGCTCATCATCCAAGCCTGATGAAAAGAGAACAGATCATGGTGAAAAGGTCAAGGTACTGCCTCCTCTCTCTTCTGCTCCTAGTTTACCTGTGCCTATGTCTTCTCTGTCTCTCTTTGACACCCCTTCCCTCTCTCTTTTTGACGTCAATGGTCAGCCTGCAGAAATTGAAATAATAAATTCAAGTAAAAAGGTTTTGCCACATCCGATTGGCCACTCCAACAAGATGGAAACGTTGAGCAATTCCAATTTCAAAATCAAGAGTGAGGTGGTTGAAGAATACAATTCTACTCCTACAGCAGATGATATTATTTTAGGCTCATCATCCAAGCCTGATGAAAAGAGAACAGATCATGGTGAAAAGGTCAAGGTACTGCCCCCTATCTCTTTTGCTCTTAGTTTACCCTTGCCTATGTCCTATCTCTCTCTTTGACAGCCCTTCCCTCTCTCTCTCTCTCTCTTTGTTGTCAATGGTCAGCCTACAGAAATTGCAATAAAAAATTCAAGTAAAAATGTTTTGCCACATGCAATTGGTCACCCCAACAAGAAGACAATGTTGAGCCATTCCAATTTGAAAATTACGAGCGAGGAGGTTGAAGAACACAATTCCACTCCTACAGCAGATGATAGCATTTTAGGCTCATCATCCAAGCCTGATAAAAAGAGAACAGATAATGGTGAAAAGGTCAAGGCACTCCCCCTCTCTCTTCTGCTCTTAGTTTACCTTTGCCTATGTCCTCTTTGACACCCCTTCGCTTTCTCTCCTTTTGTTGTTAATGGTCAGCCTGCAGAAATTGCTATAAAAAATTCAAGTAAAAATGTTTTGCCACATGCAATTGTCCACCCCAACGAGAAGAAAACGTTGAGCGATTCCAATTTGAAAATCAAGAGTGAGGAGGTTGAAGAACACAATTCCACTCCTACAGCAGATGATATCATTTTAGGCTCATCATCCAAGCCTGATGAAAAGAGAACAGATCATAGTGAAGTGGTCAAGGTACTGCCTCCTCTCACTTCTGCTCTTAGTTTACCTGTGCCTATGTCCTCTCTCTCCCTTTGACACCCCTTCCCTCTCTCTTTTTGTTGTCAATGGTCAGCCTACAGAAATTGCAATAAAAAATTCAAGTAAAATTGTTCTGCCACATCCAATTGGCCACTCCAACAAGAAGGAAATGTTGAGCAATTCCAATTTAAAAATCAAGAGTGAGGAGGTTGAAGAACACAATTCCACTCCTACAGCAGATGATGTCATTTTAAGCTCATCATACAAGCCTGACATAAAGAAGACAGATCATGGTGAAAAGGTCAAGGTACTGCCCCCTCTCTTCGACTCTCAATTTACCTTTGGCTTTAATCGTTGGGTTACTCCATTGAAACTGTGAGATTAGGTGGTCCTACCATCCTAGTGACTTATCACCACTGAAAGGTCATTAGATCCTAATTCTTTTTTCCGTGTCTTTTCTTCTTACATGAATAGCCTGCAATAAGTATTGGGAAGGATTCTAGCACTGGTGCTGTTAGAGATGTAGCTGGCTGCTCCCTTGGTAAAAGTGACATGAATGTCAGTGGAAATGAAGAAGTCAGAGAATATGATTCTACTGCTGCCGACAAGAATAAAATCTCAAATTCATCTTCGAGTCCTGAAGGCAAGGGAACTGTTCTAAAAACAGATAAGGTACTAGAAGCTCTTATCTTCACTTAATTTGAACCAATTGATTAGTATATAGTAGATATGAAAAACTGAGAGGTTACACCCTTGGGCCTTGTCTCAAATAGTTAAGGGGTTGAATGATGTTGGGCCAAGCTTCAGGATCAAGTCTTACCAATTATAATAGAGAGAGAGAGAGAGAGAGCTATAGCTCAACTGACACTTCCTTCGCCCATAATAATGGGATAGAGGGTGAGGTCATGGGTATAGGACGCACTAGGTGCGTGTGTACTCACATGTTAAATTTCAATTAACTCTTTCCACGAGCTTATACAGCTTTTTATTTTTATTTTATTATTATCTTTTTAATCCATTGAGCAGCCTGCAAATGCTATTGTTAAAGGGAGCAGTGCAGAGGAATCTAGACATGCAGCTGGCTTCAACAGGAGGGAAAACGGTTCTGATACCAAATTAGGTGCTTTCAGACAGGCAGAAAGTGGAAATTCTGATTTAGAAGTAAAACTAAGTGATTTTGCTGTGAAAATTGCACGACAAGGGTGCATAAAAGGATCAAAGATTGCTCCAACTGACAAAATTGATTCTGCAGATTCATCTGCAAAGACAGAATGCAAGAGGGAAATCCCTCCACAAAGAGTGAAAGTTAGAGTAACTGGACACTTTTCTTTAACTTCAACTTTAGAGATGCCAAATCAAAGGAAACAAGAAGCAACCGAGCTGCAACAGATGGAGGAGAGGAAATCACAAGCAGAAGAAGTTAAGAGGGCTGAAGCTGCTTCTAATGGCAAGAAACCAATTTTGAATTCATCTCTGAAGCCACGGAAGCTGAAGGAAAAGAGGAAAATTGAGTCAGATACACCACGGATCGAAGAACCAGCTTTCTCATCTATTGAAGTTGTTTCAGATTCTAATATTTCAAAAACCAAGACCAAAAGAAAATCTGGAGTCAGCACTGACATTCTCATTTTAAATCAGTCCCCGAATGGGAAGGTCATGAAGGGATTAGTTCAAGCTACCCAGTGTGAAGTCAAAGAGCCTAGTGTTGGTCCTGATGACAGCAACACTAGGCTCTCATCTATTGAAATTGTTTCAGATTCTTCTTCAAAATCCAAGACCAAAAGAAAATCTAGAGTCAGCTCCGACATTGTCATTTTAAATCAGTCTCTGAATGGGAAGGTCATGAAGGGAATAGTTCAACCTGGCCAGTGTGAAGTCAAAGAGCCTAATGTTTCTCCGGATGACAGCAAAATTTCAAAGTCACAGAAGAAAAGAAAGAGAACTTCTAATTCACCAATCACTGCAAAGATTGAAGGTTCAACTGTTCATAAGGACCTCCCAAACTTGACTGGGAATGCAACTGATGATGTAAGTAAGGAAAATCTTCAGATCGTCAAGTTCTCCTCCGGTGACTCCCATACTGAGGCCTTGGCTCCAGAAGTTCTTTACTTAAAGAAAAAGAAATTAATTGATCTGAAGGCCATAGCAAAGGAACATGATTTGACCAACTATAGTAAGCTTAAAAAAGAAGTACTGATTGGACGGATACTGGACCGAATGGGTTGTTGCTGAATATACAAGTGGGGTGTACATATTGGTCATCATCTGCTTCATTTCCTTGTTTCTGTAGATGCCTTCTTATGGGATGGTCGGATGTCCCATGGATTTTGAACGGTTCCATTGTACTACTTAGGTTTCTTGAGGTATATCTTCATTATCCGCAGTAGGAACTCAAAGAAAGGGGAAAAAGAAAAGAAAAGATAGTATAGGTAAAAAAAAAGTTTACTTTAGATTTCATGAAAGGATTTAGAAATTCATGAAATTATGTTTCAAATCTTACAAAGATATACCTTTGATGATGACGATAATATTTCAACTGTTATAGGATGTCAAGTTTGCCAATGCTCATGAACTTGTAGGTCTTGAAACTTAGTACGTGATGAGCTGGTGATAACATGTCCTATCTCTAATTACTAATTACATTTCAATTGAAGGTTAATACCATTTTATTTGCAAAAAAATTTCTGGTCATGACTTGAGTAATATTATGAGCTGGTTTGGGGGGAAAAATAAGACCTTTTAGCAGTTTGTAAATGTGCCTTCTAGCTGGGGGTTTTAAGAAAACATTTTTTTTTCATAAATGATTAAGGTTTCATATTCCCCAACACTTGAAGCTGAGGTTAGAATGTAAGTCCGAACTTACATTATCGTTTAATCTTTTATTTTCCAAGTTTTTGGAATTGTTATGGTTGTTGTAGTTCCAGTTATGGTTTTTGATTCTCTCAGATAATACACTTTAAAACAAAAATCTTAGGGAAAAAATTAAAAAAAATGTTTCCTGCTTTGGGGACTAAAAAACTTAATTTCTTTTAGGAAACCAAAAAGTTCTTCAACTCAGTTGTGTTGTAAGTATTGCATGATCTAAGCAACCGAGCAATTTGTTAAACCGCCTTATATTTGCAATTCTGCATTCTCATATATGACAGATGCTGATGCTTAACAAAAAAGTGGATTCATTCTGAAGCTCATAATTGATTTGGCTTTAGTTTTCTTGTTAGATATTTGTCAGACAAAATAATTTCAAGCATTTGTTATACATATAAGGTAATAGAGCCATCAAAAACAAGTTTTCAAAGTCTGGGAAGCATACTGAAATTCAACTAATGCTAGAGACAAGAAACCACCAAAACTAATGTTTCAGCTCATAGTCTAACCCATTGGCCGGTCTCTTGAAACAGCTTTGGACCCTTATCCATCTCCTCTGCTGAAAATTTTGCTACTCTCTTATGAAGGAGATGGTTTAGGTCTAGAGCTTTCTGTGTAGCTTTTCTTTGGAGGAAAAACCCTTATCACTCAGACAGGTAAAACGCTTGATTCTTGTCATCTCAACCCCATCTTTCCTACTGAAACTTTCAAGTTGAGAAAGACGTCTTTATCATCTAGACAAAATGAAATCATAAACCAATTCAACACCTTTTGGTAAACTTCATTCCGTTGACAGTACTAAATTACCAATGCTTAGATTTCATTTTAAGTCGCAATTTTTGCACTTTTCTGTCTGGACAAGAGCAATTGGTGATTCTGGTCTTTTCTGTTTTTTGATAAGTAGGTGAGTCTGTTCTTTGAGATGGGGGGACAATAACAAAGTGCAAGAATTTGAGAAAGGGGCACCAATATCCGCAAATAGAGCACATTCCTTTCATGCATTCCCAAATTCTAAGTACATTGACAAATCTATGTATGTTGTGCTAGATCACAAGCACCATTCTATATAGATGGCAACCCGCACACATGCATATTGAACCACTTCTATGACAAGAAAATCAAGAAATAATATGATAAAGGGACATCAGTATTAACATTCTAAAATATAAAGCACCAAAAGTTATCCTTTCAGCTCACAATCTAATCATAAAAGTATCATAAATTGTCTCTCTCAGCTCCTAAGCTTAGAATCCTCCAAACTAAAGGCATCCAGCTTCCCTGTCAAGACCTAAACAAAGAAATAACATGCACCAAATCAATTACAACACATCTCCCTACATTAAAACAAACCATGTAACCACACAAAGGGTTTAAAATAGGCTAAATTGAGATACAATCCATTCCCCATTGTAGTTCCTAATAGGATTGATGATAAATCAACACAATTTCTTGCCCTTGAAAGTTTAATATAATTTCCAAAAGTTAAGCCCTCTGGCCTTCAAGCTTCAAGGATAATGGGCATCCACATATCACCTAATGTGTTTTAATCTTACAGAGGGAAAACCTAGCTTGTCTTTTCATTTTCAATATATATATTCCACCTTGCAAGTGAGGGAAGTTTTCTTAGGAAATTGATTTTTCTTATGCTGTTTTTTTATTACCACAGCAAGATCAACTTTTTCATGTAATGTCACGTATCTTTTCTGATAAACCACTCTTCTCTATGCTCTGAAATCTAAATTGTGCTTCAGTTAGGAGGGAAAGAAAGTTGAAATGTCTCCTTCATAACCAAACAGGGTATTAGGTTTTGAAACCTATCTAAACGACACAAACAGGGACATTACATCCCCAAAATTCATAGAGAAAAACAATACCAAGCAATCAATTTTTTTGGGGTTACCAGCCAAAAATACTTTTGTCAGTTTCCAATAACTTTGATACACCTATAGACAATGTATTAGCTTTTAGTATTTATCCCATTAATCATGCGAAAGGAGGTTGAGAAATCACTAAAACTCACTTGCTCCATTTGCTCCAACTTGAGATCAGTCTCCTTTGCTGCCCTGACAAGATGGATTATACGATATTGGAGTTTTGCATTTTCCACAGCAAGCTTCTGCGCCTGCAAGCCACAAGTAAAAACATTTTAGCTCTCTTCAATACTATCCAAATGTAAAGAGAACAAGATAGAACTTTGTAGAACCTTTTCTCGTTCTGCAACTAGCTCTGCACTTGACTCTTCAAGCTTTGACTGAAGTTCACTTATCAATTTCAAATTGTCCTCATTTTCAGCACCTGAACAAGTTTGAACATATAGATAAAAATAGTTAGGACCAAATTTTGTAAATTGCAAATATCATTGGTTTAGTAAAGTGCTTTTCGACCTACCATTCTTACTTGCAAGTGCAGCTTCAAGTCTGGCCAAGCGTTCCTATAATATAACTTCTGCTAGTTAGCAAGATTCCAGCATAAATTGGAAAGGAGAAAAACAAACCTAAAAGTATTGCTCACTGATTATCATCATACTAGGTTATTTACAACAGAAACATTTATAAGCATCTAAGATATAGTGCCCCCCAAAAAAGAAAGCCTCCCTGAAATCAATTTTTGTGCCATAAAGCTTCAATTTTTCTTCAATGGGAACACATGTGCTGGCGTTTGGGACACCTGTAGCAAGTTTCTCACATTTGTGTTTTTTTTTTTGTTTTCCTTGATTGGTAAGTTATATACGCACTTGGTGAGTCTTGAATTAACAACCTTACTCTCCAGCCCACTCTTACAAGCAAAGTAAATCAAATTGTTCTTAGGGGCATAAATTAGAATTTAAGCCCAAGCAATGTGATCTTCAACTTACAAGCAATTCTATATGAAAAGAAGATACTTGCAATGAGGGAAAATTTCGTCTCTCACCACATTTAGTGACCTCTATGAAAAACAATGTGATAAAAGCAAATCCTTAGTTTTTTTTCAATAATGCTACAGACACAACGTTTTCAAAACACCTTCACAACATTGCATAGTAAACAACAAAGCAATATAAGTGGTGGGTTCATGTAGGAAACAAACATTGTGCCTGTAGCATTACCTTTTTTTTTTTTCTTTTTTAAGCCAAACTTGGGCGTAAACTAGAATTTAAAGTACACGAACCCAATCTCAAGTTTCAATCTTTTGACTTTCAAACAAGTAAAACATGCTTTAATCTACATTCATATTTCATATTTACTTATATATACACATATATGCATACATCTATGTACATATATAAATACACAAGCATACATATATACACATATAAAGGTGACTAAAACAAATAAAACCCAAATCATAAAATAGCACATAGACCCCAGAAACATGAGAAATATAATCAAATACTATATAATGAAATAAGAATAGCATTAGAATTCAAACAAACACACAAAAAAAGAGAATGGGAAATAATCAAAATTCAAAACCAACCTCAGCTTCAGAAGCTCTTTGGTATAAGGGCTTCAAGGTCTTTTCCAGGTCGCTTCGATTCTCAGATTCCCCCATTTTTTTTTCTTTCTCTTTTTTTGGTTTTCTTAGATTTTCAGAACGGCTTCTTTCAACTGTCAACTCAACGGCGTGATGCTTGGTTTCAGAGGAGATAAATATGATTTTACCAAATTATCCTTGGTCTGTACTAGTAAATGATTGCTTTCTTTTGGGCTGTGCCTAATGGCCCAAAGGGACCTAAAAGTAAAACCCAATGGGCCTAGCTGATTTTTTATTTTATTTTTTAACTTATAAAAAAATAAAAAAAAAATTTAGAGTCATTATAGAAACAAATCATAATAAATTAAATTTTCATCAACTTATTACCATGCTAAGCAGGGTTTGTTGTGTAAAGTTTTTTTTATTTTTTTTTTTTTTTTATTTTTATTTTACATTTTTTTTTTTGATTTTATTTATTATCATTCACATTTTTAAACTCTATTTTAAATGTGATTTTTAGTTTTTTGAAAAAATCTTAAGACTATTGCAATATATAAAACAAATTCTCATTTTAGTTTACATTTAAAGTTTTTGATATTTCAATGGTTAAATTAACCTTCATTTGAGACTACAAATGACCTTTCACAATGGACATTTTATAGTTTGATATTTAAATCTCCTAAAATTATTGTTGATAATGTCATAAACATATTTTACAAACCCGTTTGAATAGATCTTAAACATTTACTGACTCTACTTTACCATTTTTGAGAGATTTAAACCCAATCAAATAGATCTGAGTACATCCACTGACTCTACTTTTCCATTTGAGAGAGATTTTAAGATTGCACTTATTCAACTGCAGCTTTTTCAAACAACTCAAAAAAAACTGAAAAAATAAACTGTACCAAATATGTACTATTGTCATGTTTACATTAACTTGCTCCTCTGTCACTATCTCAGGAGGTAAGACCTCTGTATGTGGATGTACCCTTTTGGGAGCTTTGTTTCTTTGGTTTGCAGCTTGAGCTGCTTGTGTTTATTTGTGTGTAGTTTTCAATAAATTTTTCTTAAAAAAGAAAAAGAAAAAAAATAGGGAACATTCAAGGTTTCATCCCTCAGCGCTTTCAGAATTGCTTGTGATGACTGTTCCCTGAAGATCCAACATAAAAGACAAAGGATATAAATTCCAGATTGACAACTTTACATGTGATTCAGAATAAGATGAGGGCCATGTGGCTATAATCATGGTAGAACTTTATTGAAATGTTCGGATCACAATAAAAATGAGCAAAACAAACAAGACTATCCCTATAGTCAGCTTGCTATAACTCACTACGTGACAGCTTATAAGACTATCCATATGTATTATTTAAAGAAGTCAAACCAATTTGTAGCCAAACCTTGTCCTTCTTTCTTTTGTTAGAAAAAAACAGTTTCTTAAGTAATTAGTACTTCATTTTTTTAGATGGTACTATGTACATTGTTAGATCCAAGAAATTAAAACTTAATTGTGAAATGGACTTTCCAATTTAAGTGAAATTGAGAGGATCTTGTTCCCACTATAGCACATTGTTATGCATTTTACACAATAAGGTGCAACACTAAGAAGAATTGTAAATGCACACTGGGAGTCTGGGACCTTATCCTTTGAACCTTTCAAATGATTAGAATCTGTGAAGCCATTCCATTCTGTTAGTGTTTCCATCACTTAACAGTAGAAGTTGAAGATAAATACAATTAGTTATATATTAAGGAATTGAATCAATTCACAATCTATTACAATAACCAATATGTTTTGCTCATCATGCATTCATACAACAGTCAACAAGTGCTTCTTTAAATTATGCTATAAATTTCTTTCGCTATGGGGAAAAGTAATCAAGGTTGTCCAAGAAGGGAAGGCTTGTAGAAAGCATGGGTTTGTGCAATCTCAATGCGTTCCCGAGGATCATTCAAGGTTTCATCCCTCAGCGCTTTCAGAATTGCTTGTGATGACTGCTCCCTGAAGATCCAACATAAAAGACAAAGGATTTAAATTCCAGATTGACAACTTTACATGTGATTCAGAATAAGATGAGGGCCATGTGGATATATTCATGGTAGAACTTTATTGAAGTGTTCGGTTCACAATAAAAAAGAGCAAAACAAACAAGACCCCAGTTGTTAATTTGTCATTGCTCATTGCTCATGCATAGTTTACTTTTAAGTGCCATTTGTGACAAAAACTCAGGCTCCACAATAAGTAAATACAAGTAGACTATATGTTGAGATCACAAATTAGATTAATGAGTAGCAGAAAATTTACCTTGTGATCAGTATCTTATATAGCATCTTTAAGATGGGGCAAAGCTCTACAGGCGCTACAGGCTTGTTTATTTCAGGATGCGGTACACTTAGGCTAGACTGACTCAGAAGTTCATAGAATGCCCCCACTGCAGAGACACCCTGGAAAATAATAGGGCAGATTTAGCATTAACATGTTGTAAGATGCAAGTCAGACAAAATAAGGAATGTTACTAATCAAAGGAGGAAACTCATATTCATCGAATGTTGTGCATTTAGTTCATTATCATGAAAGCATCTCAATTTGTCATAAGATATGTCTCTTCTGAAATTTTCCATTCACATCCAATTCCAAGATATTATGTTTTTACTGACAATAATGCCTATGTTCTCCAATCATGGGGTGTTTTCTTTCAATTTGCCCAAAATGGATGATGGTATAGATAAATGTTACAAAGTCTACTTGATGATTTCATTTGTGGATGCATTTAGTGGGACAATATCAGTATTGCAGCTATTAGTAACAGAATGCAAAATGAAAAATTAAATGTGTTGTGTTTGTGAGAGAGAAGCAAGATCCCTCAAATCAAGCTGAGAATGTTATTCAATAATAAAGCAATATTTGCATCAGCAGAGCCATCCAGAATAGAACAGAACCTTGTTCCCCAAATAACATAATGAGAAATGTTATATTAATGGTGCCTTCAAAAGAAACTTAAGGGCATGTCAATCCAATGGCCAGCAGAATCTGCCATTCAATATACTTGACGATCATGGTCAGTGCACATTCAAAAAGGTTAAAAAGGCCATAGACATGTTCAAGTGTTGAAACAGAAGTATGTACTGGTTGGATGTGGAGGATCTACATTGACATTATCAATTATTTATTTATTTATTCTTATTAGATGAAACTTACATTAACTTTCAAAGCAACGTCAATAGCCTTGGCTCAGTGGAATTTCCTGCTAAGGCTATTGACATTGCTCTCAAACTCACCGTAAGGTACTGCCACATACTGCCGTGGTCTATAATTGTAGAATTTGAAGAGAATGCATGTAACATGGGTTCCAAAGAAAGTACTAAATCAGAATCAATACCTGAATCATTCCTTTGCCACTGATGCTATCACCCATATCTAGGCTTAGTTCACCCTTGGCTAACATTTGGCCATACCAAGCATTACGACCTTTTAACAAGGTTACATAAGTGTCAGCCAGCAAAGGCCCTGCAAGCTTCTCAGGTTCTTCAGCCAACAAATGGGTAATAAATATCATCTCTGATGTACAATGTGCAAAATATACTGATTTGCTGGTAGCACTCTCATTGGTAAGGGCTGCTACCATTCCTGAGAAAACCACAATGGAAATGTGACCATGTAAACTCTCGTCATTAACCATGTATCACTCACAAGCATTTAAAGTTCCCAGAAACAAACATAAATAAATAAGTAGATCAGGCATTTTGTGATCAAAATATATTATTCCAGATGACAAAGCATTTTATTATGAACTGCAATAATTAGGGTATTGGACTTGGAAAGAGTGACCTAGCAGAGTATTAGACTTATTCATTCATATACATGCATACATACATACTTATATCTATATTCTATTGTATATATTAAATGCAAAAAAATCCGTCCAACACAGTCACTAATTTGACAACGGATCAATAGAAGTAAGAAAAATATATAAATAAAAAATTATTAAGATATAACTTGAATGTGCCATGAGTGAACACTGTATCAAAAGACTATGCTATCCAGTGTAATTCTATTGAAAGTTAGCTTGTAATAGCAAGAAAAAAAACATGTTGCTGACCCACAAACAAAGGATGAAAGCTAAAACATCAAGCTAAAGAACATATCCTACTTTCTAAGTTCCTTGAGGCCAGCACTAACAGCTGGGAGGATTAAGGGACTACCTATTCCAAAAGAGGCCCTGAAACATGATTTAGCAAATTTGGTTGTTCTACCACAAAATTTGTTTCACATATAATGCTATTATTGGTATATCATGAAACCAAAATTCTTCTATGAAGGAAAATTTTTCTTATGATAATTAGTTAATTAATTAAAAGTATCAATTATTTATTTATGAAACATTTTTATAGGGATTAACCATAAGCTAGAATATGGTCAATTCAATAGATGGAGTTGAAAGAGATTTATCAATTAAATGTCAACATCATCCCTCGTCTCCAACTAAAGTGTAAAAGGGTGAAAGTCACAAAAATTGAGGGGCAATAATGCATCCTTATACAATGTCTCGATTCACTATTAAAAAAAAAAAAAAATTTCTTGTGTTTTTCTGTTTGTTTTAGACTGAATTTCATTACCAGGAATACGAGGAAAGCTTGTGCTGGCAGTCTTCTTTCATTGTCTGGTACTTGTTCAGCAAAGTGATCTTTCAATAATAGTATGTCTTTTCCATAAACACAAAACAAGAAACTAGGAAAAGGAATAATAAAATTACGCAAGGGTTCATTAAAACAAATCATTGTCTCAAAATTGGCATAGAAGCTCTAGCTTATTCCACAAGGACTCTGAAACTTACCAGCTCCAATGGCATAGACATTCTTCAGGCCACCCATGACTTCATGTGTAGCAAGGTCACTGTTGTCCCAGACAATAAAATGGGGTTGCCTTAAAAATTTTGCAAGAGGTTTCCTCCACTTCTCAGCTCCACAAATTCGAGCATTAGCATATTCCTTATTGTAAATTTCTGATGCAATATTTGGTCCACCAAGATAAAGTATGTTCTCCATAGGTATTCCAGCTGCCAGGCATATATACTAAATATTAGAGAAGAGGGGAAAACATTTTCTGCATTAACAAGGTTGAATGAAAAAAATAGGACGAAAATCATTCAAGTTTTAAAAAACAAAAAACAAAAACAACATCCAAATTGCATATGTTGTAGACATGAAACACAAGCAATGAAATTAATTATCATATTGATGTAGAGGAGGGAAGTACATTTCCTAAAATTTTCAAGCAGATCCTCATAATCCTAGAGAGACGATGGATCAATAGTAATACATAGAATTAGCATCACCATACATCAGACGTATTGCTGGTTTCATGAGAATAATTGTCGATGTTAGTCATGCAAATTCATAATGTCTTGCACTTTCAAAAGTTCTTTTCAACATTCACCACTGCATGTAAGATAACTAATTACTTGGTTTCATGAGAATAATTTTTTTGTGTTTTTCTTACAAATTATAAGTTAATGCACTTCCAAAGGTTCTGTTCAACGTTCACCACTGCATGTAAGATAGAACCAAACTAACGAACATTTTATATTTATTCTTTCCTTGCCAAGATACCAAAAAATCTGTTCACCTTTACCCATAATAATCAAATAAAGGCAATAAGTATTAAAACAAGCTGACTTGCAAAGCAAAAGAAAAGAATTCTTACTTGCTCGGTTAATCATTAGCGTGGGAGTTATTATGTGGGGCACTGGATTCAGTGCAGCCTCTATACCCTTTGACAAAGATATGATGATTGGCACTGTAATTCTCTCCTTCCAATAACGATTGATCTCTTCAAAAACCTCCTGAGTTTCAGTGGAAGGCAAGCCATTCACCACAATATCGGCATCCCAAACAGCCTCCTGCAAATTAGTCACAACCTTCAAAGGACAAAGTGGTGTATTAATCATGTTCAAGCAAAACCCATCTTTCAAAATCTCATCAGCATAGAGAGTCCGATCACCAAGTCTTGCCTCAACATACTTCAAATATGCGCAGCGCCTGATCAACCTCCTCAATACATCCTCCCTCGAATTGATCACTTCAAAGAGATGTTCAGCTGTGGCTCTATCGACAGCTCTTCCTGGCCTTCTCCATATCCTGATTTGGACCTTCTCTCTGTATGGGCCATAGCTGTCTTGCAATAGAGCAGCAAAAACACTGCCCCAAGCACCTGCCCCAACACCAACAATCCTTAATGGATCACCAGCAGCCTTGCCAAGAAGGCCGCGAAGCTCATCAAGCTTCTCTTCCAAACCATTAAAGTTCTGAATAGACCCATTGGAGTATAAATTATGACCCTTTCTCTCAATGCTTCCCACCATATTGTTCTTCCCAGTAACTTCAACACCAAGAATATCAGTAAATCAATACAAACAAAAGCAAAAAAAAAAATCTTTAATTGTATCAAATAGGTATCCTCCTTTCCAGATTCTCTTCAATTTCAACCTCTGAATTACACATTCAATTCTAAAACCTTCTCAACTATACAAGAATTCTAAGAGCAAACAAGCTCAAATTTTTATATGGGTCTTGCACTGCAAATCCCACACAACTCAATTTCCCACTTGAAATAACAAATCCCACTTTACAATTTGATGAATTCAAAGAATCAAATCTTATTTGGTAGATCCTTTCACCAAAACTTAAACTAATCTTTGGTATTTCACACTAAGATTTTCAGGCCTACCCAAAATACAATACAAATAGAACAACCCCAAGAAAGGATCTCATGCCACATACATATATATATAGCAGCCTATTTACTTTCTGAGACTGCCTAAGCAATATATTCTAGAAAAGAAATCCAAAGTCCAAACTCTAATACAGCTTTGTTTTCTCCGTCTGATCAAGTTAGTTCATCTACCATAACTACAAACTAAAAAAACAAAAACTTCAAAACTCAAAAGTCAAAAAAAACCAACCTTATTGTCGGTAACCACAAAGCTTTGGCTTGAATTCCTAACTATAAGTGTAGACCCACCACAGACTTTGAACACTAATTCAACTCCTTGAACCGGCAATGTTGGAAGGAAAGTGGGAAACCATAGAAAGCTGAAAACTAAAAAGCTTTAAAACTTTAAAGAAAGAGGATTGATTAGCATGAAAAGTGCATGGAAATGAAAGCAAGAAAATGATGATGAGCCAAAATCAGCAGCATCAACTATAGCTTAGCTGTCTTGTTCACAGTTTGCATTGATTGGTGTATGGTTGGAGCTAGTTTGAGTTGGATGTCTTTGCATTAAATAGGTTTTGGATGTTGCCAACTTCCCCAACGGTCATTAATTTTATAAATGTGGATCATGACCAATTATTAGTGACAATCTTAACGTATTTTTGGCACGTAACAGCAGGTCCTATTAATTAAATTTAGGTCAAAATATTATTTTCGTCTTTAAACTTTGAAAAATTCGTTTTTCATCCATGAATTTTGAAAAAATTCATTTTTACACATAAATTTTGACCTTGGACTTTTTTACAAAAGAACAAAATTCATGTGTAAAAATAAACTTTTTTAAAGTTCAAGAACGAAAAACGTAGCTTATATATAATTTAGGACGAAAACAATATTTTAGGTCTTAAATTTATTGTAGAATAAAAGTCATTCTTTCACGTGAAATGAAAAAGTATAAATCGAGAGTATTGAATAATTTTGTGTGTCATTACTCATTTGTCTGTGATTGTTATCTAATCCCATGTGCCCATCACTACTTTTAGTTTTCCAGCAATATATTTCTTGATTTGACAAATTGTTTTGGATTAATGTAAGGTCTACATCATAAAAATACGTAACCCACTTACCCATTGACTCAGATTTTTCCCTAAATGATGCTATTGAACTATAAAGTTCTAGACCACGTACACTTATTTATAATGTTAATTAAGAATAAAATCTTTTTCATTTCTTTATAACTGTAACTAGGTCGTCAGAGCCATGTGATCATAATAAAAAGGCATCCAATTTTTTGATCCACCTTTTTATGAAATATCCCTGACTATGGTCAAATGGCCATGACTAGTATTCCACATGACCTTAGACCAATTATAAGCATACGGTAAGAATTTTTTGTCAAGCTTGGTCTTTCCTTAATTCTCTTCTTTGTAATTAATGCCATATTGTATCACATGTTATCTTTATTTGATTTTAACTCAAAGTGTTTGAAATATGTGCGGTCTCTAATGTTTAGAATTATGGACCATTTTCCCCTCCCAAAAAACCCCCCTTTATGAGGGTGTAGGTTCGATCTTCAGGATTTTTAAAATATACATGTGTGTGAGTTTAGATTAAAATTTCTATCATATTTCAAAAAAAAGATAAAAAAGAATTATGGACCATTTTTTATTTTGTTGCTAAATTTATATGAGAATCCATTCTTCCCCGTGAAAAGAAAATGCATTAGTTGAGGGTACTGAATAATTTTCTGTATGTTTGTAACTGTTATATAATCTCACGTGCCCATCCTAGTCTTGGAGCGATATTTCTTTATTTGCCAAATTGTCTTTGATATCTTTATTCAAATTGTTTCTATTTTTTCATGTTTTATCCAATGGAGAATCTTTCTAAAAAAATCTCTCTGGCAAAACGCAATTCGTCGAAGGGATAAAAAATAAAGAAGAGAAAGAAAGGGAAGTTTTGTTTTTTTTTGTCTTTCTTTCAATCCAAATAAGAGAACAAAGAAACCACTCAAAAATGAAAGTTAGATAAAGAAGTTTCAGTAAGAACTAGCACTATACTTCTTCTATATATATATATATATATATATATATATATATATATATATATATATATATATATATATATTATAATATTTGATAAAAAGCTCTACTTCATATATAAATATATAATCTACTTATCCACATATGTGGATTTTATATATGTGTGAAAATTTCATTACATGTCTTTCATTTTTTTTAATTACAATAAGTGGAGAAAGAGGATTCAGACTCAGATTTTCTTCTAAATAATGCTATTGAACTACAAAGCTTTGGACCACATGCACTTGTTTATAATGTTAATTAAATCGCCAGAGCCTATCCATGTGATCATAATAAAAAGGCATCAATTTTTTTCAATTTTTTATCTACCTTTTATGAAGCATCCCTAACTATGGTCAAATGGCCATGACTATCCACTATTCCACATGACCTTAGATCAATTATAAGCATACGGTAAGAATTTTTTGTCAAGCTTGGTCTCTCACTAATTCTCATCTTTCTAATTAATCACATGTTATCTTTATTTGATTTTAACTCAAAATGTTTAAATATGTATGTACGATCTCTAATGTTTAGAATTATGAACCATTTACTTGGAAAATGACAGATGATTCATTTCAATGCTAATCTATTATACTTATAATATATATCCAGATAAAAATGTGAGTTTGTATAGGATATGCAACAAATGGCTCAAAACCCATCATTTTAGTAAATATTTGTGATTAAAAAAACAAACCCATCATTTTAGCATAGTCTTATTATATGTGTAATGTAACACTTTCACACTAATACAGTTTACAGGTTAAGAATCATCATGTTTAATACATGAAGATTATTTGCCACTCAATTTGTTTATGTCTCTTTATTTCTTTACTTCTTTCCTTTTTTTAATGTTCCTCTTCGTACACTGACTCATTCAGTGTACATGCAAACATTAATGTTTTTTTATTTTATTCACGATCTTGTTGGCAGCTATACTTATCTATTCACTTCTCAATAGATGTGCTCAATGGAGACCTTCTATGGTCTTTTCCAAGTTCCAATGGCAAAGTCAGAATTTGACTCTAGGGGACAAAATTTATATGAAAATGTATGAACACATTTAATGTAATAAGAAAACTTACAAAACGATTACATATTACATTTTATGTTACAGCTAGTTAGGCTTAGTACTCTCCATGGTTTCAAGTCATCCTAAGAAAATATATATATGGCTTTAGAGATCATGGGATATAGCTCATAATATATTTTTAATCCTGCATAGAATATTTTTCTTTTCTTCCTGTAGTTGATGCAGTGACTTAAATTCCATGATGTAGTCCCCCTCTCTTTTTTGTTGAGAAAATCTGGGATGTGCTCTTTAATTACCTTTGTATAGTTTGTCTTTCTTAATACATACTTATCCAAAAAATAATAATTTGTATGAATAATCCCTTTTTTTTTTCAAAGTCAAAGTTCCACTTTTGAATGAAAATATTTTTAATAGTTAGATTGACACCAAGTACTTATGTAAATTTATGTTATTATGAAATTATCCTTTAATTGTATTGATTATTATACAAGTGTTTATCAAGGAAAATAAATAATCACATAAAGAATATTTGGAAGTCCTATTAGTTTTTATTTTTATTTTTATTGAAACTCTAGCTAAGTTATTTTCCATTATTTTTCTAGGTTTTGAACTTTAAAAAACATTGATAATAGGAAAGATTTTAATGTCAAAAAGATAATAGGAAAGATTTCTTTTTTAATGAATTTTGATATATATATATATATAAGAGATAATAGTGTATTGATGATTTGATACGATAATCACGTGTTTATACTATAAACTTTAGAATAGAAACGATCGAATTTCAGTAGAATATCATAATTAAGATTTTTCCAAAGTGTAACTGTTTGATCTTTAAGTTATTTGATTCATTGAAGGAAAGGTTTACTTTCACTATGGAAAAATTCCTTATACAGAAATATTACATTGTTTTCGTGTTTCACATTGTAACCGTATTAAAATCTTTAATGAGTACAGATGTGACACTCATCAGAGTCTGCATGCATTGATTACGTTGTGTCACTCCTATTTAGTAAAAGGACGCCTGGACGGTCTCGAGTGTTCTAAGAAGTACAAGTTAAGGATTAATATATATATAATTACTAAATATAATGAACGTTTTTTTTTTAAAGAAATTTATGTGTCAATAATTTATCAGTTTGCACACACACAAACTTCATTGTGGTTAATTGTCTCTAGTTTTTTTTCTTAATATGTATGTAAAATTTGACTTTATTTTTTGAAAAATGTATAAAAAATATTAATTAATTGAGTATTAAATATTCCTTAACTTGTGCTCTAAGAGCATTCTTTGGCAAAACCCTTTAGCAAAAAACGTGTTACTTCTGTCTTCTATGTGGTTGAAGTGACAATTCTATTTACTTTCAAAGTGTTGCATTAAAGTATTACGTAGGATCTCGGTCTCAGTTTACCTACCAAGATTGTTTAGGTATTATTGGATTGAGATCGGAAATCATTGCATTGTGCAATAGTTTTAGATTGTCTAGATGAAAAGTTGTTTTTTCAACTTTTCATCTTAACTGTCCAAAAAAAAGTAACTTTATATTTTAATATATCTGGTTGGACGACCAAGATTAAAAGTTATAAAAAAAAATATTATAAAAATAACTTTCAATCTCCGACGGCCTAAACTAATGCACTCGATTTCAATCCATATTTGGTTAAATATTACACATGCATTAAGAATTTGTTTGATTCATGCATAAACATGAGCTAAACAATAAATTGAAGGACATAAAAATTTTCATAATATTTTTCTTAATTATTAAAATGATATATTGTGATTGGTATTAATAAAAATTTTATTAATAGTGAGAGTGTGAGACCATGTAAAAGTGATATTGTTTCAATCACAACTTGTCAAGTTAATGATCGTAAAAAAACTTATGTTACTAGCACCTGATCAATTTTCTCTAACAAAGGTTGTTGTAGGCTAGCCAAAAATAAAATAAAATTGTAGAGTTTTGGTTGAGGCAATTTTGTTTTAAGTAAAAATTATTAGTATTCTTATCATCGAATAAAGAACATGGAATTCATTAAACAAATTTTCCGATTCTTACCTATACCATATAAAAAGAAGAAGAACAAATACTATCAGAAGAAAGAACAAATATTGCATAGCATAAAACAAAAGTGCCACAAACAACAAAATATTTGTTGTAAATTATAGAGTGCATAGCTTTCTATCATAGAGGGGCCACGACTCGAGTAGGTACCAATATCAGAAATTCCAAAAGAAAAAATCTATATATTAAAAGAATTGTTAATAGTGCATATAGTTCGGCAAGTTTACTATCAGGAGAGAATGAAGTGGCCGTTTTGTAGCCCAATGGCTAAGACAAATAGTGATTTTTGTCATTGTAATGAGATTTTGCGTGTTTGTTAAAAGCCAAAAACATGAAATACAATTATTTTTTGCTTAAAAATTTGTGGAATGACACTAGAGTTTAGGCTTTCATTTCCAAATCGTGAATTTTGTAAAAAACACGGTAATCTACCGGGTTAACAAACGGACCCAAATTCTAGTAGAATAAGCCTTGAAAAAATACATTACTTAGATAATTAGTGTTTAGTAATTTGCTGAAACTCCTACAATGTAATTATGTTTTTTTTTTTTTTTTTTTTAATAATTTGATAGTTGAGAAAAGGGAAGATTTAGAACCATGGATCCTATGAATTATTACTCAATATACAATGCCAGCCACACCACAACAAAATGGTGTTGTTGAAAGGAGGAATCGCACACTTATGGATATGGTAAGGAGCTTGATCAGTAACTATGATTTTTCTTTATCCATATGGAGTGAAGCCTTAAAAACCGCTGTGTATATCTTCAACAGAGTTCCATCTGAGGTTGTTCCCAAGACACCTTTTGAATTATGGTATGGATGGAATACCAAGCTTAAATCATTTTCACATATGGGGCTGTCTTGTTGAAGTAAGAGTTTATAATCCAAATATGAAGAAATTAGACCAAAGGACAACTAGCGGGTATTTTTTGGCTATGCAGTAAATTCTAAGGGGTTTAGGTTTTATTGTCCTTCACACACTCCAAGAATAGTTGAGGTTAGAAATGCTAAATTTCTTGAGGACTATGAACCAAAGTAGTAAATTTCGTACCATTCTGGCCGGAATTTTTCGTACCGGGATGCTAACCGATACAAGAAACACCCCTGAAACGTACCAGCAAAAATTTCGGGCTGTACCGGCTTACACCGAATGTGCCGGCCGAATTTCGGTGTTTTGACCAAAAAAAAAAAACAATTACGGGCCAAAAAAAACAGTTACGGCCGATACAAATGTCTTCTTGGCTTCTTTCTTTCTTTCCTTCATTAGCTTCGGTTTCTGACTCTGACGTTCTTCACTAGCCCCTTCTTCTTTCTTGGCTTTGGTTTCTGACTTTTTTCACCACTCCTTCTTCTTCTTATTTCTTGCTTCGGTTTCAAATTGTGACCAGACCCTTCTTTTCTTTATTTCTTTCACCAGCCCAATTGTCCCCACTTCTCTTAACTCATCATCTTTTTTTCAAAGAACAATAGAACATGTCAACCAGTTGAGCTCTTAGAAAAATATAATTATGTTGTTAGAAATCGAATTTGGTAATAACAATATACTTATTAATTCTTTTTCTAAATTGATAGATGGCCATTCTTCTTACATATATTGGAAAATAAATATGTAATTTTATATGCAATAAGCCCTATTATCCAAATATATGTCTAACAATCATAAAAAGGTGTTCTAGTTGCAAAAGTTTTCTTTTAAGCCCAGTTTGTAGTCCTTGCGTCTCAGCAAAACCAATGATATGACACAAGCAACAAAAACCACCCTAACGCCTAACTCACTCCTTGCCATTAATTACTATTGGAACCCAACACATAATCTCTCTCTCTTTTTTGCATAAACTATTTTGAAAGCTTTACAAGTTTCATAACAGTTATGAAAGCTTTGTAGACACATTAGGCAATCTCAGTAAACTTTTACAACTACTTATCAACATTGACATGAATCCAAAATAAACCTTCCCCAAATCTGGAGAAAGCTGCCTTTATTCCTATCTCATTGTTTGCTTCTAAGTTCTGTTTCTTGCATGACATGCCTAACCAACCTTTCCACCCTTTGCCTCTACTCAATTTCCCTTTCTTTCCGTTACTTATAAAAACACTACCTCACAAGTCACAAGAAACAATATTAATACAAACAAAAAGGAGATCAAAACAAAGGAAAAGAGAGGAGAAAGGGTTTGTGCCATGAAGATTAAGGTAGAATCTGATTCCGAGTATCATGATGAATCAAAACATCCCTTCTTGCAAAACATAAATGAAGCAGAAGAGAAAACACTGATACAGAAAGCCATTAGCCAGACATTTCAGAGCACAGCTCATTTGGCTAATCTTTTACCCACTGGAACAGTCCTTGCTTTCCAACTTCTATCACCCCTTTTCACAAATGAAGGTATCTGTGATCCAGTCAGCAGGTTCATGACTGCTGCACTTGTGACCCTCTGTGGGATGTCATGTTTCCTACAAAGCTTCACTGACAGCTTTAGGGACAAGAAGGGAAACATCTGTTATGGGTTTGCCACCATGCGGGGACTGTGGGTCATTGATGGTTCAGCCACCCTTTCACCTGAACTTGCTGCAGAATATCAGCTAAGATTCATAGATTTCGTGCATGCTTTCATGTCAATATTGGTATTTGTAGCAGTTGCACTCTTTGATACGAATGTGGTAAGTTGCTTCTTCCCTGCACCATCAGATGAGTCCCAAGAGATTCTTACAAGTTTGCCAGTTGGAATTGGTGTCATTTGCAGTATGTTGTTTGTTGCATTTCCTACCAAGCGACATGGAATCGGCTTCCCCCTCTCTGCAAATTAACAAACTCTGGATTCATCTGGTCGCAACAATATTACATTCTGCTCTCTTTGAATTGATAAGCTGATTCTCTGCTATTGAATCATTATGGTAGTTGGAAATAGCCTGTTTATTCTTGTCAAATTACAGGAACTTCGAATATTGACAGTGTAAGGTGATTGTGACAATAGAGTTGGGGTACGATAGAATCACTATATGCAAATAATGGCTATTTCTATGCGTGGTGTGTGAGTTTGAACATCAATAATTTATTAATTCTTGAGTAAATACTGAACCATGTACTGAAGAATATACAAAATTTTAATTTATATAATAAGATCATGATTGGAATTCAAAGGGTAAATCAAAATTCAAGTGCACATGCATATGCATTTGCAAACACACTCATGCACACCACATTGCAATTATTAATATAAAAAAAAAAAAATAAAAAAGGAAAAAAGAAGTTTGCAAATTGATCATTTGAGTCATTTTAATGCTCATTACATATTTAAAATTGCCATAGCCATATAATGCATTTTGGAGATAGTGACAATAATTTGTTAATTTGTTAACTCATTCACCCAAAGCACTTTATACAAGCAACATAAAGCATAATTTGGTGATTTGAAAATACCAAAGTGATCATCTGCATATTAAAAGAGAAAATGTTCCAATAAAAAGCGTAGGTAGGAAAGCAAGATTTGCAAAATGCCAGACACATTACATTAAAGAAAATTAGATTATTAGAAAAAGGAGCAAGAAGCTTGCATGGCTACAAGCAAAAAGGGCAGAGTTGATTTCTGAATTCTTTTATATGTGTGTGTGTGTTTATAGTCTAAGGATAGCATTCCCATTGATCGACAGCACTATTATGGCATCACTTTTCACTAAATAAAAGAGAAGGAAATATTAAATACCAATTAATCTGCAAATCAAGGTAGACATGCAAGAAAATTTTGAACGGTAAGGCTTGTACACAAACCACCCTTCCCAGGACACCACTTACAGTAGGCCAGCACTGAATTATAAAAAAAAAATTAAAAGCTCTACAGTATAGTACTCCTTTAAGGCATATGCCCTAAATCCTAGTTAGGTAGGCAAGAAAATTCAGAAATCAGCTTCTCAGTCCACCTGTAATTTTATTTTCATAATCAACATGATAGACATCCAACAGAATATGCAGATTTCATTAACTTAATAAGCACATGGACTGTTTGAGTCATAATTCCCAACATCTACAGTGCTTTTACAGAAATAACTCTTGATCAAAACCTCCTGATTGGATAGTTCTAAAGGATGGTCCAGATAATGTTTCAAGGATTGCTAGCCAAATTTTTTTCCAATGAATACCAAACAGCATGATACATTCTTTTAAACAAATTGGTTTGGGAAGCATCACTCCGATATCTGGAATTTAGCACCCCTCTGCCTAATGTGGACTGTATGGCTGGAACGCAACAGTAGAATTTTTGAGGACATATTATGCTCTACTGATCAGATCCTGGAGAAGTTTGCTAGCTCTTTATTTGACTGGTCGAGGGTGTGGGGTTTTTCTACAGCTAATTGTGTGGCTGATTTTATTGTTTCTTTGAATTCTATGTCTGTTTCTGCTTCTCCTTCCATTTTGTAACTGTTTGGCCTCTTTGTGCATAATTTGTGCACACATTGGCTCTTCTCAATAAAATTCTTTTTACCTATCAAAAAAATCAGTTACTGAGACATGTTTTTTTTTTTTTAATAGTTACTGGACATGTTGATGATAAGAGAACACTCCATCAAATTACAACTCTGATATATTAAAATTGTATAATTCATTAGATAAATGAATAAGCTTCTGAGTTCTGAAGCCAAAGAGATGGTATGTCAATATATAAATAAGTAAATATCTAATGGTGATGGGGACTATATACATTCTCCTTTCCTCTTTTCTGGTAATGGAAATATAAATTACAAGAAGATATCCAAATACAACTTGGAAAAATACAGCCCTCATGTCCTCAATAGTTATCCTGCCAATTATCCAAGGGCATGGAAATCCCAAGTCTGACAATTAACAACTTGTCATGTTGAGCACCAGAAACTCTATTTGATTAGCTACATGGATGACCTAATGTAGTGAATCAAAATGGAGAAGCTATCAAATGAATGGTCTTCATCAAGTTGCCAACATTCCAAGGTGATAAATTATCACTTGTCCCAAAAGCTTAAGTTGTTAGGAAATAATGAATTTAATTAGTTAGCCATTATTCTAACACTCCCCCTCACATGTGGGCCCAAAGTCTCCCTCAATAAGTAGGCCCAGAATGTGAAATTGTAACTTTTTAAATGGGAGGTAAAGTGGAGATATGATTCGAACTCATGACCTCATGCTTTGATACCATGATAAATTACTAATTTTCCCAAAAACTTAAGCCATTATGAAATGATAGATATAATCATTTAGCCATTATTAAAACACAAGGGAAGCTACATTTTCTTTGATAGCTTTGAAATGTTTTTCTCCCCATTTCTTTCTCACGCATACAAGAATTAAGGTTTTACCTCTTACAAACTCTCATATCCATTAAAATTATATAAAAGAGTGCAAAGTACTCCAAGTTTATTGACATGAAACTTTTTAAAAACATATATGTGAAAAATCCTTATCACTTAGTATGCGGGTGTGGGTGTGTGTATGCATGACTGTGTTAAAAATAAAAAACACACCTCAAAGTTGTGCATGTCTTACAAGAAGCAAATCACAATATCCTGAGCCAATAAATCATGCTATCAGAAAAGAAATGCACTTCAAAGAATTTTAAGGTTAGAAAGAAAAGAATCCATACAACAAGAGCACTTACTAAATCATAAAACTCAATTTTGGATCTATCTTTCAGGCTCAACAAATTCGCTCATCAGCTCGACCTGCAACAACTCAGTAGATTCCCGCACCTTCCTTCGATCCCAAAATCCACCAACCACTGCATTCCATGTCCCCTCAGCTGGAACACATCCATCAATCACCATCTCATCAACAATGCGAGCAGCCTTGTGTAGGTCTCCTCTCTTACAAAAACACTCCACTAGAGAATCAAACGTTCCAGTATTGATTGAGATACCCCTACTCCGCATACTAAGGTACAACTGAAAAGCCCGGTTTGGATCACCATTGGTACAAAGGCCTTGTACCACCATATTATAGATCCTAACATGAAGGCTCCACGTTAATCGGTTTGGTGAGATTCCACCAAGGACCATCTCATCAAGGAAGTTTGCAGCTTCCTGGAACTTAAAAATATCACAGAAGCCGTTAATAATCTTTGCGTACAACCCTGCATCTGGTTTCAATCCCTGAAGCTTCATCCTGTCAAGAATCTCCAAAGCTTCCCTAAGCTTTCCTTCTTTACAAAGTCCATGAATTAAAGTACTATAAGTTATCATGTTGGGCCTCTGGCGTTTGCTTATCATCATCTCCAATAGCTCCATGGCTTGTGAAGAACGCCCACCCTTGCAAAAACCATCCATTAAAGCACTATAGGTAAACACATTTGGCTCAATACATTTGCTTATCATCTCTTCGAGTAATCCCAAAGCTTCATCCAAATCATTGGACTGGCACAAACCATGTATCAAAGAAGAGTAGGTCACAACACTTGGCAAACAACCTTTTGTCTCCATTTCTTTGAATAGCTCCTTTGCTTCGCCAATCTTCCCAAATCTACACAACCCATTAATCAGAGTACCATACGTATACGAATCTGGAGTACACCCACGATTAGGCATCTCACGAAAAATCCGAAAAGCAGAATCCATTGTCCCACTGTTCTTGCAAAGGGCTTTAATCAAAACATTAAGAGAAGCAACACTAGGTGGAATTCCTATTTCTCTCATATGCCTATAAAACCTTAGAGCTATCTTTAACTGGTTTTCTTCAACAAGAATGGCAAATACCGTAATGTAAGATTTTTCGGTTGGTTTGCATTGAAAGTCCTTCATCGTGTGGAAGATCCTAACAGCATCCAGTGGCCTGTGAACACGACCATAGGCTCTGCAGATAGACAAGAATATGTCTTCTGTAATATTACACTTTTCCTCCTTCATTCTATTAAGGAGCTCCTCTGCTGATCTAAACTGGTTTGCGGAGACTAATTTGGAAATCATTAGACTAAATGTACTATGATCATGCTGAAACCCTTTAGCATACTCAGCTGTTGCTGAATCAAATATCAGAATAGCTTTCTGTAGGTCCCTTTCAGCTCGTAACAACTGCTCAACTAGGGAAGGTGTGATTTGTTTCGACCATTTAAACATTGCCTTACTACCCATTACTGGAATTTTTCTTTCTTGATATGACCACACTCTAAATGAAACCAAATCTATTTATTCATGGCACAAATCCAAACACACTACCAACAAAATATGCACTTTTGGCGACTTTCAGCGTCCAATGGGCATTCGCCAGTGAGTGTTATGTTAATTGGTAAGTAAATACGTCGCTTCTGAATTGAGTAATCTTCTCGAAGTTACATTACATAGTCTCCTAATGTTGAAGTCATGGTACCTGTAAGAGTAATCAACAATGGCAAAGACCTTAATACTCAATTTCGTCAAGACTCACAAGTATCATAACTGAATCAGATGCTTGGAAATTCTACAAACACTCAATACCTTTAACGTGTAAAACTAACAATAATAAAACAAACTAAAATTCTCTTGAAGCAACAAACATACTCAGACCCCAATGTTCAGGCAATTTTCTCATGAAGATATTGTTTTTCTATTCTAATATCCTTTTAAACCATCCAAACAGCCTATGTACTAACAAAGCCACTGGTTATGTGTGTGATTGTCAAGGCGATGATAAGTACAACTCTATTACACCATTCATCAAGCAGGTGGCGAACACAATATAACCTCATATAATAAGAGAAAGCAGTTGAGGGATTCAAGTTTAAGAGGAAAACTATATAGCTAAACCAGAATTAGCACACCGGCTGTGTTCGGTAACTCTATATCCAAAATGTATTCTGCGTGTATTGAAGCAGTATGTATTCTAATGAATGCATACGAAAAAAAAAAAATTGTGTTTGATATTATGCTGAAACTTTTACCACAAACTAATTATTCTAAATGGAATTGTGTTTGGTTATGTCATTGGAGAATTCATTTTTTCCATTAAATAATAATTTCACTAGTAGAATATTGACTAA
>OU015761.1:66514563-66562012 GCA_907173295.1 Fagus sylvatica | reverse complement strand
CATAAAATTCAAAGAATTAATATGTCTTAAACCATTTTGTGTGGGAAAACTTTTCTACTTATTCAACTCTTTGGGTAATAGAAACATTTATGTGGATAACTTATTCAACTCTTAGTGTTTCGATGCACACCGATGGTGTCTAGATGCTTTCGGCCACTAGCGCAACTCATTTCAGCCTCTACAACGTATATTTCGGCCGATTCAAATTCATTTCAGCCGATATCAATTTATTATACAATGACTCAAGAATTAATATTGGGGATGATAATATCATTTGGAGGCCTGATAAGTCCAAGTGTTTTACACTTAGTAACTACTATATAGCTTTGTCAGGTACGTTCCCTAGATCCTTTCCTTGGAAAATTATTTGGAAATCTCGGGTTCCGCCTCGTGTTGCCCTTTTTGTATGGACTGTGGATTTGGGCAAGATCCTGACAATTGATAATCTCCAGTAGAGACATGTGCTGGTGTTGGATTGTGCTATATGTGCAAGAAAAGAGGGGACACAGTAGATCACCTTCTTCTCCATTGTTCTTTTGCTACGGAGTTGTGGTCCATGATTTTTGAGCTGTTTGGAGTCAACTGGGTAATGCCAAAAAGTGCATTGGAAGTTCTTTAGTGTTGGCAGGGCAGCTTTGGGAGGCATAGGAATTTTTCGATTTGGAGAGCGGTGCCACATTGTTTGATGTGGTGTCTCTAGCGCGAACAAAACAGGCGTAGTTTTGAGTATTGTGAGAGGTCCCATATTGAGATAAAGTAAATCTTTTTACACACATTATTTGAGTGGGTAGCTGGGTGGGGTGCCTATTCTTGTTCCTCTCTTTTTCATTTTTTATGGCTCTCTTCTCTATACTTCAAGTATAGAGCTAGTATTTTGAGAGTGTTTTCATTTTGGTCCCTCAATTTTATAATACTTCATTTTAGCCCTTCATTTTTGGATACAAGTTCATTTGAGTCTTTACCCTCCTTATTTTTTTTAAATCTTCTCATCAAATATAACATATGTCCAAAAAACCAAGGACTAAATTGAATCATTATAAAACATAGGGACTAAAATGAAAACACCCCCAAAATATAAGGACTAAAAGTGCATTTTTTCCTAAAACATATCCATATCCGTGCTTCAAAAATCAGGCCTTATTAGTCCTTTTACTGAAAAATACTCAATCAAAAATCATACTTTGCATACCAACATTCAATTCAAAATAAATATTTACCCAATGCATAGCAAGATTTATTTAAAAAGAGACGTGGGCAAGCACGGATACAGAGACAAAACACCATTGATTATTCTTTGGCTCAGCCATTAAGTATATACCTAGAATCAACTTCGTAAATATCACAAAGTAAACTTAAGAGTTCCTCAACCATTCTATAAGCTCAATGCCGTTGATTATGATTCTGTTTTTTGCAATGTATATTGGGAAATGCCTGTGACTTTCATTTTTTGGTTATTTTTTAAAAATTATTTAATTACTGGAAAGAAAATAATAAATAAAATATGTTTAGTACACTTCATTCATGCCACTTTAAATCTTAAAACAGCTTTTGGCTTCATAATACTTGTCAAAAAAATTCTTTATAAAGTGGTAAACAAAATTATGACATCTAAAAGCAAAATACTCTGGAACAGAAAACACACACATACACAAGAAAAAACAAATAACAACAAAAAGGGGTAAAAGATCATCACAAACTGACCTGGAATTCTTCTACATCAACATCCAAATTTTCAGCTTCTATGGAGGGAAGTTGTAGATCATCCTCAAGAGATTTCTCACCTTTAGAAACCACCCCAATTTCACCCAGCTCACCTGAAACAAGCATGCTTAAATAAGTTGAACATCAAAACAAAAAGCTAGGAAAGTAAAAGTTTCCAAAGTGAGAAACTACCAAATATTTGACAGCCAACAAAAAGATGGTAGTAGACATAATGATCTCAATTAAACACCTGATTCCACTTGATTGGACCTTCACATTCATTTCAATAACATGACCTCTAATGAACCAACTAATTGGACAAGTTTTTTGTCATATATATAAAAACTACAAAATTATGCAGTTTCTTTTCTGTTTTGCCAATGTGATAAAACAAAATCAACATGTGTCGAGAGACTCAAATACAAGATTTTTTTTTTTATTGGTAGACTCAGATACAAGAGAAATTGCATAAGCATAATACAATTTATGAAACAAGAAAGATGTCATGAATTGTGAAGTATTTTATCTTAGGCTAAACTTCAATTTAGTCCCTCCAACTTTCGGCTTACTAAGAATTAGGCCCATATAGTTCTGCTTGTAGCAATCCCAACCCTGAAATTTCAATTTGGTATCAATTTGGTCCCTCCATCCATCTCCATTAATATGGGTGCTGTTAAATCTCAAACGAGTTTCATTTGACCATTAAATGACATAATTTTGAAAACGTTGAGGTGTCAAGCTGTGAATGGTAAAAAATAAAGTGCAGTAAGTGGTAGGTCCAGATAAGAACTAATAAAAAACTGCCAACTCAATATTTTTGTGAAAAATGTTGTCTGTCTGTAGCATTACTCTTTTGAAAATATTGAAGGAATTTCAAAGAAAAAGAAAAGATTGAGGGGGGGAGGGGAAGGGGAAATCCAGCACAACCAACCACTGAGGACTAGCAACATTCACACCCTTTAAGGAAAATGTCACACTACTAGACAAGAAATGTCCTACTAGACAAGGGAAGAGTCAAAATTTAAGGAAAACTGTGAAGACAAGGTTAAGTGCCAAGCATTCCTACAAATTGCCAGCTAGGGGTAGGGGACACAAACTAAACAAGAGGGGTTTCGGGTGCACCACATTTTATTGGCCAATTGTTTCGAATTCCAAACTATAAAATCTGTATTAGCCATTGCATCAAACACTTTCTTAGCAGCATCATGCCTTCTTCAAAGTCGCACATAACTCAAAAGTCCCAACCAGAATCCTACTAAAAATATTCAAACCACACTAATAATTTTTTCTTGATAAATAATAGAGAATTTTATTGAAGAAAAAGAGACCAGACTAATAATATATGTATGAACACATGGGCAGGTTGAAATCACAAAGACTTGCACAATTTAAGCATTGGTGCAAAAAAAAGTACTCAATACGTCAAATGCCAGGATTTTTTCACAGGGGAAAACAAATGAACTGGAGCACGATTTAATCAATGGCGCAAAAAAGTGCTCCATACGTCAAATGCCAGGATTTCACAGGGGAAAATAAATGAAAGCCAGCAACTATGTGCTTACAGCCACAGACCCCATCGCACCAATCAGCCCCCCCCCATCTGGACATCCCCGCACTCCCCTACAACACCTCCTGCTCCATCCTAAACCGCTTCTACTAAGTTAACTTTGCGAACAGATGGACCAAATAAAACTTGAGGGTTTTGGGTAAATGTTGTGACTCCTACAATCTCCCACTTCATCCATCATTTCCAAGGATTCAGATCCTTTCCATTTCAAAGGATCCAATGAAGATGATCCATTTCATGGTCAAGATTTAGTTTGAAGATCAAAGATAATTTCATGGGTGATTTAGTTTTCAAAGATAAGGGTGTACATGGTGCCACATCACTTCAAACTCCATTCCGCCCAATAAGAAATGATAATTTATTTAAATTACATTGCACCATTTACACCTTTTAGATTCTTGAAAACTAAATAGATTCTGGCCTAATGAAATGTACCATCTCGATTTCAAAGTACCACAAATGATTTCAAAGAAAGGATCTAAAGGATCTTTTTCCCACTTCCAATCCCACCCCACCGTGTCTCACTCTCCCCCAACAAAGGGTCACTCCACCTTAAATTCTTCCCTCTCTTCCATCATCCACCAATGCCTTCTTTTAATGGCCCTAGGAACGCCCATAAAGGGATCCGCTTTCATGGAGTGTCAAACTCAAACAAAAATATTTTCAATTAAAGAATAAAAATAATACATAATTATGATTTGATAACATTAATATGATACATACCGCCTAACAAAACAAAACAAAGTGATGACTTAAACAAAATGTGAATAAAATAACAATAAGTTTAAGAATCCACAAACTTACACATCATACAAGTGATTAGATAATATGAAATGATTGAAAATAATAAGTCGTTGCATACTACTTGAATGGAAAATTAATCACCATTACAATCTTAAAATATATGACACAACACCAAAAGAAAGATAAAATTACTATACTACTAATTGATAGATTTTCTTAAATTTTTTTAAAGGAAACACTCTTAAAAATTTATCAAATTATTTGTAATATTAAGTACTATTATTGAATACATTAATAAAATGACTTGCAAAAAATGAAGGGAGACTTTTTTAATTTTTTGAGGGGGCAATCAATCTATAAATGGTCTAGGAGGTGGTTTTGGTTTTTTACTTTTTTTTCATAGCCCCCCTCCGCCCTTGTTTAGAATAAATAAGGTAGTAAGGTTTATATTTATACTGTAACAGACAGACACACGCATCTGCTTATGAAAAATGAGGAAGAAAATCATCAACAGATGAAAAGTGAAAACTGAAAGGGATTTCATTGCAAAGTGGTTTTAGATTTTTTTAATTGTGCTCATCAGTTATCTTTTTCAAAATCTTTCTTGTTAGCAGTTTTAAAACATGGGAGTTTATTTTTGTAAGTAGATGAGTGTGATTTAAAATGTTTTTAATTCCTTTTTAACTTAAATTTTCTACCTTATGCTAGTTTAACCCTCATTACATTAGATTGCCAATTTGCAATAAAAATAAAGCCTTATGAGGATACTATTGAGAATTCAAAAGATGATACCAGTGAAGTTATTCCCTTTATATAGTAGTTTGTATGTGTGTCTGTGTGCGTGTGAATGTATATGAGAATGTATCTATAAAGTGAATAAAGAGAAAATTGGGAAGTAAAAGATAATAGGTACCACACCTGTTGAAGGGGTAGTTTGAACTTCAAAATTGTTATCGACCACCTCAAGTTCTTGTTCAAGTTCCTCATCATAATTTTCATCATCAAACACGGATGTAGGCTTCAACGAAGCAAGGGAAACTTCAGTAGCGAAGTACTCCTTTTTGGGCAACAAATGGTCCTCCTCAGTAGCAGCCTGAATCTCTGGACCCTCATACTGCTCATCAAAATCTTCATAATCAACTGCATCTTCAGCCTTCTCATCATAATCTAACAGCACAAAAAAACCCGCAAAAAAAAAACCCAAATCAGACAATTGACAAGAGTAAGGGACCAAATCTACAACAGCCACCCCTACCCAATACCTTTATAGCTGCATATGTTTAAAAGGAATAATCCAACATTAATGGTCTAATCTCATGCTAAAAAACACATTTGCAACCACAGTATGAATGAATGGCAGATTCAGCTCCCATATATGATATATCACACTTCTTTCTACTTCATATCTCTTGAATCGAGAGAGAGAAAGGAGAAGATAACAGCAAAGGGTAAATCTAAGGTTTCTGCATTATCTACAAGAAAAGCCACTACTGCCATGCCATCATTTTCAAAACGAAGTACAGCTTTTTTTTTTTATATAAATAAATGAGTTTTATATTGATTAAAAGAAAACAGCAAGTATATTAGGCATATACTTGATGTTCAAAAGAGATTATTACAAGAACCTAAAAAATCTTGGAGAGAAGAAAAAGAAAACAATCTAGTCGCATTCATCCAATCAAATAAAGTCCAGAAGAATAGTAGCTTCAGGTCAGGAACAGGTCAATTCGGAACACCCAATCCTTATCCTTACTTCTCAAATTCAAATTACGTTCCCTCCATAAACACCACATAAGACTGTGAGGGATAGCTTTCCAAATCAAGGAATGCTGATGCTGGCCCAACCCCCCTGCCAACAATCAATCAACTCCCTCACCTGGCGAGGCATTACCCAAGACACTCCAAAAAGAGACAAGACAGTATCCCACAGCTCCTTGGCCCAAAGACAGTGAATCAAGAGGTGGTCAACAGATTCTCCAGCTGCCTTGCACAAACAGCACCTATTGACTAGCACAATCTTTCTCTTTCATAGATTATCAGCAGTGGGAGTTTACCCAGCACTGCTGTCCAAGTGAAGAAAGCTACATGAGGGGGGACTTTGGGCTTCCAGATGCCTTTCCATGGAAACCTCATTGAGGGAGGGCTCAAACAACGATAAAAGGACTGCACAGAAAAACCCCTTTTCTCCATTTGGTTCCAACAAAATTTATCAGCCCCATTTCCATCCAGATGAACAGAGTAAATCAGAGATCCATAAATGAAGTCAATGATTCCAGTTCCCAATCCTGGACATTCCGTGAAAAGCTTAAATCCCAAGAGAGGCTTCTCCACTAGTTCACATTCTAGTTCTAGATGAAGTAAATTTGAAGATTAGCTTCTAATTTGACATTTACAATACCAAGTTCTTTAAACCTCAATGGAAACATTAGAAAAGCTGAATCATGAAGAAGAATAATGAGTTTGAAAAGAGAGAGAGAGAGAGAGAGAGAGAGAGAGATAAAAGTTAGGGCTAGGGTCCAAGGTCATTCCAATAGTGATTACCAGGGCACCTACATCTTTATGTGTGTGATGGGTAAAGGGGATCTCATCACAGACCATCATTTTCAAGGACGAAGTACAGCTTGAAGTTCAAACCAGCATATGAGAGGCTTATGCACCAGTTCACATTCTAGAACTAGATAAAGTAAATTTGAGGATTAGCTTCTAAATTATCATTTACAATACCAAGTTCTTCAAACCTCAATAATAGAAAACATTAGAAAAGCTGAATCTGAAAGAAAAGTATGAATTTGAAAAAGAGAGAGAGAGAGAAAGAGAAAGAGAGAAATTAGGGCTAGGGTCCAAGGTCACTCCATTACCACCTACATCTTTATTTGTGTGATGGGTAAAGGGGATCTTGTCACAGACAGAAGTTAAATGGTTTGGAACCTTTGGGACTACAGCTTCCAATAGTGATTACCATGGCACCTACATCTTTATGTGTGTGATGGGTAAAGGGGATCTCATTACAGGACATCAAATGATTTGGAATCTTTTGGGACAACGGCTTTTGGGACTTTCATAATGACCCTCGCTTAGTATCTCCTATGTTCACCCTTATATTATTTTACCACAATTAGATTTCCCTAATAATTATTTTATAACAATAAATTGCCCACAACACAGTATTCAGTCCTAAGTGCATATAAAACACAATGGCTCTTGATATAAACCCCCATGGATATTCAACCATTTATGCTTTCAAAGGAACCCAACTCTAAGTCGATTTTTGAACTGTGCTGCTCCAGATCTTATGGTAAGTAATATATTTTATTGAAAAAACAACGCTGATTGAATGCTCTTGCTGTTTTTTTTTCTCCCAAACATATGCATAAATACATTCTATCCATAAAGTTCTGTCTTTTCAAGAGAAATTTTACAAAGGTAGACAAATTATAATAAAATAACGATCTAGTTAATTAAGCACTAAAAAAACTTCCAAAAGTAATCCACAGAGAATGCTCATATCGAATATTTAAAACCCACATCTATTCAACCTTGTTGAAATTAGCAAGTAAAACATACAGATACCCAGTAGATCCTTTTAACCACACTCTAATGCTGTAATAAACCCAGACTATTAGAAAAACCCAACCAGGTAAATGCCAAATGCATTCACCAAAACTCATAAATTTCAACAAACTAGTACTTGATACTCATCAAATGTCACTTAAAATAATTTAAAAGTTCAAATTTTACTTGGTTGAAGAAAAAGATATACTAACAGAACATCAAAAAGTGTATGAGAAAGTTTTTCCTGGTATACAACATCACCTTGTTCAGCAGCATCAGCAGGAGTCCGTGGTGATTTTTCTGACAACTAAAAATAAAACATTATTAGTGTTAGAAATAAGGAAAATAAGAAACTACAAGTATATAATTCCCTCAAAATAATAAAGATGCAACAAAATAATAATAACCACAGGACACAAATGACCTAAATAAGAACCTATATTGCCATTTTCCCTACATCCAAGAACACAAGATTGAGATTTCCATACATCTATATCTGTCAGAGAGGGACCCAGCTTGTCAGCCAGTGCAGCAAGATGCTCCTTTGCATCCTGAAAAGCATAGTGGTTTAATTACCATCAATGTTACAATATATATTGCAGAAAGATAATTATCCTAATCAAATCAACCTGCAAACATGATAGATAAAAAAACCTCATTCCACAGTAAAAGTAAAGGTTTTTGAGAAAATGAAAAAGTGAACTAGTTGAGTGTAGATAATACTTGAAAGCAAGAGTAGTATGTTCGGTGAACTCAGCAAGGCCCAATACTTTTCTTTTTATATAAGTAATAAAATTTGTTAAAAGAAAAAGCGCAAAAGGGGTGCATCCTAGTACACAGACAGAATACATAGGAATGCCCAAACAAAAATAAAAGAAGAGGCAAAAACAATTAATGGAAGCTCAAAGTGTCCAGGAACTCAAGAAAGCTCATAGTAGAAAAGGTATGGGTGATCGAAGTACAATCATATAAAGTCTTCAGAAATAAGAACTTCAACTTTGCCAGTTTCAGCTCTTTCCCCTCAAACCAACGAGCATTTCTTTCCTTCCCGAGATACCACACTAAACACAAAGGGACAGCTTTCCATATTCCAAAATGTCCCTTTCAACACAACAACATTTCCAAGACATAAGAAAGCATTACCCACGAGACAACAAACATATAGAAATCCACGTGGGACACCAAACAAATAGAACCAAAGACCACAGCCCCCAAGCCACCGCACAATGTAGAAAAATATGAGCCACAGTCTCTCCTTGGTTCTTGAACTTATACACCAATTGGTAATGATCAACCCTCATCTCCTTAGATTATTAATCGTCAACATCTTTTCTAATAATGCCACACACCACAGAAAAAAGCCACCCTGGGTGGTACACTAACTTTCCAAATGGTCTACCAAGGAAAAGACTTCCCTCCACTCAATACCTTGTAGTAGCTCCACTTTAATCCTATAGATTTTGAAGGGATCCATATCAGATTATCTACCCCCCATTATGTAACTTCATAGCATAAATGTCATCCAACAATTGAGCCACTGAATTCAATTCCCAATCATGCACCTTTCTAATTATCAACAGATTCCAATTAAAGGAACCATTTCTATACTCTAGACAATCCACCACTTTAGTTTCTCTGTTCCCTAGCAATTAGGAAAATGGTAGAATATCACTCCTTTTGGAGTAATCTCACCAATCCATAGATCATGCCCATCACCAACATCATATATAATAAAGGATGCACAGCTATCCCATATTCTTTTAATATTCTTCCACAAACCTACACTATAAGGTCACCTAACCTCATCAGAGCACCAACCAACCACCCCCCCCCCCCCTAGTGGCAAGTGGTACCATACTTCAAATCTACCACACTCCTCCACAGCGCAATTTCTCCTCCTCCATAGCACCCCAACCATTTCCCCAACAAAGCATTATTAAAACGCACTAGCCTCTTGATCCCTAAAATGCCATTCACAGATCGGTGTACAACAAACATCAATTAACTATGTGGAATTAGAACTCCTCCACCAAACCTCCCCTATGTGAGAATTAGAACTCCTCAATCCCTTTGAATTATACCTCCCCCAAGGAAAATCCCTTTGAATTATTTCCAACACCTACAATACTTGAAGCTTTCATTTGCATCATAGACTATAAAGTGGTGGACTGATGCGGCATGACGTACGACAGATAAGGAACACCCTGTCTACATTTGAATGTGTTTGACCTTAGGTTGGAAAGAATTATGTTTAGGATTTTTTATGTGAGGGAAAGGCTTTAGGGTTTGTAGAACCCTAATGGTTTTACACGGTAGGTTTAAATTTCAATTTCAAATTAAGCAAGGAATAAAGGAACAGGTTGCAGAAATTTACTGGCAGCAGCTGTTCAGGTTGGATTTGAATCATTATTTGATGGCTGAAGGTTGGAAAATTTTAGGGTTGTCAAAGGAGTATGTTTAGGGATTTGAATCATTATTTGATGGCTAAAGGTTGGAAAAATCTAAGTTTGTTAAAGGAGCATGTTTGGGGATTGTTTTTTTTTTTTTGATAAGTAATAAGAAAATCCATTAAAAGAAAAGAAATAGTATACTAGAAGTATACTTCAGTACAAAACAAATCAAGGAGACCTTAGAGAGCAAAGCTCCAGGAACTCCAGAAAAGAAAGACAAGGGTGAATCCCCCACCCAGCATGTTTGGGGATTGTAAATAAGAATAAGAAAAGAGGGAATTTTGTTGCTATCAAGGCTGTATGAACAGTTTTTTCTCAGTAATTAAAACTTCTATTAATATAAAAACTTGCTCCCCATGTACATAGATAGTGTACTAGAGTGATTCTTATTTCTCAAGAACATCTTCAATCAGAAGGGAAGAAGTGTTAACTTTCACAGAGGTAAACCTTTTTACTGTAGCAAGGTCTATGAGCCAGGCTTCGACTAACACCCACTAACATACGTGACAGATGTGCACAGAGAAAATATAGAAAAGAAGGGAGAAATATTTCACAGGATGGATGTAGGTAGATTGCCAAACCAGGTAAATTATGGTGTTCTCTGTGTGCTTGTTATTCATTTTATTTTTTTATAAATAATAAGTTCTATTGAAGAAAAGACCACCAAGTACACTAGGCGTATACTTGAGAAGCAAAATAATTCAGAATTAAAAGAACCCAGAAACTTCTATAAAGTAGTAAAGGAGAACAATCTTGTTGCTTGCATCCGGAAGAAACAGCAATTTCAAGTCAGATATGCTCATTTCACTACCCTCAAAACTCCTCATATTACGCTCCCACCATAAACACCACATGAGGCAATGAGAGATAGCTTTCCAAATCACAGAGTGGCAATGCTGACCAAAACCACCATGCCAACAATCTAGCAGCTCCCTCACCTTTCGTGGCATCACCCAATGCATCCCAAAAAGAGTCAATACAGTGTCCCACAACAATTCCTTCACCAAAGGACAATGGATAAGGAGGTGGTCAACAGATTCCCCATCGACCTTACACATACAACACCAACTGACTAACACAATCTTCCTCCTCCTCAAATTACCTGCAGTGAGAACTTTACTTAATGTTGTCCACATAAAGAATGCTACTCAAGGGGGGATTTTGGGCTTCCAAATGCCTTCCCATGGAAACGACACGGTTGTAGGAGGGCTCAAACATCAATAAAAATACTGCATACAGCAAAACCCCTCTTCGAATTCTGCTGCCAACAAAGTTGATCAGCCCCAGTGCCACACAGCGGGATAGAACATATTAAACCATAAAGGAACTCAGAGACTCCAACTACCAATCTTGTACATTCCTCAAAATATTCAACTCCCAATGCAGCATACCATTCCCAAACAACATAAGAGCAGTCACAGAAGTGTCCCTATCACAAGCAATTGAGAATAACTCCGGGTCCACCACCTTTAAAGGCGAAACACCAAATCGCCAAAACTTCACAAATACTTCTTTTGTTGGGGGGTTTATTGATTCTTTGAGTTCTTTTGATTCATTGCAATTCTTTTGTCTACCGAGTAGATCTTTTTTAATAAATTTCTTACTTATCACCCCATAAGGACCCTAAAAAACTTCATTGCACCAACCACCCCAAAGACTGCCATACTTTACCTCAACAACCTACCTCCAAAAAGCCTCTTGTTCCATCCCACAACACCACAACCATTTATCTAAAAGTGCTTGATTGAACCTTCGCAAGTTTTTGACACCCAAGCCTCCACTCTAAATAGGTTCACAAATCTTGGCCCAATTCACTAAGTGGAATTTATGTGATTCTCCCATCCACTCCAAAGGAAATCTCTTTGCAACTTATCTAACCGAGAAGCCACCCCAACCAAGAGGTGAAAAGAGGAAAGAAAATTAGTTGGTACATTAGAGAGTGCAATCTTAAGTAAAGTGAGCTTACCTCTAAATAAAAGTAGTCCTTGAGAAGATGAAGAAAAGATTAGCAGGGTGGAAACGGTTATTTTTATCTAAGGGATTCCAAAAAGTCGTAAAATTAAATTTAGCACCCAACGGCAACCCCAAATAATTCATCGAAAGAGACAAAAGTTTACAACCCAACAAATCCACTAGATCCCCCAAATTTGGGACACCCTCCACAAGAACTATTTCTAACTTACTCAAATTTACTTTCAGCCCAGAAACAGTAAGTAAACACGGACCAAAGATACTCTATTTGGAGGCAGTCAGGTCAGCATTGCAGAAAATCAAAATATCATCCGCAAAGAGCAAATGAGAAACCCTCAAAGAGTTCCCCTCAGCCGTACCAACTGAAAATCTTAATAGATACCCCCCCAGTAGTTGCACAATCCATCAAGTGGCTACTATTATTGGTTTGAATCCCTGGGGTGCTATTTGCACAACACTAAGCCCTAAAACCAAAAGCTTCAACCCTAAATCCCTTAACATAATAGACTCTAGGCAGGTTTAGAAATTCGTTCTACATCACACATATATATGACATCTACATGTGCACTTGCAAAAGCAATTTTGCATGGATGTACACATCATGTTTGTTTGTTTATTTGTTTGTTGTGTATATAATATAACTTTTTGATAAGTAATAAGAAAATCCATTAAAAGAAAAGAAATAGTATACTAGAAGTATACTTCAGCACAAAACGAATCAAGGAGACCTTAGAGAGCAAAGCTCCAGGAACTCCAGAAAAGAAATACAAGAGTGAATCCCCCACCCAGCAACCCAATCATACAGAGAACGTAAGAAAAAGTACTTAATCTCCTACATAACGACCGCTCACAATTCTCAAAACTACGCCCATTACGCTCACGCCAAATGCACCACATCAAACAATGTGGAATAACTCTCCAAATCAGAATGTTCCTATGTTTACCAAAACAGCCCTGCCAGCACTCCAACAACTCCAAAATAGTTCTCGGCATAACCCAAACAACTCCAAATAGACCAAACACCATTCTCGGCATAACCCAAACAACTCCAAATAGACCAAACACCATTGACCAGACCTCCCCCGCAAAAGGACAATGAAGAAGAAGATGCTCCACAGATTCAGCCCCCTTCTTGCACATACAGCACCAATCCAACACCATCACATTCCGTCTCCGAAGATTATCAATGGTTAGGATCCTGCCCAATGTAGCCGTCCAACACAAAGAAAGCAACACGAGGCGGAGCCCGAGATTTCCAAATCATTTTCCAGGGGAAAGAAGCCATGATACGTACCTGATAAAGCTCGGTAATAGCTACCCACTGTGAAACACTTACTCTTTAGCAGCCCCCCAGCGGATAGCGTCTATTCCACTGCCTAACCCAGCCTTAGCATATAAGATCTCTATAAGCTGCATCAGAGCCTCCGACTCCCAATCTTGGATATATCTGGTGAAGGTTAAATCCCAATGAGGGGTTCCATTGTGAACCTGCAATATGTCTGCTACCAAAGCTGTGGGGTTACAAGCTATAGCAAAAAGAGTTGGGAAAGACTCTTTGAGGGTACTATCTCCACACCAAACATCATGCCAAAAACTAACTCTAGACCCGTCTCCGACCTCAAAAGAAATGAATCTCTTGAAAGAAGACCAATCCTTCGAAATAGTTTTCCAATAGGCTTACCTCCATGCGGGCTATTCACCGGAGAAGAACACCACCCCCCCGTAACAGTACCATACTTTGCCTCAATAACTTTCCTCCACAAAAAATCTCGTTCATTCCCAAAGCGCCAAATCCATTTGCCTAGCAAGGCTTGATTGAACAGCCGCAGATTTTTAATTGCCAAGCCACCATTCTGCAAGGGTAAGCACACCTTATCCCACCGAATCAAATGGAACCGTTTCTCCTCACCAATACCACCCCAAAGAAAGTCTCTTTGAAGTTTTTCAAGGCGGTGAGCCACACTTACCGGGAGCGGGAAGAGAGAAAGTAAATAAGTTGGGATGCTCGAAAGGGTGCTTTTAATCAAAGTAACACGCCCACCCTTGGAGAGATAAAGACGTTTCCAACCTGCAAGTCTTCTTTCAACCTTCTCTAGGACCGGGTTCCATATCGCTTTCTCCTTGAACGCAGCCCCAAGAGGAACCCCTAAATACTTCATAGGAAAAGAGCCCAAATTGCAGCCCAAAATGTCCACCAGCAAATCCATATTACTCACCTCTCCCACGGGCACTAATTCGGACTTCCCCAAGTTAATCTTGAGGCCAGAAACTGCCTCAAACCAAGTGAACACAAATCTAAGCGAAGTTAACTGATGAGGGTCCGCATCACAAAATATGAGAGTGTCATCCGCAAAGAGAAGGTGGGAAATCTCTATCTGACTACGACCCGAACTACCCACAGAGAAACCTTTGAATAGGCCACTCTGGACAGCTCTATCTAACATACGGCTCAAAGCCTCCATCACAATGTCAAACAACATAGGCGATAAAGGATCACCTTGACGTAATCCCCGAGAACCAGCAAAGAACCCTTCTGGACTTCCATTGATCATGACAGAGAAACGAGTAGTAGATATGCAAGAATATATCCACCGCTGCCAAGACTCAGAAAAACCACACCGATCCAACAAATATTGAAGGAACGTCCAACTAACATGATCATAGGCTTTCTCCACATCCAATTTACACAACACCCCAGGGCTACCAGACTTCAACCTGCTGTCTATGCATTCACTAGCTATCAAAGCCGAGTCTAAAATCTGCCTCCCACCAATGAAAGCATTTTGAGTCTCCGAAATGATATCGGGCAACACCACACGCAGCCTATGAGCCAAAACCTTCGAAATGATCTTATAGACCCCGCCCACCAGACTAATAGGACGAAAGTCCTTAACCTCCTCAGCATCGAATTTTTTGGGAATAAGAACAAGAAAAGTTGCATTTAGGCTCCGTTCAAGCTCACCATCTCTATGAAAACTCTGGAACACTGCCATAAGATCAGCTTTAATAATGTGCCAGCACGATTGGAAGAAAGCCATAGGAAACCCGTCTGGCCCCGGAGACTTATCCCCCACACACCCCATCACAACTCCCATCACCTCCTCCTCCTCAAAAGGGCGATCCAACCAGGTTGAATTATCCTCTGAAATCCTAGAGAAACCTAGCCCATCAAGATGAGGCCTGTACTCATTAGGCTCGCAGAACAACTGTTGATAAAACTGTGTAATACAACCTTTAATCTCCTCTTTGTCCTCTGTCAAGACCCCGTTTACTCTAAGATTCATTATAGAGTTATTCCTTTTATGAGAATTAGCAACTCTATGAAAAAACTTAGTATTACGGTCTCCTTCCTTCAACCACAAAGCCCTCGACTTTTGTCTCCAACAAGTCTCCACCATAAGAATGGTTTTTTCAATTTCAGCTTGGGTGAGAGAATGCAGGTCTCTTTCCTCAATAGTAAGCTGCCTATCCTCTGCCAAAGAATCCAGCACCCGTAATTCTGACCACAATGAATTAAGTCTAGTCTCCACATTCCCGAACTCCTCCGCATTCCATTTTTTAAGATCCCCTTTCAAGGCCTTCAACTTATACGCAAAAATGAAACTAGGAGTACCTTGCACTTGATATGATTCCCACCAGCCCTTAACCTTCTCCACAAAGCCATCAGCCTTCAACCACATATTCTCAAAACGGAAAGGTTTAGCGCCTCCTTGAAATATCCCACAATCCAACAAAACTGGAAAATGATCAGATAAAACCCGAGGCAATCTTTTTTGAGAAATCTTGGGAAAATAGCTATCCCAATCCGCCGACATCAGAAAACGGTCTATCCTAGAACTCGACATATGGGCTCTATTATTAGACCAAGTGAAGCGACCCCCTTGTAACGGAATGTCCAATAACCCCATCTCAGTGATAAAATCTGAAAAACCCAACATGGCAGTAGACAACCCTGCCGACCCAGATCTCTCAGAGGGGAACCTAACCACATTAAAGTCTCCAGCCACACACCAAGGCACCCCCCACCAAGAGCACACCCCAGATAATTCATCCCACATGAAATGACGGTTACTATCAGTATTCGGACCATACACCCCAGAGAAAGCCCACTCAAACTGATCTTCTACATTCTGAAACTTGCAGGAAACCGAAAACTGGCCAATAGCCTCTTCCACTTTCTCCACAACCCTCCTATCCCACATAACCAGAATCCCACCTGAAGCCCCTACTGATCTTAACACAACCCAATCCACGTAGTGGCACCCCCATAAGCTCTTAACCAGACTTCTACTTACTAACTCCAGCTTCGTTTCTTGAAGGCATATAACATCTGCCTTCCACATCTTAATGAGATTTTTAATCTGAAGCCTCTTCTCCCTATCATTCAAACCTCGCACATTCCAAGTAACTATTTTCAAATTCATTGATAAACTGTCACAACCCTATCCCGAGACACACTCCTTTTAGCAGCATAATTACCTTCATAATTAATGGAAGAGCTGAGGTTCTTCAACTCTCTGCTAAGCCTTGGACCTGTATGCGTACCTTTTTTCACTCCCATATTCTCATTGATCCTTTGATTTCTTCTCTCCTCAATGTCCAGGAGCAGCTTCTCCACTCTGTCTTCAAAGCCCTCATAATATGCCCCCAAAACTTTTCCCACCGCCTTGAGATTATGAAGGAGCCAATCAGATTTTTGTTTTTTTTCCGCTTCTTTTGTAGCTAACAACCCTTTAGCTTGCTCCGGGAATTGTGATACTTCAATCCTCGCCAGCGGAACCACCTCCAAAGGAACCTCATCAGAGTCCCAGCTTAATAATGCTTCCCCATAGTGAACTTGATTTACCAGAAGCTCATCTCCCTTAATCTCCCAGTGCTCATCTTCATCACCCAAACTTCTATCTTCCCCAATCTCAGACTCCACATCCTCAAAGATTACAAGTTCCTTCCTCCCCGAATCCGAACCCAACACCGCCGTATGGTTCTCTACCGACGGTCTCACCGAGCCATCTTCCTCCATCACCAAAGTCATCCTGTCTCCGAGCTGTGCAATCTTCTCTCCGACACGAAATGGTGGTATAGAAACCTCCGATGTGCCCTGATGACTACCCACAAACTCCGGTGGCAGCCTAACCGATCTCCCATCTCGCAACTGGAATATCCAATCCTCCACCTCCCTAGCTACCGCACCGGTCCCTTGGAACACCTCGGTGGTGGCTGGACGTTGCGAGATCGGCTCTATGCCCATCTCGGATTCGGAGTACTGCGAACCGGAGCGCTGCGAATCGGCATGCTGCGAATCCGATTCCTCATTATGGACCGACACGTGGTCTGGGTCTCGATTTCCAGAAGGTTCTCCGACACTCTTTTGCTGAAGACCCATCCGAGGCCTCCAAATGAACTTCGGGGCAATCTTTGTATTCGTGGGCTCTGTTGCGGGCTTATGGGCATGGTTCGAACTTGAAATGGGCTTGGCAGCTAAAGATTTGGGCCGAGCCTCTTCGTTTGGCTTTATAAGCTCTCTGGGCCCAATATCCGCAACCTTTGAGTCCACTGGGTTAAGACTTAAAGCTGGGTCACTCGGGTTATCCAACACCCCAGCCCACTTAACCGCCCATTTATTGTCTGGCCCACATTTTATTATAACTTTCAACAAAATCTCTACATTATCAGAATTGCTATAATTTCGGGATTCTTCTGGTGAACCAGCGTTGACATGCGAAATTTTTGGGATTGGATTACCGAGAATCACGGTTTCCTTGAACGAACGTAAATCCCCATTTGAATTTGAGCTCCGTTGTGCCCCATACTCGGCAGGTGGTGGCGGTTGCTCCCTTTGGTGATTCACTTTTGGTACCGCCGGTACCGCCGGTGTCAAAGCACCATTGATTTCTTTACTAAACCCACGCCAACCCCCTGCGTCCCTACCCTCAGGTATAATCACAACACCCCTCTCTTTTGTCTCTCCCAATACCGTCATAGAGGCAAACCGGCCTTTCCCATTCCTCTGCTTTTGAATAACAAACACTTTATTTCCTTCCCGGAATGATCGAAAAGCATTCTGATCAGGTGGCAGCGTTGTGAACTCCAACAGAATATCATGACACCATCGTGCCGTTGCAGAACCCATCATCACATGACTCATATGCCTCTTCCCTCTTTCTATAATACGTAACTCATTACCATAACGCACTATCTCGTAAGATTTTGATTCAACATGAAAAAATCGACTAACTCCCATGCCTAAAACTAAAAGAAAAAACGAGAAAAAAAAAAAAAAATTTGTGATCAAAATATATTATTATTCCAGATGATACAGCATTTTATTATGGACTGCAATAATTAGGGTATTGGATTTGGAAAGAGTTGAAACATCAAAATAAAAATTGTAAGAGTCTAGCATTGAATATGGTGAGACAGAATCATTATGGGACACACTGAGAATGAACTCTCTGATTTGATCAAGATGGCAGCTAAAACTAACCAGAGTTTAGGCCATTGAATTTTATTTTCTAAATTATCTGTTTACCTATTTAACCATCTTAATTGTCAGATAAATGCTATGGGTTAGATCCCATTTGAATATTCAATCTTTTAGTACCATATTATGAATATTCAATCTTTTAGTACCATATTATGAACTGCTGGGTAGTTCTTATGTTCTGGTGACTAGGGCAATCATGACGAAATGACAGAGATGTTTGATTTCATATATCTTCTATCTACAGAAGTGTGGTTGTAAGTAAATTGAGTATGCCAAACTATGCTTTAATTGCTTGTTGTAGGTGGCTTGTATCATTAGTTACTAATCAGTAACTATTCATATGTTGTTTTTCATATATAATGAGTAGAGGATATCATTGTATAACTATTTTTAATTTTACTGTTCATAATGCTGCAATTATATTTGTTGCTTTTATGTGAATATACTAATGCAACGTATAGGTCCATTAAATTGAACAATACAGCACAACAGTTGTTCGTATGGATGTATGAAATTACTTTTATTTGTTCAATTCTTGTGAACTTAGATGCTTGCCTTAGTGTAAAATTGGATGAGTCTCTCTAGAGAATTGTTCCTTTTGTTGTTACTACTATCATTATTGTTCATTCATGTTGATAAAGACAACTTGTTAGTGTTTTGCTGACATATAAACAAAATTCACATGAGGGAGTTTAACTGATGCTGGTTGGTGCTTCATTTTCATTGACTAGTTTTGAATTCGATTCTCCCCGTAGAAAATCTTAACAAAAAGAGAGTTGTAATACTTGTTAAAATAATACGGATTCAATTAAATTAATTAGAAAAAAAATAATAGTTGACAGTTTGTGGCCATGGTTTTAATACCTGCTAAACCTCAGCCTGTCTTCCAGCAAACGGTTTTTTTGAAACACACATTTTGCATTAAGTATGGTGCTAAATGAATTTTTATTAAATAATGCATTAAAGGTTATTGCATACGAACACCCTCTAACTAGTAGGGAGTGCATGTTCTGTTAGAGAGTGAGTTAGCCTTTAGTTGCAGTATTTAATTTATTTTTTCTTGAACAGGTGCTGGATTTTATCTGAATGCTACACAAGAGAAGTGGAAGAACTGGCGTATGTATGACTACATTGTCAAAGAATTGCCAAAACTTCTAAGTGAAAATTTCCCACAACTTAATACTTCACAGGCATCTATATCTGGTCATTCTATGGGTGGGCATGGTGCTTTAACAATCTACCTTAAAAACCTGGACAAGTATAAGGTAATAGATGATAATATTCACTTCTATGTACTTGAAGGTCTAAACATTTCAACAAACTAACAAAGTTCTGAAATTGGCTGTTTTCTTTCAACATAGAAACCTCTTGTAATCACTTTTGCTTTTAATTTTTTTCCTTCTCCACTCATTTTTCAGTCAGTCTCTGCTTTTTCCCCCATTGTGAATCCTATAAATTGTGCCTGGGGCCAGAAGGCTTTCACAAATTATCTAGGTGGCAACAAAGCTGATTGGGAGGTAATTTCTAGGCAATTTATTAAAATCACTGACCTTCACGGTGCCCTAGTTATAACAAATGAATTTACAAAATGCAGGAATATGATGCCACTTCCCTGATTTCTAAGTACCATGATGTATCTGCTACCATTCTCATTGATCAGGTGAGAGGTTATATCCTTAAATTATTTTCACCAGGCACATGAATTCGTCTTTTAAACTTTCCCACGTTAAGTTGACGATTGAATTAGTAGGCGATTATAGCAGGCTGATATTAATTACCAAGGAGAATGATAAGCTAAAGTAGCGATTTTTGAGTACTAATAATTTAATGTGGTTTTGGTTACATTTGTGTTGTTGTTGGTCACTTTGATTCCATTCATAGAGGATGGTTTCAGCAGTTGCCTTCTATGTATTGTAATTTTTAGTTCTCTCATTCAGGATTCCACTAAAGCCTAGCTGATTAAAAGAACTTAAGTTTAATACTGTATGACTAAACATGAAAAACAGTCTCAAAGTAATTTATGCTTTAAGGTGACGGATTACGGATACTGATACTCAGCAATGTATATTCTATGCTAGATGATAAATAAAGCACCCTATAATTACATTTTCTATCATGTCTTATGAGTCTTATTGATAACACTTTGTAACATCTAAATTAAACCTTGAGCTGGTAGAGAGGCATTAATATTTTCAACTTTATGGCTCGATATTTCTTGGTTAATGGATGTGTAGTCATAAATTTGCCTTCTAGTCAGAAGAGCCATGATTAAATTTCATGTGGGTGATTTCAGATACTTTTCCATATTTGAGTTTCTTTAGCTGACAGAAAAGGTTTCTTTTTTGGGGTGGATGGGTATTTTTTTTTTTTTTTTTGGGGGGGGGGGGGGTTGCTCAGGAATATCAGGCCTGGGGAATGGAACTTGTAACCAAAGAACCATGACGGAATGAAGCTTCTGGTTCCTGAAAAATAAAGAATGCAATATGTATTTTCAAGAATAGGAATAGGAGTGAAAAGATTTTCTTTTGCATTTTTTAATTCATATAAAGGATTGCTACATTACATTACAAGAAAGGATTTGATATTTATGGAAGAAATTAAGACAATGAACCATCGCCTGGTAGGATCTCACCAAAGTTATTTAGTAACTCTTTTATCCCATGTTTGGATGGAGGGAGAGGACATGGGATTATAGGGGAAGGTGGCCGAAAGATACTCCTCTCCTTTCATTCCAAACGTATCTTGGAGAGTGGAGGTAGTGACTGAAGTGTACATGCCATGTAAAATGAAATATATTTGTGGATGAATTTAGATTTCCATTTGTAAATATATTATCATAACCTCTCGTTGCTACTTTCTAGGTACACATTTCTCCTCTAATTAGCCTAGGTTATACCGATTTCTCTGCCTTCTAGAAAAAAGTAGGTATTGGGTTTAAACTATTGGAGGAAAGGTAAATCCTTGTCTAGTATCTACTGATATTGTTGCATCAAAATCGAAAAAAAAAAAAAAAAAAAAAAAAAATAAAAAAAAAAAAAAAAAATCTGCTCCTATGTATTTTCAAATCTTATAAACATGATGGATATCATGGCCATTCAATTTAATGTTTACTGCCAAATTTGTGCAGGGGGAAGATGACAAATTCTTGCATGACCAACTGCTGCCCCACAAGTTTGAAGAGGCATGCAGGAATGTTAATGTTCCACTCCTCCTGAGATTGCAACCCGGTTACGATCACTCTTACTATTTTATTGCCACCTTCATTGATGATCACATCCGCCACCATGCTCAAGCTCTTTCCCTTCCATGACGGTTAAGCCTTTCGAGAATCTAGAACCATATAAACTGTCTTCCTGGACTATGGCGCACTTGTGCGTTTATTTAAATAGTTTTTGTTTGGAATACATGCCAGTGTAAACATGCCGTTCCTTCTTTTTTCTTTTCTTTTTTTGGTGTGGATCTGGAACATGCTGATACTTGAGAATTGAGATATATAATTATGTGAAAGGCATGGTGTGAGTTATGCCTTACTGATAATACTATGGTTTAATGGTCAATATCCAGAGAGGCAGAGACTTCTAAAGGAAATATTATTTGGAGTTGTAAAATATAATTCCTGTTAGATGTGTTTTATTTTTCATGAAAACTAGGGTGCTGAAAAACTTTAGCTTGTTGCTGTGGTAATTAAACTGGGGACGACTAAAATTTTGGTTTTGAACTGCTGATCCACTTTTATGGAGGCATTTTGAGTTTTTAGGACATGTTTAAGATAACGCAAGCATGGTTGTGAAGGTGTAATGTGCTTGACAAATTTAAGTTGAACAAAGCTCGGGGATCATACTCCCTGTTATAATGGTAACAAAACCAGTACAGTACACTCAGGTTAAATGCGATGATATATACATCCTCTCATAGTGTATGGCTCCACACCCTAAAGTGCAAGATATTTATCATTCCTCTTAGTGACACATTGTGAGAATGAAGATGCATATATCGAGTCTCACAGTCATGTGGGATCTATACATTGTGAGAAGGATGATGCATATATCGGATTCATGAGATACTTTCAATCACCTCAATCATTCTAAGGTAGAGACTCACCTTTGATTGAAAATTCAATTAGGTAGGTCTTGGCTATGGACCCAAGGACTTCCTAGTATTGCCTTATTTGAGAATCTTCGTAGTTTTCACCCGAGATGCATTTGTTTCAAACAACAAGAGATATCAATTGAGCTACAAGATCTTGGCTTCCTAGCCTTGCTTAATCACAGATATATTTGTTATGGCCAAAACAACTGACTCAATAAAACTATTGTTGATGCCTTGTGTTAGTTATATGAAACCCTAGATCTCATCTTTATAATATGTTATTACTTCAAAGAACCAAAATAACTTAATGACAAATACATAACGGCATATTGAAAGCTTGTGTTGGTCTGGCTTCTGTTGGAATATAAGTTCTTGATTGGCCAAGTTTAAGTCATAACCTAGTCTTGAGAAGGGGCTTTAAATTGTCCAACTTGGGGGCACACACACACACACACACACAAGCTAGAGAGAGAGAGAGAGAGAAGGCTATGAGATTTCTGTCATTAAACCAACATTTTGGAATGGGGCTTACTACACCATCAAGACTATATAGCTTGTGCAGCCAAAATAATTAGAGAGAGAGAGAGAGAGAGAAAGAGAACCCATCTATACATGCCCCAATCCTCATTATGTATAGCCAGTGAATCTACAACCTAATTTCGTACAAATAGTATATACAATCCTACAGCTCCACTTTCTTTTCTCGGTTGTCTCTTTTCGTCTTGCAGCCGATACAAGGCCAGGGAAAAAAGAACCCCCATTTTTGGTTATACAAGGCAACCTTGTAACCACTCATGGAATAGACCCACAGCTTGATCAATGAATGTAAAATCTTCTATATTTCATTGAACTATCAACTAAACAGGTTGCTATGTTGTGAGGTATCTTGCCCTACTCTGAAACCACCAGAACCTAATTCATTCACAGGTTGATAATGGGTCTGCTCTAGACCTGCCATGGGTGTGCCAGTAAATGCCGGTTGAAGATTTTCATTTACACTCTTCGTTGGCCTCTTCGGCCTCTTAGGCTTTTGTGCTTGAGGTTCAATGAAGGGAGTCATCAAACTCGTAGTCCATCGGTGATGTCACATTTTGAGGAATCCTTTGCTTTGATGGGGCTTGTTTGTCAGAAGCCGTCTTTCGCTGCACAAAGACATTATCGTAAACAAAACTGAAAGCACCAAGTTTAGAAAAGCTTACCATAAATATCAACTACATAGAAAACAATGCACCTAGTTTTTTCTCATTCCATTAATGAAGTTTTATGGAATGTTTGTTCACTACAGTTTTATGAAATGTCACAAGTGTTGAGAATTGAACCCAGGAACTTTTTCTAATTGTCAAACCCTAGAAAACAATGCAGGTATTCGTAAACCACCACAGTACACAAAGATCTATGGTAATTTTGTTTTAATACTATTCTGATAAATAATAAATAAGGAATGAATTGATTCTGTATATAGAACTGCTATTAAAAAAAAATCAAGATTCTATTTATAAAAAAAATAAATCTGAAAATATTTTAGTACCTTTTTGCTACTGGATTTTGCTTTCTCAGGATCTGGAGAGGGCTCAGGTGCAGTACCTTGAGCTTCAGCATTTGTTAGGTCTTCCAAAGATGCATCACCTTCTGCATCTACCCGTATACCCTTTGTTGACAGTTTTTTCTTTTGTCTATCCTTAACCTGGCCGGAGAAAAAGATAATTAAAAAATTCTGAAAACAGTTCAAGTACCTGTTTGACTTTGTTCTCCAGAATCAATTTTTTTCTGGGTAAAGAAAGAGAGAAAGTGTACAAACATGTCTAGTAACATATTTTGGAAACTATTTTTCCAGAAACATATTTTCTGCATAGCCTATTTTCAAGGAACATCAAGATGACGTTCTTTTATTCCATCTTCTCAACAGACAGTTTCTTGAAAATAAAGCCAAGCAGGAACTCTTTTTGTGTGTGTGGGTGTGTGTTGGGGGGGGAGGGGGAAGGGAGCAGGGAGTATTGTGTGTGAGAGAGAGGGTTAAAGTTCTTGTGCAAAAAAAAAAAAAAAAAAGCTAGAGAGACACTAATCTCTTGGAAATTGAATCTAAGTAGGAACAATAGACAGATAACCAGATTTTAACCCCACCTGTAATGGAATTTCTCTCAATTTCTGCCCCAGCTGGGCATCATCAAGAAGTAAGGATACAACATCCTCAGGGGCCAATAGATCACCCTGAACATGACCACCCGTCATGACGAGTTGCTGCACAGTACTCTTTTTACTTGCTCTTTGAAGAATCTTCTCTTCAACTGTCTCTTTACAAATAAGTTGGTAAACAGTAACCTACACCTTGAAAACATTAGCATTTCAAATTAAATTGAAGAATCCAAAACAATTTATGATTTTGGGAAACCTAAATATTTAGAACAATTAAAAACATTGTGTGTCCCAGTGGGTGGGTGAGTGTGTGTGAGAGAGAGAGAGAGAGAGAGAGAGAGAGAGATGGACAAACAAAGACAACACATAAGGAGGCAAGTAATCTCCAAAGAGCCAAGAAAACAAATGGCTTTGCTTGGAGGCTCTCAAACCATCCAAATGCCTGTAGCATTCTGAAAAGGAAAAACCAAACTTTAGCAATAAAAAAACTAACATCTTTTGTCTGACCCAACCGATGAGCTCTATCCATTGCCTGTAAATCCAAAGTTGGATTCCAATCACTTTCATAAAATATGACAGTGTCAGCAGCTGTCAAGTTAATGCCCAGTCCACCAGCTCTTGTGCTCAGCAAGAATACGAAAATATCACTCCTGCAGCAACATAAATATAAATCTTACTAACAAACTCCTTTTCTTTATAAGTAAATTTTAGTAAAAAATTCTTACACCTCAAATGTATATAACATATGATAAGAACAAGCAACAAAAGAGAGAGAGAGAGTATACTCTAACTGTAAAAATGCATTAAAAAAATCAGTACGTCTATGAAATCCTACCGATGCTGGAAATCTCTGACCATGTCTCGACGATCAGTTATGGTGGATGATCCATCGAGTCTAAGATATCTATACTTCCTATAGTTCATGTAGTCCTGCGCATATATGAAAGATTCATGAGCAACAAAACAGATTATCCAGGGAAGATTGCAAGGCCACTAAAAAAGACAAGTGAACGACTACAGTGCTATTGTGGTAAGATTTCCAATCTGCCAAGCTGGCTTGCAAAATCAACTCATTGACTTGATAATGATTCTAAATTTATTTCTCAACTCAGAGCCTCTTTAAAGTTTATTTCGCTAACCGATAGCAAACTACGGCAAGTCAAACCCAGGCTACCATGAGCTTATGTCATAAACTCATACTTGAATTATTAAGTAAACTTTTTTGTATCACAACTAATCATATGCATCTAAACACATATGTAAAGACTCATCCACATCGCCAACACCAATTTGTATTAGGACCTGCCAATACCATGATTTTGACAAAATCAACATGGCGTTAGGATTGATCAGAAATAGTACTGATTCAGCTAAACTTGGGACAGCATCATATCCACTGTAGAAGAAGGTTAAAAGATAAAAAGAACTAAAAATACCTCAAGAATATTCAGCATCTTCGTCATTTGGGCAAACAGGAGAACACGGTGATTTGCTGCCCGCAAACGTTTCAATAATATATCAAGTGTTTGAAGCTTCCTGGAGTCCTATTTAGATGTAACATAAACAAACACTTCAGCAATTGAGTTTAACAGGAAGGAAAACAATATGATCACTAAAGATCAAAAAAGACACCAGCAAAGAAATAACTTACAGTGAGCAACTTTGCCGGGTCAAAGCTTCGCATTGGTGGAGAAGACCCAAAAATCTTGTATGTCAACTCAAGAGCAGGTTGTGAAACTGGTAGTTCAGAATCAATCTCTTGAATCAAATGATGAGGAGGACAATCTGGCTTTCTTGGTCCATTATGTTCAGATGTGCGTGCAAACCCAACAAACAACCTCTTTACCCAGGGGTCATGTAGTTCTTCAGACATTTTGTAGGCAAAGTTTCTATCTGAGCAGTGGGCGCCAATCTATAGAGAAGACAAAAATTGGAGATGAAAAAGCTTTATTGATATGATAGATGAAGTTTTTTTTTTAAAGAGTACAAAATGAATGTATGAAAACATACTGGTGGAGCTCTACTTCGCGGGATAAATGTGTATGCTAAATAAAGAGGCCTACTATTGGATAGAAACCTGTCCTGATGAGGGACAACTAAAGCCTCAAATGGAGAATCTCCAGGCCCCGTTGCATATTTGCTTTCTAGTAAATTTGTATCAGATCTTGATGGCATCAGTAACATCTGCGCAACTGCTCTCACTTTCCCCCTCTCAAGGTAACTGCATTCAGGGTCATCATCCATGGCTTCCATGAGTGAGTCCATGATTCCATCCAAGAATTGCCGATCCCATCTCATTACAGAAAACAGTAGTCGCTCCATAGAAGAACCAGTAGCCAAAAATGCAATCTCTGATGGGGACAGATCAATCAAACGTGAAAAACCAAAAGTTCTACTTTCAAAAGATAATCCATCTGAATTATCCTCTTGCAGGAATATAGATCGATATACATTTTCAGGGGAGTATATATTAAAGAGTCTCAGAAAAGATTCTCTGCAGACTCCACGCCCAACTGCTGAGCAAAGAGTTTCAGAACTATGGGAAATTTCTTGATGAACCAGTTTCGGTATCTGGTAAAATACAAAAGGAAAGTTAGAACCATAACAGAATGAGCTCAAGTCCCTCATTTACTTAAACCAAAGCAGAGAAATGGAGCTGGTGTAATGGTGTGTGCATTCGCACATCCATGCACATGTGCAGACACAATGGCACAGCCAAATTATCCCTCGGGGTGGCCATGGCCCCACTAAAATTATGATTTGTTTTTACAACATAGATAAATATATATAAACTTTCTAAAGGTTGGGAGTAAAAAAAATTGAATATTGGGTTGGGAGTCAAATCATATACAACATAGATGTAACACAGTCCACTATGCGAATATCGGGTTTGACTCCAAATTCTTTCACTTGTGCTGGTGTTCTTATTAGCACTGCAGGCTTGCAAAGCTTGGTGCTTGGACAATCCATTCATGGACCGGATGTTAAAACTGGATTAGAGTCTGATATTATAGTAGGTACAACTATGTTAGATAAGTATGCTAAGTGTGGAAGTATGATTGATTCTTATAAAGTATTCCAACTACTTCTTACATTTAGCCTTCAGTTCAGCAGAATTCTCTTCAGCAGCAACTTTTGCAAGACTTGTTGGTTTGCGTGTGCTCTTTGGGTCAAAAGCCTTTCCTATCTTGAACATAGCCCAAGCAGTACCAATAGCAAGTCCTGCAGCATCAAACCCTCATTTGTCACCAGTGCTGCTTGTTCGCCATACCTGCAATGACGAAAAAACCATCAATTTTTTCATTGCTTCCAATTATACTCAAAGAGAACAAAACAAAACCAGGCACAAACATTATTATATCTTGGCCAAAACCAAGTCTAGGTCCAGTCCAAACATGGGAGACAGATTCCGCTGTTTCCTCAATTTGAACCTTTTTTGCATTGAACTACTACCCGAAAAAGAAAAAGGTCCGAACCAAGGAACTTGGATGGCATCATAGCATATGGGACACAACTCAAGACAAGGTTTTCCATATAGGCCACTGTCTAGCAAATCCAAAATTAGTGGAACAAGACATCACCAACAAGCAACATAAAGATTCCACTAAAAGAGAACCACAACACCAAAAAATTATGAGAAAGAAATTGTACTTGTAGTAATTATAGAAATATTCTTGATGATGATGATGATGATGCAAGTGTAGCATCAACTTTATTGTCAGATTAAGAATTACCTCTGTGAAACAAGCCCAGTAATGACAACTGAAGTGGTTGACATGACATTCCTTCCAGCAACTTCAACAACATCACAAACCTTGCATGCATACATACACAAAGAACACACACTAAGTGGCAGAAGCATGAAGCATGGCATAGTTTTTACAAGTGGAAGAAAAAAACATTTGGAAGATGGAAACACAAGTATCATATCCCAAAATATTTAGTTGTTCCAATTTTCTAGGGCCTCGTTTTGTCTTCTGAAATCTCCACTCTCAAATTAACCCTCTATAGATCTGCATTTATATTTCAACTGCTATATATCCAATGTATAATACTTATATTACATGTAAAGGAAGTTTTTATTTCAGTCTCAAGTAGAACAGATTGTCATCAAATTTGGATGCAGAGTCCAAATAGCTAATACTTGACTCTCTAAATAAGTAGTTAGCAATAAAACTAGAAGTCGGTAAACAAGGCAAGAACAGCCTATGAATAGAAAATTTGTACTTCTAAAGTAACATACTAAGAGTACAAACAAGCAGCTTCCCCTAGTGTCAGCTTGCTTTCATAGCTACTGAGAGACTTGAGAAGAAGGCAAATGCATTTGGCGTCTAAGTTTTAGTTAGTCTGGATGATGCATAGCACATAACAAATAGCATATATAGACAACGAAACATCAAGAACGAAGTTCCAAAACACCATTATTGCCCATCAAAGGATGCAGGCAGACTGGAAAATATTATGCTTTAACACACATAAGAGGGCATAGAATGGAAAGCAATATGTGCAGTAGTAGCTTTGAAAAACTTCATTATATATTCTTTGTATGCTAGTGTAGCTTCCAATATATAGAGGGAAAAACATAATACCAAGTTATATATATGAGATAAATGGAAGGGAATGAACAATATTATACACAACACAATCACCTAAACTGACTCATAAAAGTCAACAACCATATCCTATATTCTTTAAACAAATAAGGGACCCGATTCCAGGATTTCCACTTTGCAGTGGATGATTACTAGGACTGTGGCAATCAACCATTCTAAAATAAGGTGTACCCAGCTCCCCTTTCTACAGGGTCTGGGAGAGGTGATAGCAAGCAGCCTGCCATTATCCCAATTTTGGAGAGGTTATTTCCCAAAAATCAACCATTCTAATAACAGTAGATAAATGGAAATTCAACATATCATCTCCCTGGCACTGCCAAAAATTGTTCAAAAAATGCATGGATGAATAAGAACTAACCCATATACCTTTCTCTTTCAAACAACTGCCTTCTTAAGATCATGACTATCTTATCAAGGATTCCATCATTTTCGAACATATACCATTCGGCTTCATGTTTGTCACTGGAAACTTCCCATCTATGAGCCTATGAGGTAGTTGCTTCTTCTTTGATGATGACTCCATATTCACAAGACAAATACAAGACCTCAGACTTGCAGCAAAATCCTCCACCTAAATTAAGATGAGTGTAAAAAGTCATTAAGTGAAAACAAAAATGCTCACAAAAGTAAAAAAGGAAGACCAAAAAAAATACTCTGAAAATCCATTAAACAAGAAAATGAAACAAAGTTAATTAAAATATGAAAATCCATAAATAATATGTGACACAATAGAGAATAGACTGCACACACCATCCACTACCAAATTTTAAGCAAAGATAAAATAATTATCTACAAAAGCTATAACCTTCTCATAATTTTAGCATAATTTTCAAGGAAATGCATCTAGGAAGATTTATCCAATGCTCAATCATCTTACCAGAATACTTGGCTCTCTTGGCAATTTCCGTTTACATGAGCAGCTAATGTTAGAATGCCTCACTGATATGTATGCTTCAATTGACAGGAGATGGACCTTATCCTCAATCTTGAGCAGAGCAGTCCGGTTCTTATCATGCTCAGTCATACAACTGCATAGATTTTCAAGGCATTTCCACCACAAGTGACCTCATCCATATGTCCAAAACCTTGCCCTGATTTTGGATTTGATTGGACCTGGCAATAAATGGTAATATGGGCTGGTAAATAGATTTCCCTCATTTTAAGAAATGAGGTTAAAAATGACTAAATATATAGTCTTCAACCTGATTAAGAAAAATGATAAAGAGTTTGAGATTGGAAGAACGAGTAATTAATTCTTCTAAGTGCTTGCGTCGTTATCCGTGAATGTACATCTTGGAAGGTGCCACCTAGCATATGATCAAGTTCACATTGGGGGACAAGGGCAGCTACCTGAAAATCCAAACATGCAGGACAGTATTAAAGCATGATGATGCAGGAAAGTATTAACTGATGGAGATATTGCCACCTATAGACAGAAAATGATGACAACAATAACAACTCTGCAGATTAGAAAACCCCATCCATAGCAAGAACATCTTTTACTGAAATGGAAACCGCTACAGAATATGGCTAAAGCACCCACATTGGGGGCCAAGGGCAGCTACCTGAAATATCCAAACATGCAAGACAATATTAAGGCCTAATTTATTAAAGGAAAGTAAACCAACTAGTCCATTAAAAAAATACTACATGCTGCCAAAACAAAACAAAAGTTATTTAGTGAAGCATTGAGATGTCTGCCTTTCTTATATGTTTGTACTCCGCCACCACCAAGGATTACAAAGGAAACTTAGGAAACAATGAACTGACTAACTGGGAGAAGTACAATGCATTTATATAGTAAGAACAGAAGCACATATTTAAAGTGCAGATATTCTGGACTCAACCAAAAGCACTCTGAGACAACAACTGCCATATTAAAGCTAACATATATACACCCAAAAGAAGAAAAAAGAAAATCCTAACATGTTGATCACTTGATGTGATCTTACAAATTTGTGCCTATATACACAAGGTTCAATAGTACTCATTCGCCAAATTCACTGTCATGACCATCTATGGAGTCAACTTGTACCAAGACTTTTCCATCACTGACAGACAGCACCAGCATATATATATTTATGTTCATAAGCTGCCTGATTCTAAATTGGTAGCACTCTTATGGTTGATTATATGTTGCTATGTACTAATCATTCATAACTGTAGCTGAATACTAATGATTATATGTTGCTATGTACTAAGCATTCATAACAGTAGCTTAATAATTGTAAAATGTATAGAAAACATTGATAAAGAAAAAAGTGAGTACCTGGAAAAACCATACAGCAAGAACAATAAGATAGTAGGGCTCCTATGCATGACAAAGCAGCATCAAACAGTGTGATATGGCTCGGCCCTGCATTCTTGAGCAGAGAAGATCTGGCTGCAGTCATATCTAGCATGTCAGGATTAATTGCAAGATATAAGGCCATCAAACATTGGATTAAAAACAAAACCATTATAAATATATTTCTTATCAACAACTAGAAAAGTTGGAAATTTCCAATAAAAAGTTCACCAAAAGGGAGGTCTTTCCAATATATTAGTGGGAAAATTACATGGTAATATGATATAAGTGGAGATTATACACAATACTCACCAATATCGTCCTAGCATTTTCAATTCGATTTAGAATAATCTTCAGTCTTTAGTCCTTATAGGGCTTTCCAGGCATCCCCCTCGGTTGATATGACAATTTTGGAAGTATAAAATACCAAAATTACAAAATGAAAGTGACATTTGGAACCAGCAATTGATGACTAAAGCAGACCTTTTGGTAGTCTTCCACTTCCATCAAATTATACTTTCACATTGTTTGATTACCAAATATTCCAATGTCATAGTATGAAATACCATACGACAAAAACATAAAACTTCCAAAAAATTGAATTAAATTTTTTTGATCAAACTATAAAGCATAACAAAGAGTTTCATTTGAGTAACTCCAACAATCAAGAAGAATAGACAAACAATCAATAATACATGACTCAAATTACTGAAATATTGTGCATTAAAGATTATACATGAAATACGAATGAAGTCATAAATATATACACAAATCACTCCATTTATAATGACAACACTTAATTCAAACCACAATATTATTAAATTTATTTACAACACGAGAAACACAAATCTCTTAAATGAACCAGTTTGAGACTTTCTGGTGCTGCGTATTGTTGCTGAATTGACAAGCTGCAATGTTTTAAACAATGTAATCGTTAGATGAGTGTAACTTAAAGGAAATTCACTGGTACTAAGAAATCCATTGGGAACAATGTGTTTCACTCCACACACAAGATTGTATGATGTACAATTCCTTCAACACTTAATAAAATTTCATATGTAGAGAACTTAGCTTCCTAATCAAGTGTTTTTCAAGAATAACAAAGCATATAGACAATTTAAAACGTGAAGGTATAACTCATTTCAATATTCCAACAACATCATACTTAAAATTGATTTAATATTGCTAATGCAAGAAATTGTCTAGTATCAAAACTTAAATGGATGGAACATTTGAAAATTGAAATTAAAATTAAAAATATAATATCTCACCCGTGGGAATTTTAAGCACAAGAATATCCCATATTCAGACAACAATCTCCATGCAGCATCTGTTAGTTTAGAAACAAGAAGAATTAAATATATTCAAATAATTCCAATTTCACAAATATATAGATTTCATACTTCCTTGATAATATGACTGCAAATTGCAAGTTATATTCTTAGTTTTGCATCACATCCACTCTTAGTAAGCAAATACAGACCATGTAAATTAGCTAACACCATGTTTAGTTCACCTTCAAATAGATGAAATGAAAACATAACAAAATTTTGAAAGAAATTCCTAGGGAGTAATCTATGTTTGATTTATCAAAAGGGATAGAAAGAAAAGAAAAGAAATTCCCAGGATTAATATTTTCTTATTTTCTTCTTAGGATACTAAGTTAGTCCCTTCAAAATAGGTGAAATTTGAAAAGAAAGCTTTGAGGGAAAAACCAAGAATAGAGTTCATTAATTCTATACTCTGTTTGATCCCTTGACTCAATCTTTATAACAAAACAATAAAAAGTGACAATTATCGTGAACCAAAGAAAATCAGGAAAAAAAAAAATTCAAATACATTAATGTATTACGCTTTCTTTAAAAAAGAAAAAGCAACAAAATCAGATTTCTTGGTTAGTTATAAATAAACAATCAGATTTCAATGGCAAAAAAAAAACGCAGCTTTAGCTCTATAAGATAGGAAAACAGAGTGTGAAATAGAAGAGGAAGAAGAGGAAGAATTATCCCTTACCTTATCACTATCTAATCTCAATTTGAGGGATGTGCTTTATCTTGGGCCATTCCACGCCCACTTCTCTCTCACAATTCTTGTTCAGTTCACGGCAATTTACAATCTTCAGTTCTCTTAGGGCAGTGAGGAGACCCATCCCCTCCGGCAGAGACGATAATTTTGGGCAATTCAGAATCTTAAGGTTTTGAAGTGAAGTGAGATTTGGGAGCCACTCCGGTAATGCCGCCAAGTTCACACACCCTCCAATCTCTAAGAACTGTAAAGTGGTGGCAGATTGTATAAGCCATTGGGGAAGAGCCACTAGTTTTGGCAAATGACTGATTCTGAATGATCGAAGTCTCATCGGGTAGTCTTCCCCTTCCATCAAATTAATCTTTTCACATCTATCGATTTCCAGTCTTTCCAATGCGGTTAGGTGCTTCAGACCTTGCGGCAAAGAAATCAGGCTTTCACAATTCCAAAATTGCAACATGCGAAGGGCTGTGAGGCGTTGGATCCCTTCAGGAAAAGACTCTAGACTGGGACACTTAAAAAAGGCCAAATCTCGAAGAGAACACATGGACATGATTTCATTGGTGGGTAGACACGTTTGTTTTGTGGTTATCCAAAAATATTTAATGCTGACCATCTTCCTTATATCTCTTGGCAACTCTTCCAGCTCATCACAGCCATCTAGTAGCAAAGTTTCCAAATTTTGCAAGTCGCAAATGGAGTTATGCAATTTCTTGATGTGCTTATTCTTTTGTAATTTGAGATATCTCAAATGCTTCAAAGTACCAATTGAGCTTGGCAACTCCTCCAACGTTGAACATCTTAAATCTAGCAGCCGCAGGTGCTTAAACTTTGAGATGCATGTTTCCACGAAAGATTTATTAATATTAATAGCTTGATTCCAATCTCCTACAATAATAGTTCGCACATTATTACTCAGCTTGTGTAGAAACCGTGTTGCTTCATCAGCACCCAAATTATGGTCCCAAATTGACACGTGCCTAGCCTTTGCAAAATTGTTGGTGCTCTTAGTATTGTCAATTAAGCAATAATAATCATTTTGTGCCACATATAATGAAAGATCATGCAACAGGTCATGTATTTTAAATGTGAACGGCCAATAATCACTTTTATAAATTTCTTGAAAGAAAGATCTTGACAATAACTCATTTAAATATTGTTGTCCAATATCTTCCAAATCTCGAGTACTTTTGTTGGACTTTTGGAGGAGCCCATTTGCCATCCAATGATTAATTAAATCCAAACTATCATAATTTAAATCCTTCTTAATTAAATCCAAACTATAATAATCAAAATCCTTTGGAAATAATGAGCAATAAGCAAAACATTGTTTTAAATATGATGGCAATTGATCATAACTCAATCTCAACGCAGGTAAAATGTCATCTTCATTTTGCTCTAGTTTCCATATCTCATCATCCTCTTATATCGATCCAATCACGCTCCTCGGTTTTAGAATAAAGTAAGCTCCCTAAAGTCCTCAAGGCCAAAGGAACACCACTGCATTTTTTCACTATTTGCTTTCCAATCTCGACTAGTTTTGGATATTGTTTCTCCTCACCTTCAATGAATGCCCATTTTAAGAACAAGAACAAACAATCATCCTCAGGAAGACCTATCAAGTCATGGATGGGTCCAGGAGCCATCACTGTGGCAACTTTGTGACTTCGTGTCGTGACAACAATCTTACTTCCATTGACACCTATTAACAATTTTTTCAAACCAATCCATTTGTTACGATCCTCATTCCAGACATCATCCAAAACAATAAAAAATCTTTTTTCCTTCAAATAACTTCGTAAACTGGCTTGCACTTCATCCATACTCATGTTTTCACTAATTTCACCACCAGCAGATTTCAAAATTTTTTTTGCTACTTTTAAAACGGTAAAATCTTCTGAAACACACACCCATATTCTGGAGTCAAACTTTTTAGCTACCCTTTCATCATTATACACCCATTGAGCAAGTGTGGTCTTTCCCAGACCTCCGATTCCCACTATAGAAATCACAGGAATAGTACCATCTTCATTGGGGTGCATCAAAAGATCTATTATCTTTTTCTTGTCATCATCCCTCCCAATAACATCAGAATCAGGAACAAATGAGTGGGTCATCTCCCTGTGCACAATATGCTTATCATCGAGTCGCTTCTCAAGATGAAAATCAGCTCCAACCTTTGTTAGTCCTTCTAACGTCTCTCTAATCTCCTTGATTCTATGGCCCATTTTAAAACGGAAGGCAAGCGGGTTAGAAGAAGAAAAGAAACGACGTACCTTTTTGCCAGTGCTTCCACGTGTTTTCACCACTTGCCTCCGTAGATCTTCACAATCGAATTCATCCAGCACATCTATGAAATCATGAAAGACATCTTTGAGTTCCGCAAGCCAATCACGCAGACCTTCATTTTCTGTTTGCTTCTGCTCAGCATCTAGCAACAAGTCTTTGACATTGGTCATTATGAGTTTAAGCTTTTTCAGATCGCTTTTAATGTTCCATGCCAAGGAAATCTCTTGGTAAGCAAGGGATCCTAGCTTCTCAATAACTATTTCTGCAACGGAAAAGGCCAACTCCGTCATGTTCTTTGAGGTGGAGGAAGGGAAGAGTTACGATTGTTGTAACTTTGTTGAATGAGAATGTTGGTTTTGCCTTAGTGGAAGTGGTGACTGTGTTGCAAAGGAAAACTTAGACGAACAGAGGTCAATGAGAAGAGAGGAAAGTGCAGCGTTTTTTCTTAGCTGTTTCAAAAGGTGGCTTGGTTGTTTGCTTTTTGAGAAATGAAATTCAAATGGAGATTTATTTCAAACGTGCATGGCTTTGGTTTTTGTCGGCCACTTTTGATTGAATGATTGTCCTTCAATCGTTTAAGTTTTACTACTTTCTTATTTTTTTTTGCTTTATAGATAAGGGCTAATTCGATGAACTTATTTTATTACTCGTGAATATGAAATACGGTTAAAAAATTTTGATATCATATTATCATGATTTTCCCAGCAATAAGTTTTGAAGAACACTTATTTTTACAAAATATTTTATAAGTTTATATCAAATTATGAATAATAAATTTATATCTAATTATAAATAATAAAATAATATCGTTGATGATATCAGTTTCAAACAAGAATAAATAAAAAAATATCAACTTAAATGTTATAAAAAATACATCAATTATCACGTTTTATATCGAGTTTATCATAGAATTAGTGTATTGTTAAGTTTTGATTTTTTTTTTAAGCCAATTGAAGGACAATTTGATAAATTTTGTTTATCATAGAATTAGTATATTGTTAACTATTATAAAAAATACATCAACAGTATTATTTGGTTACCGTTTTATAAATATGCTTTCAAAATGGATAAAAAAAAAAAACTGGTTTTGAAAATTTTTTCCGAAATATGTTTTTTCTTTTTTAAATATGAAACAAATTAAACCAATTTGACAAAACGATTTTTTTTTTTTTTTACAAAATCACAACCCCAATAAATTCACAAAGTTGCACATCTTTCATTCTTGCAAATCACAATCCACAACAAATCTGCAACCCACAATTCACAATTAACAGCAATTTCACAACAAAATCATTCTGTAAGCAAATTCACCAAATTATCCCCTGATCATTCAAGCAAAAAGAAATTTAAAAAAAAAAAAGTGGTAAAAATTTCCAAACTTAAAAGATTGAAACACAATCAATTACTCACAAATGGCCCACAAAATCGGAATCCACGTTAGAATTAAATCCACATTTAAATTTCATTTCTCAAAAGGCAAACAACCACATGGTTGCTTTTCTTTTGATTTTCTACTACTAATTCAAGTACTATCAAATGGACGAAAATGAAATTATGAAGAAGGAGGCAGCCTTTGCAGGTTGCAGGAGAAGATGTCAGCTTGCTTTATTAGTTGTTACCCATTGCAACTTTCAAAAAATCTCATGCAGAAGAAAATATAATTTGACAACGACTATTTTTTTTTTACGAAAATAAAATATTTATTAAGCAAACCAGAAAATTACAATAGCATAGTAGAACTAATTTTGATATAATAGTAATGTTAACAGGACATATATAACACCGTTGAAGTATTTTTTTAACCAATGAATGTAAGAATACAAAAAAATAAAAATAACTTTTCTTAATAATTGTTAACATGATTTAATATAATTACTGCATAATAAAATTGATGGGTCTATGTAAATGTGATGTTACTTCAATCACAACTTACAACAAATTGTTAAGAGTATTAATAACTAAATTATACATTAATAGTTTGACCCAATCTTTTTAAAACTGAACCGGAAAAAGGAAGAGGTTCAAGGCTTTTGTGGTCGGACTTGGGATCAGCTAGAGGTCAAACCGTGATGATGTACTTAAGTCAAGTCGACCGGTATTGATGTTATTGTTTCGGCCAATACAAAAAATTAAAAATAAAATAAAATATGCTATTTGAGTTAATAAATTTGGTAATTGTGCTTAAGTTAATATATATATTAGGTTTAGAAAATATGTGTATTTTAAATTCTATGTAACCGGATATGCTCCTCGAGCAATGGATTAAAGAAAATATTTAATGTAATTTCTATCCACACTTTTATAAGGAACAAAGTTCATTGTCATATAAAATTGATAAGCATACTAAAAGAAGTATTTATTCTCAATGAATTTCATGACCTTATTATTGAATAGACTCTCGTTTTCCTTTTTCTTTTTTTTAATTGAAACAATAGCTACTTGTTTTATTAAGCAAAATCTAACTATACAAATAATAAAAGCAAGAGAGTCCACTAACTACACATGTTCAAAGAGTCATAAAGGCCTTTGTACCATCTAGAACATGTGAGGCCCTGTTACAACTTGTAGGAATAAAAGTATGATTAATCAAATGAAAAGAAGAAAACCAACAACAAATGTCATCAATTACATCGCCCATTAGATGCTAGACAGGGACTGCCATTTTGAATTAAACCAAAAAGCTCCTTGTAACAAATATCTACCTCCAAGCATGTGACACCTACATCCTTTGCAATCCGGAGAGCCACCAACATCCTTGGCTTGAGCCTATAAGGTAGCAATTCACCATTAATTCACACTATTGAAATAAGTGATCCATTCAACCACCACAAAATAGAAAATTAAATGTACTTCAAAATAAATTTGTGCTACCCTGTAACTTAATTGAATTATTGATTATTGTCAAAAAAAAAAAATTGAATTATTGATATGACAACCCAACAAGCTTTGGCCCACCAGTATTAAATGAGAGTTAAACATTGGTTTTGCTGCTACTTTCTTGCAAAGAAAAAACAAGATTAAATTCAATGGATTTGGACCTTTTGGTTTTAAGTTTTTGTCTATGTGAGGTTGTGAGAACTTGTTTGATTTGTTTTATTTTGAATTTTTGTATTTAGTGATGCGACAATCAAGGAGGCTGACATGTTTGATATGAGGCGGAGAAAATGAAATTACATCGGGCGAGATGATGAAGGACTGAAGGAGGCAGCCTTTGTAGGTTGCAAGAGAAGATGTCAGCTTTATTAGCTTGAACAGAGTTCACGGGTGTTACCCATTGCAACGCTAAAAAAATCTCATACAGGAGAAAATATAATATGGCAGAATATTTTGAATGACTCAGATCTTTTTTTAGTGAATGAGAAACAGAAATAAGTAAATAAATAAAAAAAATAGGGGATGATTTGATGAACTAATGTTTATTCATTAATAATTACGAGTATGAAATTTGATCCTAATAAAACATCAAATCAAGTTCAAATCCTTCTTCATTATAAAAAATAAAAAAATTGTAGCATTTCAATTTTAAAAAATAAAAAATAAAAATTAATATTAATTTGTGCTACCATGTAATTGATATGACAACCCAACAACCTTTGGCACCACAAATTTAATACAACCCTCCTTCATATACTTCTCTCTATTTGTAGCATTTGAATTTTAAAAAATAAAAATAAAAAATTCCTTATAAGTTAAACTTTAAGAACCGATTGAATATTTAAGTCTACTTCTTCTTCTTCTTTCATATCAATGAGGATCATTTGGTGAATTTGTTTTATTTTTTCCGAGCAAATCAATTGCACTTATTGCATTTAGTTTTTGGTTATCATAAAATGCTTTACTTAAAAATAAATAAATCATTGGATGCTGTCTTTATTCTTAAGTTTTAAAATTTTATTTTATTTTCTTTTTATCTTATTAGTAGATAATTTGGTGAATTTGTTTTATTCATTACGGGTGTCTAATTTGATAATATAATTTTGGCACAACATCAAGAAATAATTTTTTTACTCAAACTTACTTTAGGAGGAGGAAGTTATAAAGTACTAAATTATTAAATACCAATTAGAATTCCCGGATCAAATGGATTAAAGCAACTTGACCAAAATAAATTATAATTAAATTATATATAGTATTCTTTAAATAAATTGTAATTAAATTTTATGAACCTTTTATTTATTAATACTTCTTAATTAAAAATGTATCACATATAAATATTTTTCGCTCAACATTTCCACGCTTAGCAACTATTTACATTCGTAGTTACAAATAAGTGAATACCTACATTCCCACTATCCCCTTTTTTTTTCTTTTTCTTTTTTTCACTATTCTAATATTTAATATATTTATGGAATCTTTTTATGGAAAATTTTACTACTTTATTATTTCTTTTTGCTTTTATGGATCAGTGGATGATTTAGTGAATTTGTTTTATTTCTCATGAATGATTTGGAGTTTATTTTTATTTTTGAACCTTTTAGAATTAAGATCATTTAGTTAATTTGGAGATTAGATGAAATTATTATGTGATTAGATTTAAAGACTAATTTTGTTTGCTTTGAAAATTTACTATTGCAGCTCAAATATGGATTGTTAAATGAGATTTGAGCATCTTGGTTTTACTCTAGTGTGAACTAATCTTTTGTTTTGTTGTGGGGGAACAGAGAGGCCAAAATCAGAAGATATGAATGAAAGTGCGGCTATTCTTTTTTCTTAACTTTCTTTTGCGAAGATATGAAATGACAACATATACTAGATTTTATAAGTCTAATATTAATGGATACTCTAACTTGCCTATCTCCTCCACGACAATGACGATGCTCCTACCAGCATGAACGAAATGAATCAAAGAAAAAACTTAGATTAGCCATTTACCACCCAATTATAAGGATCTTTTCATTTTCTTTATTAGACATTTTAAATTCTAAATAGCCATTAATACTCATATACAGCATACATGTCATGATGCTGATGTTGATTATAAATAATGCTTTTACTGTGTCGTATAGCTATATGGGTTTGATACTTTGATTTGGTATTTGGTCAATGTAACATCAATTGTTCATGAATTAGCATGAATGATAAATACTGCATGTGGATAAGTATGAGCACCACCTCATTTTGTAGCGAGCATTTGACATTGTAAAGCATAGGTGATAAACATTTACTTTGAAGCAAACATTATTTTTGATTTGTCAACCCACGTTGGAGTCAAATTTTAAAATAGTGCCCCTTGTCATGGAGATAAACTTGAAACTTTTCCATAAAAATAAACTAAAATAAACTCGAAACAGTTATCACCACGATTGGATAGAAATAGGATAAGTTTGTTTGTTTGTTTTTTTTTTGCGAAATTCAAATTTTAAATACATTATATACACTCTTAATCTTTGGCGTTCACTAAACAAATAACTGAAAGTTTGGTCTTCTTAAGGGTATGGAAAATTTGCATATGCTCATACCAAACAAGTGGCAAGAGCAAAATTTTGCTTTGTCAAATATTCACCTTTGGTAAACCTCAAAACCTATGCATACTGTACCAAGAAGCAGGTCTTGAGAGAGCTATATATCCAGTTTAAAATAATCAGCAAGTCTTGAGGAAAGTGCAGCGTTTCTTCTTCGTTGTTTCTTTCCATGCATTGTTTTCTTTATGGTCAAAATCACTGCTTTTGATTTTCTACTACCATGTGCTGTCAGGTAGAGGGAAATGAAAATATAAAGAAGGAGGCAGCCTTTGCAAGTTGCAGGAGAAGATGTCGGCTTACTTTATTAGCTGTGACCCATTGCAACTTTCAAAAAATCTCGTGCAGAAGAAAATATAATTTGACAAAGACTATTTTGTTTTTACGAAAATAAAATATTTATTAAGCAAACCAGAAAATTACAATAGCATAGTAAAACTAATTTTGATATAATAGTAATGTTAACAGGACATATATAACACCGTTGAAGTATTTTCTTAACCAATGAATGTAAGAATCAAAAAATAACTTTTTCTTAATAATTGTTAACATGATTTAATATAATTACTGCATAATAAAATTGATGGGTCTATGTAAATGTGATGTTACTTCAATCACAATTTACTTACAAGTTGTTAAGAAAATGTGAAAAAAAAAAAATTGTATCTTTAATTTTGTTGTCTCTCTTTATTTGCTCAATGGAAACACTTAAATAAAAAAAAAAGTTTATTTTAATTATAATTTTTTAATTTATTACCTAAGCTTTTCTTCAATTTTACAGCCTACTTTACAATGCATTTTGCAATTATCTTTACTATTTTTCATCGTGAGTTCACGTGATCTTCTTCAAATCACCAAAAAAAAAAAAAAAAAAATTTTATCTACTATGATAAAGCTCAATCTATTTACCGAGAGTTTTATAGTTAAGTAATATTATCTGGTTTCTCTTATAATGAGAACTAAGTTCAAATCCCTCTCCCCACCTTTTGTAACAATTAAAAAAAAAAATCTTGTTTAAATTCACCCCCAATTTCCTTCTTGAAGGGTAGACATTTTTGCATTCAAAGTTCTACATGCATTATAGACAACTCTAGATCCAAATTTTTGTACAAGAGCCTTATGGTAAGTGTGCTTAAGTTAATATATATATATTAGGTTTATAAAATATGTGTATTTAAAATTCTATGACAATGAATGATTAAGAAAATATTTTTGATAAATAATGATTAAGAAAAAATATTTAATATAATTTCTATCCACACTTTTATAAGGAACAAAGTTCATTATCATATAAAATTGATAAACATACTAAAAGAAGTATTTATTCTCAATGAATTTCATGACCTTATTATTGAATAGACTCTCATTTTCCTTTTTCTTTTTTTTAATTGAAACAATAGCTACTTGTTTTATTAAGCAAAATCTAACTATACAAATAATAGAAGCAAGAGAGTCCTCTAACCACACATGTTCAAAGAGTCATAAAGCCTTTGTACCATCTAGGACATGTGAGGCCCTATTACAACTTATAGGAATAAAAGTATAATTAATCAAATGAAAAGTTAAAAACAAACAACAAATGTCATCAATTACATCGCCATTAGGTGCTAGACAGGGACTGTCATTTTGAATTAAACCAAACAGCTCCTTGTATCAAATATCTATCTCCAAGCATTTTGAATTGAATTATTGATATGACAACCCAATAAGCTTTGGCCCACCAGTATTAAATGAGAGTTGAATATTATTGGTTTTGCTGCTACATGTGGTTGGGAGACGAAAACTTTTTGATTTCTTTTATTTTGAATTTTTCTACTAGTGATGCGACGATCAAGGAGGCTGACATGTTTGATATGAGGCGGAGAAAATGAAATTTATTAGCTTGTAAAACAATGTACCAGAGAGTGTTGAAAGCTTGGAGAAAATAAGAACAACAATAAAAGACTTATTGCTGGTGATAATATGCAATTGATTTACACATCGTGGAAAAGTAGTCAAAACGAGTAAACTTCTTGGAAGCTAGCTATAAAGGACAGCTATGAAGTGTCAGTATATCCAGCTATGAAGTGTCTTCCTGGAAGCCAGCTATAAAGGTATACAGCCATAAGTGTCTTGTACATACAATTTTTTTCTTTACTTTTCAATAAAGCTGCCACTCTTTGTTAATGGGCGACCCCTCTTCTTCCAGGTACCTTCCTACCCCAACAACTAGTCCTAGACCCAATTGTCAATGGGAGCAAGCATATGAGAGATGCCACTAGTGTGAAAAATAGCTTTATTAAAATTTTAGATAAAATGAACCACTAGTGTGAAATATGAGGACTACAAGTAATGTATTGGTTCAAGGGTAAATGAGTCATTTTGAATCGTGGCAAGAATCTTTCAATTATATTAGGGAGCATCTTTTTTCTGAATTGTCAAAATCATCCTCATAAGGAGGATTGATGTTGCTGCAGCACTGAGCCATACTTTGGTTGCAGTCTTCAATATCTTGATTGAATACCAATAGAGAGAAATACGGCTTAAAAGAATCTTCTGGTCTTAATGGTACTAGAGGGCTTGGCTGCAATTCTATTTTAAACAGAGTGTTTTGTTCAATACTCTAGTCTTAGTAGTATTTTGATTTTGTACTATGCTTTGTCTTTGCTATCCATTCGAGCTCTTGTTGTAGTTGTAATGTTGGGTATTGTAGGAGTGTTGTTTTTAGGTAGATAAAATTTAAATACATGGTTATAGTTAAAAGCTTTACAATATATAAAATAGAGTTATAATTAAAAACTTATAACATATAAGTTTTGTTTCTTTCATGACAGATATGATTGGATCTGAACCTAGAAGATAATGCATGTTATAAAGTCTTTCATATTGACATTAATTCTTCAATTAATTACTTATACTCAAAGAAAACGACATTATTAATTATAAAAAAAATTAAAAATAAATATTTTGACATTGAATTAGTAATAGTTGTATAGAACTTCACACTAAATTTTAAAATTGGCTTTTCTCTTACGATAAAGGGTAAGAGCACTACTCGCTGCATATAGTCCAATGCGTGACTCCAATGAGCTTAGCATGAAGGGCCGTCTGCACATCTCGCCTATTTTGCAATATATAAAATAGAGTTATTAGCTTGAACAGAGTTCACGGGTGTTACCCATTACGCTAAAAAAATTCATACAGGAGAAAATATAATATCAGAATATTTTGAATGACTCAATCTTTTTTTAGTAAGACTAAATCAGAAAAATAAAAAAATAAAAAAAATAGTGGATGATTTGATGAACTAATGTTTATTCATTAATAATTACGAGTATGAAATTTGATCCTAATAAAACATCAAATCAAGTTCAAATCCTTCTTCATTATAAAAAATAAAAAATAAAAATTTTTGTAGCATTTCAATTTAAAAAAAAAAAAAAAAAAAAAATCCACGTTTTTTACACTTTCTTGCTTTTTCTTACGTTGCTTTTTACCAATTTAATTTTTTATGATTACCGGCTATTGGTTGAACGATTTTGTTCTGGTGACATAAAAGATCATATACGTTGGTGCGAAATTGGTGCATATAGCTTGATTTAGTTCAATTGTTTTAGTTCTAGGTACTATACTTAAGGTGTGGCCATTGAAAAAAAGAAAAGAAAAAAATAGGTTGGCTATAGCTTCGGCTTCAGGTGTGGTCATTTAAAGAAGATGAAGAGTTTTTTTTATAAAAGGTATAATATATATAGGCTTCAGGTGGTTATTGAAAGAAAAAAACTAGGGTGGTTATAGGTCATGATGAATGGACATAGACTTGATATATTTAAGTCAATCTGATAGTGAAATAGTGAAAGAAACAAAAGAAAAAAAAGAAAGAAAGATAGCCAGCCAACTCCTAGTCTATTTACGTGAAGTAATGGGTCAATGACTCAATGTACAGCCATTAGGCCTCTGTACATGCAGTAAAAGGAAAAGCTGTACATGCAGTAAAAAGAAAAGAAATAAAAAAAAAAAGGTCATATGTATACTACTGACGTGAAACCATGGAGAAATATTTAAGCCAATATTAGATAGTTTAGTGAATAAATTAGCATTGAGTAAATAACATTTTTATGTCAATTGATGTATTTTGACGATTGTACAATTGATTTAGATCTAATTTTTAAGATTAAATTATATATTATATCTTTTATATTTAGTCAAAGTTTAATTGAGTTTTTTAAATTTTGACCGTTTCAATTTAGTCCTCTAAGTTTCATTTCATTTCAATTAACAATTTTCTGTTAATTTTTACTAACACTGTTAATTTTTAATTTAAAATTTGATTTTTTGGATTTTTAATTTAATCATTAAAAACCAAAAACTAAACCGGCTAAACTAACACCCAATCCAACCCGGTTTTCTTTTAAAAAAAAAACACATCATAGTAAAATAATCTGATATCTCAAAATTCATTTTGAAATCCCTAATTCCAAAACCCAAACTTCAGAATTAGATTGAGATTTGCGGTATGCATCAAGAAATTTCATGTTATAGAAGTTCAATAAATGAATGGCCAGTGACAGTGGAGAAACGCAGGAGTTCAGAAAAGAAGGAAATGTGCAAAAGGTAAAATAATGGTCAACATTATTTACTGTACGAGCAATGAACATGGTTCGCGTCATTGAGGTAGCAACCATAGCTCTTTCCTCGGCAATAATTATCACAATTAGCTTGGAGCCATGAGAGCTCAAAACCATATACCATTTCATTGTGGACGTCTTTACAGGGAAGGATTATGTGGGTCATCATTTCTTGGCCATGATGTCCAAATATCCACTCTACTTTGAACGACTCCTCCACGATGTACGCTGTGGAGCAGCTCATCCAGAAAATTTGCCGCCGAACGCTGGGGTGAGGCAGAAGGTGTTGCTAGGCGAGGAAGAGGTTGTTCAGTTGCTCCACAAAATATCGGTCACAACGATCACAAAAAGCTTAGCGGCTTTATGTACATGATCTGCAAATCTCAATCTAATACTGAAGTTTGGGTTTTGAGAATTAGGGATTTTGGAATGAATTTGGAGATATCTTGTTTCCTGTGATGTGTTTTTTTGTTTTGTTTAATCGGGTTGGATATTGGTTTGACCGGGTTTAGTTTTGGTTTTTAATTTTAATTATAATTCTAGAAATTTAATTTAAATTAAAAAAAAAAAACGATGTTAGCAAAAATTAATGGAAAATTCTCAATTGAAATGGAATGAAACTTAAAGGACTGAATTGTACCGCTCAAAACTTAAATGACTGAATTGAACTTTAACCAAACATAAAGAGTGTAATAATGTGTAATTTTGCCTTAGTTAAATTTAGGTCAAAATATTATTTTTGTCACTAAATCACACATGAGTTTTATTTTTTGTCATTGAACTTTAAAAAATTCGTTTTTCGTCCATGAACTTTGAAAAAGTTTATTTTTACATATAAATTTTGTCCCTAGACTTTTTTTCAAAATGACAAAATTCATATGTAAAAATAAACTTTTTCAAAATTTAGGGACGAAAAACAAAACTCATATATAATTTAAGGACGAAAACAATATTTTGACCTTAAATTTATTGTAGAATGAAAGTCATTCTTCCATGTGAAAAGAAAAAGTATAAGTTGAGAGTATTGAATAATTTTGTGTGTCATTACTCATTTGTCTGTGATTGTTATCTAATCCCATGTGCCCATCACTATTTTTAGTTTTCGAGCAATATATTTCTTGAATTGACAAATTGTTTTGGATTAATGTAAGGTCTATATCATAAAAATAGGTAACCCACTTATCCATTGACTTAGATTTTTCCCTAAATGATGCTGTTAAACTACAAAGTTCTAGACCACGTACACTTATTTATAATGTTAATTAAGAATAAAATCTTTTTCATTTCTTTATAACTGTAACTAGGTCGTCAGAGCCATGTGATCATAATAAAAAGGCATCCAATTTTTTGATCCACCTTTTTATGAAATATCCCTAACTATGGTCAAATGGCCATGACTAGTATTCCACATGACCTTAGACCAATTATAAGCTTACGGTAAGAATTTTTTGTCAAGCTTGGTCTCTCGCTAATTCTCATCT
>OU015761.1:66479510-66514463 GCA_907173295.1 Fagus sylvatica | reverse complement strand
AGTTGGAGGACGTACACTATGCCAGGAGGTCACAATCCTATAACATACGAGGTACTTTCTTAAAGCTTTTTCTGCCCTTAAATTACAAATTTTGTTTGTTATATATACTACCACAACATTAAGCTTCACTGTCATGAAATGCCATCCTTCTCAATTCTTTGGTTTCTCTTATGGTTTTAGAGAGAGAAAGTCTTTTTTCTTTTCCTTAAAAAAAAAAGTAAATACTTCATGCATGTGGCTATAGACATACAAAAACTATTCAAAAAGAAAAAAATTAATGATTATTTTTTTTGTTGATAAATCAAAATATAATATATGATCATTGTGCATGCCAAAATGGAAGATTGTTTTGTTAATTTTTTTTTTTCAGTGAGGCCAGCTGGCTTCTTTTCTTGGAGGGGCCATTTGGTAAGGTCAAATTTTGGGGGGCCAATTCAATTTTTTTTTTGACTCCCAACCTTTAGAAAGTTTATATATATATATATATATATCTATCATATCAATAAAGCTTTTTCATCTCCAATTTTTGTCTTCTCTATAGATTGGCGCCCACTGCTCAGATAGAAACTTTGCCTACAAAATGTCTGAAGAACTACATGACCCCTGGGTAAAGAGGTTGTTTGTTGGGTTTGCACGCACATCTGAACCATAATGGACCAAGAAAGCCAGATTGTCCTCCTCATCATTTGATTCAAGAGATTGATTCTGAACTACCAGTTTCACAACCTGCTCTTGAGTTGACATACAAGATTTTTGGGTCTTCTCCACCAATGCGAAGCTTTGACCCGGCAAAGTTGCTCACTGTAAGTTATTTCTTTGCTGGTGTCTTTTTTGATCTTTAGTGATCATATTGTTTTCCTTCCTGTTAAACTCAATTGCTGAAGTGTTTGTTTATGTTACATCTAAATAGGACTCTGGGAAGCTTCAAACACTTGATATATTATTGAAACGTTTGCGGGCAGCAAATCACCGTGTTCTCCTGTTTGCCCAAATGACGAAGATGCTGAATATTCTTGAGGTATTTTTAGTTCTTTTATCTTTTAACCTTCTTCTACAGTGGATATGATGCTGTCCCAAGTTTAGCTGAATCAGTACTATTTCTGATCAATCCTAACGCCATGTTGATTTTGTCAAAATCATGGTATTGGCAGGTCCTAATACAAATTGGTGTTGGCGATGTGGATGAGTCTTTACATATGTGTTTAGATGCATATGATTAGTTGTGATACAAAAAAGTTTACTTAATAATTCAAGTATGAGTTTATGACATAAGCTCATGGTAGCCTGGGTTTGACTTGCCGTAGTTTGCTATCGGTTAGCGAAATAAACTTTAAAGAGGCTCTGAGTTGAAAAATAAATTTAGAATCATTATCAAGTCAATGAGTTGATTTTGCAAGCCAGCTTGGCAGATTGGAAATCTTACCACAATAGCACTGTAGTCGTTCACTTGTCTTTTTTAGTGGCCTTGCAATCTTCCCTGGATAATCTGTTTTGTTGCTCATGAATCTTTCATATATGCGCAGGACTACATGAACTATAGGAAGTATAGATATCTTAGACTCGATGGATCCTCCACCATAACTGATCGTCGAGACATGGTCAGAGATTTCCAGCATCGGTAGGATTTCATAGACGTACTGATTTTTGTAATGCATTTTTACAGTTAGAGTATACTCTTTCTCTCTCTCTTTTGTTGCTTGTTCTTATCATATGTTATATACATGTGAGGTGTAAGAATTTTTTACTAAAATTTACTTATAAAAAAAAGGAGTTTGTTACTAAGATTTATATTTATGTTGTTGCAGGAGTGATATTTTTGTATTCTTGCTGAGCACAAGAGCTGGTGGACTGGGCATTAACTTGACAGCTGCTGACACTGTCATATTTTATGAAAGTGAATGGAATCCAACTTTGGATTTACAGGCAATGGATAGAGCTCATCGGTTGGGTCAGACAAAAGATGTTAGTTTTTTTATTGCTAAAGTTTGGTTTTTCCTTTTCAGAATGCTACAGGCATTTGGATGGATTGAGAGCCTCCAAGCAAAGCCATTTGTTTTCTTGGCTCTTTGGAGATTACTTGCCTCGTTATGTGTTGTCTTTGTTTGTCCATCTCTCTCTCTCTCTCTCTCTCTCTCCCTCTCTCTCTCTCTCACACACACACACACTCGCCCACCCACTGGGACACAGAAAATGTTTTTAATTGTTCTAAATATTTAGGTTTCCCTAAATTATAAATTGTTTTGGATTCTTCAATTTAATTTGAAATGCTAATGTTTTCATGGTGTAGGTTACTGTGATTAAATAAGGCTAAAAAGCTAAGATCTTGTAGCTCAATTGATATCTCCTGTTGTTTCTAATAGATGCATCTAGGGTAAAAACTATGAAGATTCCCAAAAAAGTAAGACTAGGAAGTCCTTGGGTCCATAGCCAAGACCTACCTAATTGAATTTTCAATCAAAGGTGAGTCTCTACCTTAAAACGAATGAGGTGGTTGAAAGTATCTATTGAATCCAATATATGTATTTTCTTTCTCACAATGTATAGATCTCACATGATTTTGAGACCAGACATATGCATCTTCATTCTCATAGTGTACAAGTCTCACTAAGAGGAATGATGCATATCTTGCACTTTAGGGTGTGGAGCCATACACTGAGAGGATGTATATATCATAGCATTAACCTGAGTGTATTGTACCGGTTTTGTTACCATTATAATAGGGAGTATGATCCTCGAGCTTTGTTCAACTGAAATTTGTCAAGCATGTTACACCTTCACAACCATGCTTGCGATATCTTAAACATGTCTTAAAAATGCAAAATGCCTACATAAAAGTGGATCAGCAGTACAAATCCAAAATTTTAGTTGTCCATAGTTTAATTACCACAGCAAGAAGATAAAGTTTTTCAGCACCCTTGTTTTCATGAAAAATAATACACGTCTAAACAGGATTTATATTTTACCAACTCCAAAAAATTATCAGACCAAGTTGGTCCTTGGGGAGAAACTATAATTTCAGTAAGTGGATGGGGATGAAAATATTTCCTTTAGGAGTCACTGGATATTGACCATTAAGCCATAGTATTATCAGCAAGGCATAACTCACACCATATCTTTCACATAATTATATATCTCAATTCTCAAGTACCAGCATGTTCCAGATCCACACCCAAAAAAGAAAAGAAAAAAGAAGGAACAACATATTTATCAGTGCATGTATTCCAAACAAACTATATAAATAAACGCACAAGGGCTCCATAGTCCAGGAAGATAGTTTATATGGTTCTAGATTCTCGAAAGGCTAAACCGTCATGGTAGGGAAAGAGCTTGAGCATGGTGGCGGATGTGATCATCAATGAAGGTGGCAATAAAATAGTAGGAGTGATCATAACCGGCTTGCAATCTCAGAAGGAGTGGAACATTAACATTCCTGCATGCCTCTTCAAACTTGTGGGGCAGCAGTTGGTCATGCAAGAATTTGTCATCTTCCCCCTGCACAAATTTGGCAGTAAACATTAAATTGAATGGCCATGATATCCATCATGTTTATAAGATTTGAAAATACATAGGAGCAGATTTTTATTTATTTTTATTTTGATGCAACAATATCAGTAGCTACTAGACAAGGGTTTACCTTTCCTCCAATAGTTTAAACCCAATACCTACTTTTTTCTAGAAGGCAGAGAAATCAGTATAACTTAGGCTAATTAGAGGAGAAATGTGTACCTAGAAAGTAGCAACTATAGGTTATGATAATATATTTACAAATGGAAATCTAAATTCATCCACAAATATATTTCATTTTACATGGCATGTACACTTCAGTCACCAACTCCACTCTCCAAGATACGTTTGGAATGAAAGGAGAGGAGTATCTTTCGGCCACCTTCCCCTATAATCCCATGTCCTCTCCCTCCATCCAAACATGGGGTAAAAGAGCTACTAAATAACTTTGGTGAGATCCTACCAGGCGATGGTTCATTGTCTTAATTTCTTCCATAAATATCAAATCCTTTCTTGTAATGTAATGTAGCAATCCTTTATATGAATTAAAAAATGCAAAAGCAAATCTTTTCACTCCTATTCCTATTCTTGAAAATACATATTGCATTCTTTATTTTTCAGGAACCAGAAGCTTCATTCCGTCATGGTTCTTTGGTTACAAGTTCCATTCCCCAGGCCTGATATTCCTGAGCAACCCCCCCCCCCCCCAAACAAAAAAAAAAACACCCATCCACCCCAAAAAAGAAACCTTTTCTGTCAGCTAAAGAAACTCAAATATGGAAAAGTATCTGAAATCACCCACATGAAATTTAATCATGGCTCTTCTGACTAGAAGGCAAATTTATGACTACACATCCATTAACCAAGAAATATCGAGCCATAAAGTTGAAAATATTAATGCCTCTCTACCAGCTCAAGGTTTAATTTAGATGTTACAAAGTGTTATCAATAAGACTCATAAGACATGATAGAAAATGTAATTATAGGGTGCTTTATTTATCATCTAGCATAGAATATACATTGCTGAGTATCAGTATCCGTAATCCGTCACCTTAAAGCATAAATTACTTTGAGACTGTTTTTCATGTTTAGTCATACAGTATTAAACTTAAGTTCTTTTAATCAGCTAGGCTTTAGTGGAATCCTGAATGAGAGAACTAAAAATTACAATACATAGAAGGCAACTGCTGAAACCATCCTCTATGCATGGAATCAAAGTGACCAACAACAACACAAAAGTAACCAAAACCACATTAAATTATTAGTACTCAAAAATCGCTACTTTAGCTTATCATTCTCCTTGGTAATTAATATCAGCCTTGCTATAATCGCCTACTAATTCAATCGTCAACTTAACATGGGAAAGTTTAAAAGACGAATTCATGTGCCTGGTGAAAATAATTTAAGGATATAACCTCTTACCTGATCAATGAGAATGGTAGCAGATACATCATGGTACTTAGAAATCAGGGAAGTGGCATCATATTCCTGCATTTTGTAAATTCATTTGTTATAACTAAGGCACCATGAAGGTCAGTGATTTTAGTAAATTGCCTGAAAATTACCTCCCAATCAGCTTTGTTGCCACCAAGATAATTTGTGAAAGCCTTCTAGCCCCAGGCACAATTTATAGGATTCACAATGGGGGAAAAAGCAGACACTGACTGAAAAATGAGTGGAGAGGGAAAAAAATTAAAAGCAAAAGTGATTACAAGAGGTTTCTATGTTGAAAGAAAACAGCCAATTTCAGAACTTTGTTAGTTTGTTGAAATGTTTAGACCTTCAAGTACATAGAAGTAAATATTATCATCTATTACCTTATACTTGTCCAGGTTTTTAAGGTAGATTGTTAAAGCACCATGCCCACCCATAGAATGACCAGATATAGATGCCTGTGAAGTATTAAGCTGTGGGAAATTTTCACTTAGAAGTTTTGGCAATTCTTTGACAATGTAGTCATACATACGCCAGTTCTTCCACTTCTCTTGTGTAGCATTCAGATAAAATCCAGCACCTGTTCAAGAAAAAATAAATTAAATACTGCAACTAAAGGCTAACTCACTCTCTAACAGAACATGCACTCCCTACTATTTAGAGGGTGTTCGTATGCAATAACCTTTAATGCATTATTTAATAAAAATTCATTTAGCACTGTACTTAATGCAAAATAAGTGTTTCAAAAAAACCATTTGCTGGAAGACAGGCTGAGGTTTAGCAGGTATTAAAGCCATGGCCACAAACTGTCAACTATTATTTTTTTTCTAATTTATTTAATTGAATCCGTATTATTTTAACAAGTATTACAACTCTCTTTTTGTTAAGATTTTCTACGGGGAGAATCGAATTCAAAACTAGTCAATGAAAATGAAGCACCAACCAGCATCAGTTAAACTCCCTCATGTGAATTTTGTTTATATGTCAGCAAAACACTAACAAGTTGTCTTTATCAACATGAATGAACAATAATGATAGTAGTAACAACAAAAGGAACAATTCTCTAGAGAGACTCATCCAATTTTACGCTAAGGCAAGCATCTAAGTTCACAAGAATTGAACAAATAAAAGTAATTTCTTACATCCATACGAACAACTGTTGTGCTGTATTGTTCAATTTAATGGACCTATACGTTGCATTAGTATATTCACATAAAAGCAACAAATATAATTGCAGCATTATGAACAGTAAAATTAAAAATAGTTATACAATGATATCCTCTACTCATTATATATGAAAAACAACATATGAATAGTTACTGATTAGTAACTAATGATACAAGCCACCTACAACAAGCAATTAAAGCATAGTTTGGCATACTCAATTTACTTACAACCACACTTCTGTAGATAGAAGATATATGAAATCAAAATCTCTGTCATTTCGTCATTGCCCTAGTCACCAGAACATAAGAACTACCCAGCAGTTCATAATATGGTACTAAAAGATTGAATATTCATAATATGGTACTAAAAGATTGAATATTCAAATGGGATCTAACCCATAGCATTTATCTGACAATTAAGATGGTTAAATAGGTAAACAGATAATTTAGAAAATAAAATTCAATGGCCTGAATGTTGCATACCTACACCAAAATCCCAGCTGTCTGCCTCTCCTTCTACATTCAGGCCTCCTGTAATAAAGAATATCATGTAAGAAATAGTCAGCATTGAACATCCTGGAATACAACTACTACAGTAATAAGGCAGTTTGGAATCAAAATTTGACATCTTAACAATAAGAAACAGAAAAAACCGATCATTTTAAGAAAAGAAAGTACTGCTTAGGCTTGGCAACCAACGGAAAATAAATGCGTTCATGCTCATTGAGTATTATTTTTAGATTCGTAATATTGTCATGCTCACCAAGTGTTGGATTACTTGAGCATTATGTTTCCTAACAAAATTACTATATCTTTCACTCCTCTGTTATAATGTCATCCTCTACATTTCTCCTTGTCTGAGAAAATGAGAGAATTAATTTCTCAAGATATAACAGATAAGTGGTTCGAAAGATTGAGTCACAAAGCAGGGGTTGCCATTAGAAGCCCAAGCTCAGTATTGTAAGACCTTACTTTTGGATAGATACATTACACTTCAATCAAAATGACTGCTTTGGTTGTTTATCATAACATATGCTTGCTTTACCAGTCTCTCAGTGAGTGTGTATTTTCCACTTGACAAACTTGTCACCAGTTTTTATAAAGAAGAGATGTTGTAACAATAACGTGAAAAACTTATTCAAGTTACTTAATATAAAAAAGAATTTATGAAGTATATCACAGGCTTATCAAATACTTGAATACAGCCGTATGATACAACAGTTTCACTAAGCTTTCACTTAGCCTACTATGGTCTTTAATTGGTAAACGTCTTAGTTGCACGCTAGAAAGCATGGGCACTTCAAAATAGCCACCATACCCTAGGAAGCACAGATACCTCAGATTAACCAATGTACCCATATCTGATACAGATATGCCAGGAATATGAGGGGATAAAGACGGCAGTGATAAGTTTGGGGGATAGAAGTCAAATGTATTAAGAAAAAGAAAGGGTGCAAGATCTAGTGTTTTAGAAAGTTACTAAATTTCTATAAATATCATAGAAGTATAGTAGATCAAGGTTTTTTTTTTTTGTAATTTACATTTCTATTCATCATTTACACATATTTTAAGCATTTTGATCATTGTTATTTATCTTTTAAACTAAAATCTTAGATAATATAGATTTAGAAATATTTTGTATCCCTACCATATAGTATCCTAAATTTTCAAAAATTGACATATTGTTGTGTAGATATTATACTGTTTCCATGTCCCATATCCACATCGGTGCTTCATAGAATCATAGGTTGCATGTGGCTCTTATAGCATTAAGCAAAATAAATACTTCATGGGTATAAGTTCTAGACTTGTAGTTAAAACTGGCATCTACAAATAAAAACCCAAAAATTAATTCTATATGGGTTGCTGTCTTACTTGGGGATGTATCAGGGACAATCAAAGCAACACCCTCACTTGAAGCAGCACGTTGAGCTCCTGACTTGGTTATAAAATTCTCATCTGTGCAGGTAAGGCCAGAGAGCCAGTACAGTACCTGCTCATTGATGATAGAAAGACCTTTAAAATGTCATTATCAGACATTCTAGAGCACCAAATACTACATTGGTATATCAGAGTAAGAAAGTTGATAAATCGATTTTAGAAGTGCTTTCTAATTATAATATGTTAAGAGTGCAATAACACACCTCAAGAGTATTGATCTTTGCTGACACAATTTGGTATGGAAAGTACAACATGGAGGTCGGTAATAACTTCTTTTTTTCTTTTTTTAAATAATCAATCTTACATAATATATCATAATTTTAAGTCTCTAGTGAATAATGGTACTTCGGGAATGATTGAAGTTGCAAATTAACAAGGGGTCCAGAGGATTAATCATGGTTTTCCAGATTTGACAACTACTCAGTCTAATCAGGATTCGCCATGAACCTTCATTTGACTGAAGTAAATACAGCCACAGACTCGGATTTACTATTAAAAGAAAAAGAAAAACATGGATAAGTCAATCATTTTGATTTATCTATTCGTTTCAACCAGAAATTCACATAAATAACACTTCACACAAAACTAGACAGAATTTCGCTAATTTTCTTTTTCTAATAAAGCTATGGGTTCCAAAAACTTGGCTATAACCTCAGTAACTTAAATCAGGTATGGCTTCAGTATAGGAACAAAATCAAAATCACCACCTAATTTTCAATCAAAAACCAATTATCCCAACTACTTGAATCATGAATTATTATTATTATTATTATCAATATTTTTAATGACGAGGAAACTCACCAAGGTAGGACCTTTTGGACCCACCCTTGAGTAGTAAACCCCAGATACACGACCCCACCTGCCAAAATCATGTATTGGGTAATCCAGAGGAAGCTTCTAGTGAGGATCAAACCCGAGATGTCTGAGTCTACAGCTCATCCCAAGTCTCCTCCCACTAGGCTGCATTATTAGTTAATTATAGTAAAAACATATTCCATGAACAAAAGATGCAACCTTTGCACTAACAATTGAACCCAAAAGGCCAAAACACTAAAACTCCAATAAAAGCACACCAGCCAAACACTGATCTCCAAACCCACGAGTCCCAAATACAATTTTGATTGTTAAAGTAAGCATGCAAGTATGATCACCCATAAATTTCACACACCCACATAATAATCCACACCATTTAGCAAGTAAATCTTCTTAGATGCAAAATTCATCACATAATATAGTGCAACATTTGGCATGGAAATCAAAACCCAGAAATTAATTTTTGGGTATAATTCATCTTAAAAATGGAAAATTGGAAATGGGTATTTGAAGAAATGGAGAAAAAGAAAAAAACAGAGAGGGTTGAGGATTTACAGGGAATTTGTGGGAAGAGGATGGAGAAGGAAGGGAAGTAGATGTGGAAGGTCATGGAACAGCCCAGTGTGGGACTGAAATGCTTGTACCTCTTGTTGTAACCTCCAAACATCTTTGAGCTACTGATCTCTGTTGGTTTAGTCTCCATCTTCTTTGATTTGCAGTGGTATCAGAGGAAGTTTTTTCAAGTTCTAATCTTCAAGCGTGGGCTCTTTATAGGGAGTGAAGTGTGGTGTCTAATGTCTATGCTCCATGATCATTTTTGACAAAATAAACTAATAAAAAAAAAAAATTTCATTTTTATATATATTTTTTTCTTCACCCGTAAATTTTTTCTTATCTTTTTTATTATGCGTATGGTTCATCTAATAGATAAAATGTCACATTTGTTATAGAAGGTCAAGATATCTTATTATTCGGTTAGAGAATTCTTAGTGACAAAGAAGACCAGTCCTTGTGTTGCTCTGCAAAAAGAAAAGAAAAGGTTTTTTCTTGTACTAGCATCAAGTTAGGCTAGTAAACGTCAAGGCTCATTCTACTAGAATTCATTCTCTCGGATGGTTTTGTTCTTATGAGTGAGTTCAAGCCACAAAATTTAATGAATTATTGGAGGAGGTAACTGTTTCCATGGACTCTCCATGCGTTGTACTACTGCTGTGGCATGTGCGTTGTTACTGCATATGTACAATTTTAATAAAAAACCCATTATAAATGTGCATAATATAAAAAAGACTAAAGAAATCCCAAGGAGGGGATTTTCACTAGGCAAAATTGTCGTAAATGTGCTGTTCACTCTCCTTCTTCTTTCTCATTCATGCTAAAACTCAATTTGCAGTTCCAACCCTAGAAATAGATTGAGGAGCGTATTTGAGCTCCTACAATTGGCATCGTCTGTGGAAAACACAAGCGCCTACAATTGCACAAATTGAATTTTTTTTTTTTTTTTTATGCAATTGTAATTTCTCTTTTCTGTTTTTGTGGTTTCTAAGTAGTTTATTGTGGCCCAAAGATCACAAAGACTTTGTTTGATAGGGATTAGTGACATGGATCATGATGTGTCCAACAAGCCCAACCCAATTTGGGTTTAAAATGTGTGTCCAACAAGCCCAGCCCAATTTGAGATTAAAAAGCTTAATGAAGTTGTTTTAAGTCTTTCTAAACCCAACAAATAAGGTCCATTGTCCAAAAGCTTCAACCAGCCCAATTTGAGTTTAAAAAGCTCAATCAAGCTGTTTTAAGCCCATCAATCAAGGTCCATTAATTGGAACGAAATTGCCTCAAACTCAGATGATATTTCAAAGTTAAAACAATCTATTTTACCTTTTATAACCAGCTGGTGTTGTCCAGCAATGAGTGATCTATTGGATGCCTTCATTAGTGGTGATTGCACAGATTTGTCAAAGATATTGGCTGTCATTGTTTAATGTGTTTTGTTTGTTTTTGTAATTGGGTTCAAGCTGTCCAACGACTAGTAGTGGTTTTTGCTGGAAGTTTCAGCTCTATAAGTAGCTTAGCTACTCTTGTATTTGAGATAAAGTGTTAATCAAAATTTCAATAGCCTTTGGCTTTGAGAAGAAGGACTTCTTCTAACTTAGTTCTGTATCTCTTTGGTGAATTCCATAGAATGATAAGCTTATTTCACTTATGTATCCTTAGTAGAATACTTGGGTGGTGAAATCTATATCCCATTGTTCTTTTACTTTGGTGGTGAACTACCTATCTTTTTAATTTCCTTGTATTATTTCATCTATTCTTAAACATACAAAAAACGCCTCTAGCCATCTTTCATACTACCAACATTAGTTTGGTGTTTGCATACTAATTTTGGTATCAATTAGGGAAGATGAAAAAAATTGAAAAGAATGGAAAAAATATTAATTTCTCATCCTATGTGTTTGGTAGGAAGGATAGAAAGTGGGAAAACAAAAAATTAGTGTATGTTTCATTTGTTTGGTAGAAAAGAAAAATGGGAGAAAAAAACAATAATGATTTGTAACAATTTACTTATCTTTAAGGGTAAAAATACAATTTTAGAAATTTATGATAAAAATTTCAATAATCCACATATTTCTTACAACTCTTCAATAATATAAACATCACCACAAACAAAATCAACACATTTCTTTCTTTATATTGATATAGATTTTTTTTTATTTTTTAAAAAGAAATACTTTCCAAATAAAAGAAAAAAACCAATATTCACACCAATCTCTAACATGTCAAGAGCATTGTAGACTTTATAATTAAGTTATATTGTCGGCCAATGATTCGAATCCACCTTCTCTATTATTATAACTATCAAATTAAAAAGAAAAAAAAAAAAATTGTATTAATTATTCTCCTTTACGAGAAAAATCGAGTATATTAGCTTTAACAGTAGAATTAAAAATAAATAAAAGAAAGAAAGAAAATAGAAAAAAGAAAAAGAAGAAGAAGCTGCAATCAGCTACTAGCTAGCCTACCTTCTGTGCCTTGTCTGTTTCTTTGCTAGTGTTTCTCAGCTCACGTTCTGGCTTCCTATGTCTCTTATATTGAAGAAAGCCGGGCTTTGGATTAGAACCCAACAACAAAAAAGTGAGTCTTTCATGCTTCAATATCAAAATTGTCACATGGGTTTTATGTGTTTTCTTTGCTCTCTGCTTGTTTGGTCAGAAAATATGAGGAAAAGAGAGAGAGAGAGAGAAGAATTTGAAATTTAGGGTCCACTGGTTTCTGTTGTGTTCTTGAGAAAAATGAAAGTCTCAAACTTGACTATTTCATTGTCTGTGATTAATCATTAATTAATCTTTTCCTCTTTTTTTTTTTTTTAATAAATTTTTTATAAGAATTTTTTTTAGATGTTCTTTGTTATCTTAGGCTTTTAGCTTCATTTGGCTTCTAAAGAGAATGTGGGAAAGATATGAAAGTAGAGACTTTGTGCATTGACAGATTTTTGTGGAAATTTTGTTGTGCATAGCTTTGGAAATAGTAGAAATGGTGAAAATTTGAGAGAAATTGCTGATTTTTATTTGGTAGAGAAATTGTTACTAGTATATATATATATTTGGATGTTAGGGTTATTATTTAGTCAATATTCTACTAGTGAAATTATTATTTAATGGAAAAAATGAATTCTCCAATGACATAACCAAACACAATTCCATTTAGAATAATTAGTTTGTGGTAAAAGTTTCAGCATAATATCAAACACAATTTTTTTCGTATGCATTCATTAGAATACATTCTGCTTCAATACACGCAGAATACATTTTGGATATAGAGTTACCGAACACAGCCGGTGAGCTAATTCTGGTTTAGCTATCTAGTTTTCCTCTTAAACTTGAATCCCTCAACTGCTTTCTCTTATTATGTCAGGCTATATTGTGTTCGCCACCTGCTTGATGAAATGGTGTAATAGAGTTGTACTTATCATCGCCTTGACAATCACACACATAACTGGTGGCTTTGTTCATAGTACATAGACTGTTTGGATTGGTTTAAAAGGATATTAGAATAGAAAAACAATATCTTCATGAGAAAATTGCCTGAATCTTCATGAGAAAATTGCCTGAACATTGGGTCTGAGTATGTTTGTTGCTTCAAGAGAATTTTAGTTTGTTTTGTTATTGTTAGTTTTACACGTTAAAGGTATTGAGTGTTTGTAGAATTTCCAAGCATCTGATTCAGTTATGATACTTGTGAGTCTTGACGAAATTGAGTATTAAGGTCTTGCCATTGTTGATTACTCTTACAGGTACCATGACTTCAACATTAGGAGACTATGTAATGTAACTTCGAGAAGATTACTCAATTCAGAAGCGACGTATTTACTTACCAATTAACATAACACTCACTGGCGAATGCCCATTGGACGCTGAAAGTCGCCAAAAGTGCATATTTTGTTGGTAGTGTGTTTGGATTTGTGCCATGAATAAATAGATTTGGTTTCATTTAGAGTGTGGTCATATCAAGAAAGAAAAATTCCAGTAATGGGTAGTAAGGCAATGTTTAAATGGTCGAAACAAATCACACCTTCCCTAGTTGAGCAGTTGTTACGAGCTGAAAGGGACCTACAGAAAGCTATTCTGATATTTGATTCAGCGACAGCTGAGTATGCTAAAGGGTTTCAGCATGATCATAGTACATTTAGTCTAATGAAGGGTAGTCTCAGCATGATCATAGTACATTTAGTCTAATGATTTCCAAATTAGTCTCCGCAAACCAGTTTAGATCAGCAGAGGAGCTCCTTAATAGAATGAAGGAGGAAAAGTGTAATATTACAGAAGACATATTCTTGTCTATCTGCAGAGCCTATGGTCGTGTTCACAGGCCACTGGATGCTGTTAGGATCTTCCACACGATGAAGGACTTTCAATGCAAACCAACCGAAAAATCTTACATTACGGTATTTGCCATTCTTGTTGAAGAAAACCAGTTAAAGATAGCTCTAAGGTTTTATAGGCATATGAGAGAAATAGGAATTCCACCTAGTGTTGCTTCTCTTAATGTTTTGATTAAAGCCCTTTGCAAGAACAGTGGGACAATGGATTCTGCTTTTCGGATTTTTCGTGAGATGCCTAATCGTGGGTGTACTCCAGATTCGTATACGTATGGTACTCTGATTAATGGGTTGTGTAGATTTGGGAAGATTGGCGAAGCAAAGGAGCTATTCAAAGAAATGGAGACAAAAGGTTGTTTGCCAAGTGTTGTGACCTACTCTTCTTTGATACATGGTTTGTGCCAGTCCAATGATTTGGATGAAGCTTTGGGATTACTCGAAGAGATGATAAGCAAATGTATTGAGCCAAATGTGTTTACCTATAGTGCTTTAATGGATGGTTTTTGCAAGGGTGGGCGTTCTTCACAAGCCATGGAGCTATTGGAGATGATGATAAGCAAACGCCAGAGGCCCAACATGATAACTTATAGTACTTTAATTCATGGACTTTGTAAAGAAGGAAAGCTTAGGGAAGCTTTGGAGATTCTTGACAGGATGAAGCTTCAGGGATTGAAACCAGATGCAGGGTTGTACGCAAAGATTATTAACGGCTTTTGTGATATTTTTAAGTTCCAGGAAGCTGCAAACTTCCTTGATGAGATGGTCCTTGGTGGAATCTCACCAAACCGATTAACGTGGAGCCTTCATGTTAGGATCTATAATATGGTGGTACAAGGCCTTTGTACCAATGGTGATCCAAACCGGGGCTTTTCAGTTGTACCTTAGTAGTATGCGGAGTAGGGGGGTATCTCAATCAATACTGGAACGTTTGATTCTCTAGTGGAGTGTTTTTGTAAGAGAGGAGACCTACACAAGGCTGCTCGCATTGTTGATGAGATGGTGATTGATGGATGTGTTCCAGCTGAGGGGACATGGAATGCAGTGGTTGGTGGATTTTGGGATCGAAGGAAGGTGCGGGAATCTACTGAGTTGTTGCAGGTCGAGCTGATGAGCGAATTTGTTGAGCCTGAAAGATAGATCCAAAATTGAGTTTTATGATTTAGTAAGTGCTCTTGTTGTATGGATTCTTTTCTTTCTAACCTTAAAATTCTTTGAAGTGCATTTCTTTTCTGATAGCATGATTTATTGGCTCAGGATATTGTGATTTGCTTCTTGTAAGACATGCACAACTTTGAGGTGTGTTTTTTTTATTTTTAACACAGTCATGCATACACACACCCACACCCTGCATACTAAGTGATAAGGATTTTTCACATATATGTTTTTAAAAAGTTTCATGTCAATAAACTTGGAGTACTTTGCACTCTTTTATATAATTTTAATGGATATGAGAGTTTGTAAGAGGTAAAACCTTAATTCTTGTATGCGTGAGAAAGAAATGGGGAGAAAAACATTTCAAAGCTATCAAAGAAAATGTAGCTTCCCTTGTGTTTTAATAATGGCTAAATGATTATATCTATCATTTCATAATGGCTTAAGTTTTTGGGAAAATTAGTAATTTATCATGGTATCAAAGCATGAGGTCATGAGTTCGAATCATATCTCCACTTTACCTCCCATTTAAAAAGTTACAATTTCACATTCTGGGCCTACTTATTGAGGGAGACTTTGGGCCCACATGTGAGGGGGAGTGTTAGAATAATGGCTAACTAATTAAATTCATTATTTCCTAACAACTTAAGCTTTTGGGACAAGTGATAATTTATCACCTTGGAATGTTGGCAACTTGATGAAGACCATTCATTTGATAGCTTCTCCATTTTGATTCACTACATTAGGTCATCCATGTAGCTAATCAAATAGAGTTTCTGGTGCTCAACATGACAAGTTGTTAATTGTCAGACTTGGGATTTCCATGCCCTTGGATAATTGGCAGGATAACTATTGAGGACATGAGGGCTGTATTTTTCCAAGTTGTATTTGGATATCTTCTTGTAATTTATATTTCCATTACCAGAAAAGAGGAAAGGAGAATGTATATAGTCCCCATCACCATTAGATAATTACTTATCTATATTTTGACATACCATCTCTTTGGCTTCAGAACTCAGAAGCTTATTCATTTATCTAATGAATTATACAATTTTAATGTATAAGAGTTGTAATTTGATGGAGTGTTCTCTTATCATCAACATGTCCAAGTAACTATTAAAAAAAAAAAACATGTCTAAGTAACTGATATTGTTTAAAAGAATGTATCATGCTGTTTGGTATTCATTGGAAAAAAATTTGGCTAGCAATCCTTGAAACATTATCTGGACCATCCTTTAGAACTATCCAATCAGGAGGTTTTGATCAAGAGTTATTTCTGTAAAAGCACTGTAGATGTTGGGATTATGACTCAAACAGTCCATGTGTTTATTAAGTTAATGAAATCTGCATATTCTGTTGGGAGGTCTATCATGTTGATTATGAAAATAAAATTACAGGTGGACTGAGAAGCTGATTTCTGAATTTTCTTGCCTACCTAACTAGGATTTAGGGCATATGCCTTAAAGGAGTACTATACTGTAGAGCTTTTAAAATTTTTTATAACCCAGTGCTGGCCCACTGTAAGTGGTGTCCTGAGAAGGGTGGTTTGTGTACAAGCCTTACCGTTCAAAATTTTCTTGCATGTCTACCTTGATTTGCAGATTAATTGGTATTAAATATTTCCTTCTCTTTTATTTAGTGAAAAGTGATGCCATAATACTGATGTTGATCAATGGGAATGCTATCCTTAGACTATAAACACACACACACACAAGAATTCAGAAATCAACTCTGCCCTTTTTGCTTGTAGCCATGCAAGCTTCTTGCTCCTTTTTCTAATAATCTAATTTTCTTTAATGTAATGTGTCTGGCATTTTGCAAATCTTGCTTTCCTACCTACGCTTTTTATTGGAACATTTTCTCTTTTAATATGCAGATGATCACTTTGGTATTTTCAAATCACCAAATTATGCTTTATGTTGCTTGTATAAAGTGCTTTGGGTGAATGAGTTAACAAATTAACAAATTATTGTCACTATCTCCAAAATGCATTATATGGCTATGGCAATTTTAAATATGTAATGAGCATTAAAATGACTCAAATGATCAATTTGCAAACTTCTTTTTTCCTTTTTTATTTTTTTTTTATATTAATAATTGCAATGTGGTGTGCATGAGTGTGTTTGCAAATGCATATGCATGTGCACTTGAATTTTGATTTACCCTTTGAATTTCAATCATGATCTTATTATATAAATTAAAATTTTGTATATTCTTCAGTACATGGTTCAGTATTTACTCAAGAATTAATAAATTATTGATGTTCAAACTCACACACCACGCATAGAAATAGCCATTATTTGCATATAGTGATTCTATCGTACCCCAACTCTATTGTCACAATCACCTTACACTGTCAATATTAGAAGTTCCTGTAATTTGACAAGAATAAACAGGCTATTTCCAACTACCATAATGATTCAATAGCAGAGAATCAGCTTATCAATTCAAAGAGAGCAGAATGTAATATTGTTGCGACCAGATGAATCCAGAGTTTGTTAATTTGCAGAGAGGGGGAAGCCGATTCCATGACGCTTGGTAGGAAATGCAACAAACAACATACTGCAAATGACACCAATTCCAATTGGCAAACTTGTAAGAATCTCTTGGGACTCATCTGATGGTGCGGGGAAGAAGCAACTTACCACATTCGTATCAAAGAGTGCAACTGCTACAAATACCAATATTGACATGAAAGCATGCACGAAATCTATGAATCGTAGCTGATATTCTGCAGCAAGTTCAGGTGAAAGGGTGGCTGAACCATCAATGACCCACAAGCCCCGCATGGTGGCAAACCCATAACAGATGTTTCCCTTCTTGTCCCTAAAGCTGTCAGTGAAGCTTAGTAGGAAACATGACATCCCACAGAGGGTCACAAGTGCAGCAGTCATGAACCGGCTGACCGGATCACAGATACCTTCATTTGTGAAAATGGGTGATAGAAGTTGGAAAGCAAGGACTGTTCCAGTGGGTAAAAGATTAGCCAAATGAGCTGTGCTCTGAAATGTCTGGCTAATGGCTTTCTGTATCAGTGTTTTCTCTTCTGCTTCATTTATGTTTTGCAAGAAGGGATGTTTTGATTCATCGTGATACTCGGAATCAGATTCTACCTTAATCTTCATGGCACAAAACCCTTTCTCCTCTCTTTTCCTTTGTTTTGATCTCCTTTTTGTTTGTATTAATATTGTTTCTTGTGACTTGTGAGGTAGTGTTTTTATAAGTAACGGAAAGAAAGGGAAATTGAGTAGAGGCAAAGGGTGGAAAGGTTGGTTAGGCATGTCATGCAAGAAACAGAACTTAGAAGCAAACAATGAGATAGGAATAAAGGCAGCTTTCTCCAGATTTGGGGAAGGTTTATTTTGGATTCATGTCAATGTTGATAAGTAGTTGTAAAAGTTTACTGAGATTGCCTAATGTGTCTACAAAGCTTTCATAACTGTTATGAAACTTGTAAAGCTTTCAAAAAGTTTATGCAAAAAAAGAGAGAGATTATGTGTTGGGTTCCAATAGTAATTAATGGCAAGGAGTGAGTTAGGCGTTAGGGTGGTTTTTGTTGCTTGTGTCATATCATTGGTTTTGCTGAGACGCAATGGCTACAAACTGGGCTTAAAAGAAAACTTTTGCAACTAGAACACTTTTTTATGATTGTTAGACATATTTGGATTTGGATAATAGGGCTTATTGCATATAAAATTACATATTTATTTTCCAATATATGTATGAAGAATGGCCATCTATCAATTTAGAAAAAGAATTAATAAGTATATTGTTATTACCAAATTCGATTTCTAACAACATAATTATATTTTTCTAAGAGCTCAACTGGTTGGCACATTCTAGTGTTCTCCAAAAGAGATATCCATGGCCTTTCTCAACTATCGAATTATCAAAAAAAAAAACATAATTACATTTTAGTAGGAGTTTCAGCAAATTACTAAACACTACTAATCTAAGTAATATATTATGTCAAGGCTTCTTTTACTAGAATTTGTGCCCGTTTGTTATCTCAGTGGAATACCGTGCTTTTTGCAAAAATCATGATTTGGAAATGAAAGCCTAAACTCCAGTGTCGTTCCACAATTTTTTTAGTAAAAAATAATTGCATTTCATGCTTTTGGCTTTTAACAAACACGCAAAATCTCATTACAATGGCAAAAATCATGATTTGTCTTTGTCATTGGGCTACCAAACGACCACTTCATACTCTCCGGATAGTAAACTTGCCGAACTATATGCACTATTAACAATTCTTTTAATATATAAATTTTTTATTTTTTTTTTTTTTTGAAATTTCTGATATTTGTACCAACTTGAGTTGTTGCCCCTCTATGATAGAAAGCTATGCACTCTATAATTTACAACAAATATTTTGTTGTTTGTGGCACTTTTGTTTTATGCTATGCGATATTCTGATAGTATTTCTGTATTTGTTCTTTCTTCTTTTTATATAGTATAGGTGAGATTCAATTCCATGTTCTTTATTCGACGATAAGTGACTCTATTAGTTGGGCTCATTGGAATCTACATGGAAATAGAGGATTTTGTAATGAAAATGAGTATGCTTATTTTCAAATATTTGTTTTCTACCAAACATAAGATGGATTTAAGTAGAACGGAAAATTTGTTTAATGAATTTTCATCTATTTACAAAAATATTGTTCACTTCTCTATCTTATGCCATACAGTAATAATAATAGAGAAAGTAGAAATGAATACTAATAATTTTTACTTAAAACAAAATTCCCGCCTCAACCAAAACATATCATATATCAATTTTATTTTATTTTTGGCTAGCCTACAACTAAGCAAGCTTTGTTAGAGAAAATTGATTAGGTCCTAGTAAGTAGTAACACAAGTTTATTTTTTCTTTTTTTTTTTACAATCGTTGACATGATAAGTTGTGATTGAAACAATATCACTTTTACATGGTCTCACACTCTCACTATTAATAAAATTTTTATTAATACCAATCACAATATATCATTTTAATAATTAAGAAAAATATTATGAAAATTTTTATGTCCTTCAATTTATTGTTTAGCTCATGTTTATGCATGAATTGAGTAATATATAAGCAAATATGGATTGACATTGGATGCATTAGTTTAGTTAGCCGAGATTGAAAGTTATTTTTTATTTTTTTATAACTTTTAATCTTGGTCGTCCAACCAGATATATTAAAAAATATTAAAATATAAAAGTCACTTATTTGTTTGGATAGTTAAGATGAAAAATTGAAAAAATAACTTTTAATCTCGACGGTCTAAAACTATTGCACAATGCAATAACTTCCGATCTCAATCCAACAATACCCAAACAATCTTGGTAGGTAAACAGAGACAGAGATCCTGCGTAATACTTTAATGCAACACTTTTAAAAGTAAACAGAATTGTCACTTCAACCACATAAAAGACAGAAGTAACACATTTTTGCTAAAGGATTTTACTAACGAATGCTCTTAGAACACAAGTTAAAAAATATTTAATACTCAATTAACTAATATTTTTATACATTTTTCAAAAAGTACAGTCATATTGTATATACATATTAAGAAAAAACAGAGACAATTAACCATAATGAATTTGTGTGTGCAAACTGATAAATTATTGACACATAAATTTCTTTAAAAAAAAAACGTTCATTATATTTAGCAATTATATATATATATATATTAATCCTTAACTCTTAGAACACTCGAGACCATCCAGGCGTCCTTTTGCTGAATAGAAGTGACAACGTAATCAATGCATGCAGACTCTGATGAGTGTCAAATCTGTACTCATTAAAGATTTTAATACGGTTACAACGTGAAACACAAAAACAATGTAATATTTCTCTGTATAAGGAATTTTTCCATAGTGAAAGTGAACCTTTCTTTCAATGAATCAAATAACTTAAAGATCAAACAGTTTTTTTTTTTTTTGATGAATAAAATATATTGTATTAAGAGAAAGGAGGAGTCGAGGGGCCAGAACCATCTACCAAATCCGCTTGAATGACATAGGCGGGAAGGGAGGAGATGGGAATGGCACCTGGACAGTTACAAAAGGGAGCCCAGGCAGCTAAAGAGTGGGCAAGTACATTTGCAGATCTATGAACATGAGAAAAGGAACAGCAAGAAAAACCTAAAGAAGATACATTGATGTCATTAATAATATTAGAGATAGACCAATGTGGGGAGGAATCAGAATTCTGAATAGAGTTGATGACTTGAAGAGCATCTCCCTAAAAAATAATGGAATCCAGACCTGCATTCAGAGCACTAGAAACAGCAAACAGACCAGCTTTAGCCTCAGCCCAAAGAGCATCACCGTGAACTTCAACATTAATCCACGCATGAGTGATTTTCCCCAAGTGATTACGACAGATAGCAGCCAAGAAAACATTGTTGGGTCTCACAGCAGCATCAAAATTTATTTTATGCCAACCAGGTGGAGGAGGGGACCAAGGTTTATGGGTAGGGAGGTTAGGATATTGGAAAGAGAACTCCCAAGCTTGTTTATGGAAAATGAAGGATTTATGGATTTCCTGGGCAAGAAGTGGTGGGGGGTGGAGTGGGGGAGGAAGGGATTGGTGTGGACAGTGAGGGGGATGATTGATCACTCTTGAGCATTTTGTTTCTATGGAACCATATTTGGTCACATATGACAGAAGCAAGAAGAGTGAAGGATTGGGCCTCCTGCAATTGGAGGTTTAAGAATTTCCCTGGGTTGAGGACAAAGCTGACCCAGTCAGAAATGGATGAGAGAGGAAGGCGATTTGGGTGTATAGGCCACGAAGAGGTAAGCCAAATTGATAGTGTTATGGGGCATTGAGTGAAGATGTGGAGTGCAGATTCTTCTTGGTCATTGCATAAATGGCATGTGGTGTCAATTTCTGGAATACGGGCTGCTAGAATGGTTTTCGTGGGAAGAATATCCCAAGCAATTTTCCAAAGGAGCAATTTATGTCGGGGACTGATCTTGGCTTTCCAAAGAGAGTTCCAGTCTGATTTAGCAAGGGGGCCAGAGGAATTAAATCTCTCTTTTTGGTCAGTGAGATATGCTGATTTTACTGAGTGTATACCATTGCTGTTGGGAACCCAGCATAGTTTGTCAAGCTGACTGGTGGGGGAAAGATGGATGTTGAGAATTTTTGAGGCTGTTATGGTGTCAAAGAAAGTGGAGATTTTACCTCTATCCCATTGGAAGGTGTCAGGATCTATGAGCTCAGCTACCCTATGTATGGTTGGATGGGCTGTAGATGAAGGAGCTGGGATGAAATTTTCAAGAGTAGGGATCCACGGAGTGTCCCAGATTGGAGTATGTTGACCATCTCCGATTTTCATGCATAATCCTTTGCTAAGGAGGGGTCTGGATTTTAAGATGCTCTTCCATAACCAAGAAATATTCAGTGATGGGGAGACTTGCATGAAGGGGACTCCTCTGAGGTATTTTGCTTTCAATAGGGAGACCCAAGTTTTGTCTTCATCAGTAGCAAGTGACCAACCCAATTTGGAGATCAGAGCATGGTTGGTGTCTAAGGATCTGCGAAGGCCCAAACCTCCATAGCTTTTTGGTTGACAAACTGATTTCCATGACTTTAAGCACATATGGTTCTTCCCCGGACTTGCACCCCACCAGAACCCACGGAGTGTAGAATCTATTTTGTTGCATATGGATTTGGGAAGGAGGAGTGATGACATGGTGTAGGATGGGATTGATGCAGCCACGTTTGCTATAAGAGTTGTTCTTGCAGCTTGTGAAAGGAGTTTGGATTTCCAACCAGCAACACGGTTCTGAATTTTTTCAATAAGGTCTTGGAAAGATGACGATTTTGCTCTATTAAGCTCAAGGGGGAGACCAAGGTGTTTTGTTGAGGGGCTTGATTTCTTAAGGTTCAAGAGCTGACAGAGATTTGCTGCAGATTGGCCAATGGTATTCTTGCTGAAGATAACACTGGATTTGCTATAGTTTATTTTTTGCCCTGACCAAGCTTGGTAGGTGGAAAGGCATTCGAGGATGGTGGAAGCATTTGAGGAATTTGCCTTTGAAAATATGAGGAGGTCATCAGCAAACTGAAGATGGGAAATTTGTGAGCAGCTGGGTGAAAGTTGGATGCCATGCAGATTACCAAGAGATTCGGCTTTTTGGAGAAGCCTGGAGAGAATATCAGCTCCAATTATGAACAAAAAGGGGGAAAGTGGGTCACCTTGTCTCAGGCCTCTAGAAGATTTGAAATGGCCAAAAGGACTGCCGTTTAAGAGGATGGAGAAAGTAGGGGTTGAGATGCATTGGTTTACCCAGTTGATCCATTTGGAGTTGAAACCATGAAGCCGAAGGATATTTAGCAAGAAGGGCCATTCTATTGTGTCAAAAGCTTTTTCCGTGTCAATTTTTAGAGCCATCAGACCACCAGTTCCTCTTTTTTTTTTCATTGTATGGAGGACTTCGTGGGCAATAATAGAGTTGTCTTGGATAACTCTACCAGGTACAAAGGCAGATTGCCACGGAGAAATGATTTTGTGAAGGAGGGGCTTTAGCCGAGTAGCCAAAATCTTTGAAATGATTTTATATATTGTGTTGCAGAGGCTGATTGGGCGGAATTGGGTTACCTTCGCAGCTTTGTCCGATTTTGGAATGAGGGTGATGAAGGTGTGGTTGATTTCGGTGAGGATATGGCCTCTTGTGAAAAAACTTGTTACGGCTTCAATAAGATCCTGGTTAATGACCTCCCAATAGTGCTTGTAGAATAAAGCTGACATACCATCTGGACCTGGGGATTTATCTGATCCAATGCTGAACAGAGTTTGCTTGATTTCAGCTGCAGTTGGGATAGCACACAGAAGAACGTTGTCCTCATCTGAAATAACTGGCAAAATTAAATTGTCAAGGGCAACGGGAAATTGGGGGTTAGATGAAGAAAAAAGATTTTTGTAAAATTGGACAAAAGAAGAGCCAATATCGTTTCTATTAGATAACCACTCATTGTTTTCATTTTTCAGAAAATCTATAGCATTCTTCCTTCTTCGAATAATGGTTGACACATGAAAAAATTTTGTATTGAGAGTAGGACTGGTTAACCATTGGACTCTAGATTTTTGTTTCCAGAGGAGTTCTTCCCGTCTGAGATTTTCATTGAATTCCCATGTGAGAGTTTTTTCTTTTTGCAGGTTGGATTCTGTGGGGTCAAGTTGTTGAATGGAATTGATGGCTTCAGAGAGGGATTTGTTGCGGGATTGGAGGTGGCCAAAGCAGTTCTTGTTCCACCATATCAGGTCTTTTTTGGTGGCTTTAAGCTTTTTGACGAACTTGAAAAGGGGGGAGCCGAAGACCAGGTGATCCCAAGCATGCTTGATAACTTGCGTGCTGCTACCATCTCTAGTCCAGATGGCTTCGAAACGAAAAGGTTTTGGATTGGAGGATTCAAAGCCAGATGAATTGAGGATGATAGGGTTATGGTCTGAGGATGTGGCAGGGAAGTGGTAAACTGATGCTTCTGGGGAAAATGGTTCTCCATTCTGTGTTGGAGAAGGCTCTATCTAGCCTTTCTTTGATATTGGCAAAATTGTGACGCTTGTTGGTCCATGTGTATGGGTTACCCGAAAAGCCCAAATCAACAAGGCCTTGTTGGTTTATCAGAGAGTTGAAACCATTTGTTGATGAGGAAGTGAGAGGCCTGCCACCTCTTTTATCAACCTGATTGAGGACTTCATTAAAGTCACCGAAGCATAACCAAGGCCCAGAAAAAGATGAGGCAGTTTGGTGCATGTCTTCCCAAAATTTCCTTTTCTTTTTTTTATACGGAGGACCGTAGATTGCTGAGAGCATCCATGGTTTGTTTGGAGGATCGGAAAAAACTAAAAGGTTGATGAGGTTCTGATTTTGTGAAGTAGGCTCAATGTCAACTCCAGGTTTCCAACCAAAACAGAGACCGCCAGCAGTACCCACTGGCGGGACAAAAACAGCATGAGAAAATCCAAGTGAATTGGTGACTTCTTGCATGGTTTCCAACGGAGACTTTGTTTCCATAAGAAAAATGCAATCCGGATTATTTATTCTGACCAGAGCTCTAAGGGAACGATATGCCGCAGGCCGAGCTAAGCCTCGACAGTTCCATGAGAGGATTAACATTGGGGGGTTGGGGGCATGGGATGACCCGCCTCCTCGGTCAAAGATTTTGGATTTGTTGGGGTATCAATGAGCATGGAGGAGGAGTGTGAATCGGTGGTCATGGGGTGACCCTCCTCCTCTATCATGGAGTTTGGATTCATAAGGGTGTCAATGTGCATGGTGGAGGGGAAAGCTTCGGGTTGTGTTGTGGTGGGGCGAGATCTAGCCAAGGCTTTGAGTTTTTGTTTCTTTTTTGCAATTTTGGGCCGAAGATGTGTGGATGGTGGGGTAGTGTTGTTATTGATTGCTGGAGATAATTTTATTTTTTTGGATTTCTCCGATTGGGTGGGCTCGCTTTTTCTTTTTTGGCCTGGTATGATGGGGTTGGGTTTGGCATTTGTGGTTGGGCTTGTTGGGCTTGTTGGGTTATTGTCCAGTAGTTTGAGTTGGCAAGGTTTGGGCCCATTTAGATTGAGTTTGGCCCAAGGAGAGATGTGGGCCCGGTTTGACCCGAGAGATGGTTCGGCTAGGCTTTTTAAATGGTCATGACCCATTTGAAAAAACACAAAAGCTTCAGTGAGGGTATGGTTTGGGTCTTCTTGAAAGGTGGGATGAGAGGTATGGGCGAGATGTGGGTTGGGGTCAGATCTGTGGGGGATTTCCAGAGTTAGGTGGGTTTTGGCAGAGTCAGTGGAGGTGATGGTGGTCAATAGGGGAGTATGGGTCGGCAGATCTGATAGGTATTTTGTGTCAGAGCGGTTGGTGGGAATTCCGAGGTCGAGGGTTGCGTGTGAATCAACTCGGGTTTGTTGGTCTGAAAACATGCCGATTTCGGCGTTGGTTGCAATGGCGAGGGGAGAGGAAGAGGGATCATGTGTTGGGTTTTGAGGATTTGTATGGTTTACGGTGAGAGGCAAATCAGTGGTCATTATGGTTTGTGGGGGGGTTATGGCAGCTTGATTACGATTTTGGTGTTTTGGATTTGTGATTTGGGTTGATGTTTGGATTATAGGAACATAGATCTGGGAATCGGTGGTCGTTATGGTCAGTGGGGGAGATGGCAGAGGAATTGGATGTGGGTGGAGGAGCTCCGATCTAGGGTTGGCTGGGATATTTGGGAGGGATGATGGAGAGGCTTTGTGAAGATGGTGGAGGTTGGAGTCACGAAGAAGGTGGTTCTGTGATGGCTGGGCAGCGGTTTGGTTGACGCGAGCTTCGTAGTCTTGTGTGGTGTTCCGGGGACCGGAGATGATTTCTTTGAGCCTTGATGATTTTTGCTCGGTGGGATCGGCTTGGAGCCATGGACCGTAGCCTTTGGGTCCAACATCCCATTTCAGAGCTTGTTCAGTGGGGGGTTCAAAATGGCATTCCGTTTGAAGATGACCAAGTCGGCCACAGTGGTAGCAGAAATCTGAGAGTCTCTCATATTTAAAATCAAACCATGTATCAGAGAGGGGGCTTTGATCCATGAGAAAGCCACATTTAAGGGGAGCATATGCCTCTATTTCAACTCTTAATCTCAGGTATTTTCCCACTGAAATAGACCCTTTTTCATTGAGATCAATTTTGTGTAACGTTCCCAAATGTGCACTGATGAGTTTTGCATTCTCTGTGGTCATGTAATCTATAGGGAGGTTGTGAACTTGGATCCAGAATGTTGTGGTTGAAAAATCCAGATCGTGTGGAGGGATTCCTGGGATCCAGTGTTTGAGGATAAGGTGTTTGCCTTCAATATTCCAGGGGCTTGAGGAGATGGTTTGCAAGAGGTCATTTTCTGTGGTAAATTTGAACAGGAAGGTGTTTTGGCCAAGGGATGCTATTGATAGTCCATGGGTGTGTTTCCATGCTTTTTGTATGATAGCAATAATTCTATTGTAGTTGATGTCTTTGGATGATATTAATTTGCCAATAAGTGTATGCTTGGTGAGATTTTCTGTGGTTGTGGGATCGGGTTTGAGAGAGATTGGTTTGTATGTGTGGGTGTGGTTGGTATGTGTGATTGCATTGCTGGTGGTTGGTTGTGTTTGGAGTGTTGTGGATATTTGGTGGTGTTCCATGTTGTGATTTGGGTTGAGGAGAAGTATGGATCAATGGATAGGTGTATGGGGTAGATGGAAGGGTTGAAGGGATGGTAGAAGAAATGTAACAAGGAGAGATTTCTATTGGAGGGAATGCAGAGAATGGGGAGGGGTATGGTTGGATGGGGAGGTGAGAAGATGGGGAAATAATGGGGAAACTCACATGGAGGAGAAAAAACTCAGAGAGGGAGAAACTCCACTGGGGAGGGGGTTCCACTTTTTAAAGATCAAACAGTTACACTTTGGGAATCTTAATTATGATATTCTACTGAAATTCGATCGTTTCTATTCTAAAGTTTATAGTATAAACACGTGATTATCATATCAAATCATCAATACACTATTATCTCTTATATATATATATATATATCAAAATTCATTAAAAAGAAATCTTTCCTATTATCTTTTTGACATTAAAATCTTTCCTATTATCAATGTTTTTTAAAGTTCAAAACCTAGAAAAATAATGGAAAATAACTTAGCTAGAGTTTCAATAAAAATAAAAATAAAAAACTAATAGGACTTCCAAATATTCTTTATGTAATTATTTATTTTCCTTGATAAAACACTTGTATAATAATCAATACAATTAAAGGATAATTTCATAATAACTTAAATTTACATAAATACTTGGTGTCAATCTAACTATTAAAAATATTTTCATTCAAAAGTGGAACTTTGACTTTGAAAAAAAAGGGATTATTCATACAAATTATTATTTTTTGGATAAGCATGTATTAAGAAAGACAAACTATACAAAGGTAATTAAAGAGCACATCCCAGATTTTCTCAACAAAAAAGAGAGGGGGACTACATCATGGAATTTAAGTCACTGCATCAACTACAGGAAGAAAAGAAAAATATTCTATGCAGGATTAAAAATATATTATGAGCTATATCCCATGATCTCTAAAGCCATATATATATTTTCTTAGGATGACTTGAAACCATGGAGAGTACTAAGCCTAACAAGCTGTAACATAAAATGTAATATGTAATCGTTTTGTAAGTTTTCTCATTACATTAAATGTGTTCATACATTTTCATATAAATTTTGTCCCCTAGAGTCAAATTCTGACTTTGCCATTGGAACTTGGAAAAGACCATAGAAGGTCTCCATTGAGCACATCTATTGAGAAGTGAATAGATAAGTATAGCTGCCAACAAGAACGTGAATAAAATAAAAAAACATAAATGTTTGCATGTACACTGAATGAGTCAGTGTACGAAAAGGAACATTAAAAAAAAGGAAAGAAGTAAAGAAATAAAGAGACATAAACAAATTGAGAGGCAAATAATCTTCAACGTATTAAAGATGATGATTCTTAACCTGTAAACTGTATTAGTTTGAAAGTGTTACATTACACATATAATAAGACTATGCTAAAATGATGGGTTTGTTTTTTTAATCACAAATATTTACTAAAATGATGGGGTTTGAGCCATTTGTTGCATATCCTCTACAAACTCACATTTTTATCTGGATATTATAAGTATAATAGATTAGCATTGAAATGAATCATCTGTCAATTTCCAAGTAAATGGTTCATAATTCTAAACACTAGAAATCGTACATACATATTTAAACACTTTGAGTTAAAATCAAATAAAGATAACATGGCATTAATTACAAAGATGAGAATTAGCGAGAGACCAAGCTTGACAAAAAATTCTTACCGTCAGCTTATAATTGGTCTAAGGTCATGTGGAATACTAGTCATGGCCATTTGACCATAGTCAGGGATATTTCATAAAAAGGTGGATCAAAAAATTGGATGCCTTTTTGTTATGATCACATGGCTCTGACGACCTAGTTACAGTTATAAAGAAATGAAAAAGATTTTATTCTTAATTAACATTATAAATAAGTGTACGTGGTCTAGAACTTTGTAGTTTAACAGCATCATTTAGGGAAAAATCTAAGTCAATGGATAAGTGGGTTACCTATTTTTATGATATAGACCTTACATTAATCCAAAACAATTTGTCAAATCAAGAAATATATTGCTCGAAAACTAAAAATAGTGATGGGCACATGGGATTAGATAACAATCACAGACAAATGAGTAATGACACACAAAATTATTCAATACTCTCAACTTATACTTTTTCTTTTCACATGGAAGAATGACTTTCATTCTACAATAAATTTAAGGTCAAAATATTATTTTCATCCCTAAACTATATATGAGTTTTGTTTTTCGTCCCTAAATTTTGAAAAAAGTTTATTTTTACATATGAATTTTGTCATTTTGTAAAAAAATCTAGGGACAAAATTTATGTGTAAAAATAAACTTTTTCAAAGTTCATGGATGAAAAATGAATTTTTTAGAGTTCAGTGACGAAAAATAAAACTCATGTATGATTTAGGGACAAAAATAATATTTTGACATAAATTTAATTAAGGCAAAATTACACATTATTACACTCTTTATGTTTGGTCAAAGTTCAATTGAGTCTTTTAAGTTTTGACCGTTCCAATTCAGTTCTTTAAGTTTCATTCCATTTCAATTGAGAATTTTCCGTTAATTTTTGCTAATATCGTTAGTTTTTAAATTTAAATTAAATTTCTAGAATTATAATTAAAATTAAAAACCAAAACTAAACCCGGTCAAACCAATATCCAACCCGATTAAACAAAACAAAAAAAACACATCACAGGAAACAATTTGATATCTCCAAATTCATTCCAAAATCCCTAATTCTCAAAACCCAAACTTCAGTATTAGATTGAGATTTGCGGATCATGTACATAAAGCCGCTAAGCTTTTTGTGATCGTTGTGACCGATATTTTGTGGAGCAACTGAACAACCTCTTCCTCGCCTAGCAACACCTTCTGCCTCACCCCAGCGTTCGGCGGCAAATTTTCTGGATGAGCTGCTCCACAGCGTACATCGTGGAGGAGTCGTTCAAAGTAGAGTGGATATTTGGACATCATGGCCAAGAAATGATGACCCACATAATCCTTCCCTGTAAAGACGTCCACAATGAAATGGTATACGGTTTTGAGCTCTCATGGCTCCAAGCTAATTGTGATAATTATTGCCGAGGAAAGAGCTATGGTTGCTACCTCAATGACGCGAACCATGTTCATTGCTCGTACAGTAAATAATGTTGACCATTATTTTACCTTTTGCACATTTCCTTCTTTTCTGAACTCCTGCGTTTCTCCACTGTCACTGGCCATTCATTTATTGAACTTCTATAACATGAAATTTCTTGATGCATACCGCAAATCTCAATCTAATTCTGAAGTTTGGGTTTTGGAATTAGGGATTTCAAAATGAATTTTGAGATATCAGATTATTTTACTATGATGTTTGTTTTTTTTTTATAAAGAAAACCGGGTTGGATTGGGTGTTAGTTTAGCCGGTTTAGTTTTTGGTTTTTAATGATTAAATTAAAAATCCAGAAAATCAAATTTTAAATTAAAAATTAACAAGTGTTAGTAAAAATTAACAGAAAATTGTTAATTGAAAAAAATGAAACTTAGAGACTAAATTGAAACGGTCAAAATTTAAAAAACTCAATTAAACTTTGACTAAATATAAAAAATATAATATATAATTTAACCTTAAAAATTAGATCTAAATCAATCGTAGAATCGTCAAAATACATCAATTGACATAAAAATGCTATTTACTCAATGCTACTTTATTCACTAAACTATCTAATATTGGCTTAAATATTTCTCCATGGTTTCACGTCAATAGTATACATATGACCTTTTTTTTTTTATTTCTTTTCTTTTTACTGCATGTACAGCTTTTCCTTTTACTGCATGTACAGAGGCCTAATGGCTGTACATTGAGTCATTAACCCATTACTTCACGTAAATAGACTAGGAGTTGGCTGGCTATCTTTTTTCTTTTTTTTCTTTTGTTTCTTTCACTATTTCACTATCAGATTGACTTAAATATATCAAGTCTATGTCCATTCATCATGACCTATAACCACCCTAGTTTTTTTCTTTCAATGACCACCTGAAGCCTATATATATTATACCTTTTATAAAAAAAACTCTTCATCTTCTTTAAATGACCACACCTGAAGCCGAAGCTATAGCCAACCTATTTTTTTCTTTTCTTTTTTTCAATGGCCACACCTTACAAGTATAGTACCTAGAACTAAAACAATTGAACTAAATCAAGCTATATGTACCAATTTCACACCAACGTATATGATCTTTTATGTTACCAGACAAAATCGTTCAACCAATAGCCGGTAATCATAAAAAATTAAATTGGTAAAAAGCAACGTAAGAAAAAGCAAGAAAGTGTAAAAAACGTGGATTTTTTTTTTTTTTTTTTTAAATTGAAATGCTACAAAAATTTTTATTTTTTATTTTTTATAATGAAGAAGGATTTGAATTTGATTTGATGTTTTATTAGGATCAAATTTCATACACGTAATTATTAATGAATAAACATTAGTTCATCAAATCATCCTTTATTTTTTTATTTATTTACTTATTTCTTTGAGTATAAGTAATTAATTGAAGAATTAATGTCAATATGAAAGACTTTATAACATGCATTATCTTCTAGGTTCAGATCCAATCATATCTGTCATGAAAGAAACAAAACTTATATGTTATAAGTTTTTAATTATAACTCTATTTTATATATTGTAAAGCTTTTAACTATAACCATGTATTTAAATTTTATCTACCTAAAAACAACACTCCTACAATACCCAACATTACAACTACAACAAGAGCTCGAATGGATAGCAAAGACAAAGCATAGTACAAAATCAAAATACTACTAAGACTAGAGTATTGAACAAAACACTCTGTTTAAAATAGAATTGCAGCCAAGCCCTCTAGTACCATTAAGACCAGAAGATTCTTTTAAGCCGTATTTCTCTCTATTGGTATTCAATCAAGATATTGAAGACTGCAACCAAAGTATGGCTCAGTGCTGCAGCAACATCAATCCTCCTTATGAGGATGATTTTGACAATTCAGAAAAAAGATGCTCCCTAATATAATTGAAAGATTCTTGCCACGATTCAAAATGACTCATTTACCCTTGAACCAATACATTACTTGTAGTCCTCATATTTCACACTAGTGGTTCATTTTATCTAAAATTTTAATAAAGCTATTTTTCACACTAGTGGCATCTCTCATATGCTTACTCCCATTGACAATTGGGTTTAGGACTAGTTGTTGGGGTAGGAAGGTACCTGGAAGAAGAGGGGTCGCCCATTAACAATGAGTGGCAGCTTTATTGAAAATAAAGAAAAAAATTGTATGTATAAGACACCTTATGGCTGTATACCTTTATAGCTGGCTTCCAGGAAGACACTTCATAGCTGGATATACTGACACTTCATAGCTGTCCTTTATAGCTAGCTTCCAAGAAGTTTACTCGTTTTGACTACTTTTCCACGATGTGTAAATCAATTGCATATTATCACCAGCAATAAGTCTTTTATTGTTGTTCTTATTTTCTCCAAGCTTTCAACACTCTCTGGTACATTGTTTTACAAGCTAATAAATTTCATTTTCTCCGCCTCATATCAAACATGTCAGCCTCCTTGATCATCGCATCACTAGTAGAAAAATTCAAAATAAAAGAAATCAAAAAGTTTTCCCAACCACACGTAGACAAAAACTAAAACCCAAACGGTCCAAATCCTGTTTTTTCTCTGCATGAATTTAGCAGCAAAACCAATAATATTCAACTCTCATTTAATACTGGTGGGCCAAAGCTTGTTGGGTTGTCATATCAATTAATTCAATTCAATTAAAGGTGAAGTGCTACTTAGGCTCAAGCCAAGGCGATGTTGGTGGCTCTCCGGTTTGCAAAGGATGTAGGTGTCACATGCTTGGAGGTAGATATTTGTTACAAGGAGCTGTTTGGTTTAATTCAAAATGACAGTCCCTGTCTAGCACCTAATGGCGATGTAATTGATGACATTTGTTGTTTGTTTTTTACTTTTCATTTGATTAATTATACTTTTATTCCTATAAGTTGTAACAGGGCCTCACATGTCCTAGATGGTACAAAGGCTTTATGACTCTTTGAACATGTGTGGTTAGAGGACTCTCTTGCTTCTATTATTTGTATAGTTAGATTTTGCTTAATAAAACAAGTAGCTATTGTTTCAATTAAAAAAAAGAAAAAGGAAAATGAGAGTCTATTCAATAATAAGGTCATGAAATTCATTGAGAATAAATACTTCTTTTAGTATGCTTATCAATTTTATATGACAATGAACTTTGTTCCTTATAAAAGTGTGGATAGAAATTATATTAAATATTTTTTTAACCATTGCCTGAGGAGCATATTTTCTTAATCGGTTACATAGAATTTAAAATACACATATTTTATTTTATTTTTAATTTTTTGTATATTTTATAAACCTAATATATCCCAAGTATACCTCTTCCTTTTTAACAGTTTTAAGCTATTAAAGTATAATTTAGTTATTAATGCTCTTGGGCACTTAAGAGACCATAAGGCTCTTGTACAAAAATTTGGATCTAGAGTTGTCTATAATGCATGTAGAACTTTGAATGCAAAAATGTCTACCCTTCAAGAAGGAAATTGGGAGTGAATTTAAACAAGATTTTTATTTTATTTTTTTAATTGTTACAAAAGGTGGGGAGAGGGATTTGAACTTAGTTCTCATTATAAGAGAAACCAGACAATATCACTTAACTATAAAACTCTCGGTAAATAGATTGAGCTTTATCATAGTAGATAAATAAATTTTTTTTTTTTTTTTTGGTGATTTGAAGAAGATCACGTGAACTCACGATGAAAGATAGTAAAGATAGTTGCAAAATGCATTGTTAAGTAGGCTGTAAAATTGAAGAAAAGCTTAGGTAATAAATTAAAAAATTATAATTAAAATAAACTTTTTTTTTTATTTAAGTGTTTCCATTGAGCAAATAAAGAGAGACAACAAAATTAAAGATACAATTTTTTTTTTTTCACATTTTCTTAATAACTTGTTGTAAGTTGTGATTGAAGTAACATCACATTTATACATAGACCCATCAATTTTATTATGCAGTAATTATATTAAATCATGTTAACAATTATTAAAAAAAGTTATTTTTATTTTTTTGTATTCTTACATTCATTGGTTAAAAAAATACTTCAACGGTGTTATATATGTCCTGTTAACATTACTATTATATCAAAATTAGTTCTACTATGCTATTGTAATTTTCTGGTTTGCTTAATAAATATTTTATTTTTCGTAAAAAAAAAATAGTCGCTGTCAAATTATATTTTCTTCTGCATGAGATTTTTTGAAAGTTGCAATGGGTAACAAGCTAATAAAGCAAGCTGACATCTTCTCCTGCAACCTTGCAAAGGCTGCCTCCTTCTTCATAATTTCATTTTCCCTCCTACCTGACAGCACATTGGTAGTAGAAAATCAAAAGCAGTGATTTTGACCATAAAGAAAACAATGCATGGAAAGAAACAACGAAGAAGAAACGCTGCACTTTCCTCAAGACTTGCTGATTATTTTAAACTGGATATAGCTCTCTCAAGACCTGCTTCTTGGTACAGTATGCTTAGGTTTTGAGGTTTACCAAAGGTGAATATTTGACAAAGCAAAATTTTCCTCTTGCCACTTGTTTGGTATGAGCATATGCAAATTTTCCATACCCTTAAGAAGACCAAACTTTCAGTTATTTGTTTAGTGAACGCCAAAGATTAAGAGTGTATATAATGTATTTAAAATTTGAATTTCGCAAAAAAAAAACAAACAAACAAACTTATCCTATTTCTATCCAATCGTGGTGATAACTGTTTCGAGTTTATTTTAGTTTATTTTTATGGAAAAGTTTCAAGTTTATCTCCATGACAAGGGGCACTATTTTAAAATTTGACTCCAACGTGGGTTGACAAATCAAAAATAATGTTTGCT
>OU015761.1:66440651-66479410 GCA_907173295.1 Fagus sylvatica | reverse complement strand
ACACATAGAAAAGAATCTTTGTAGAAGACCTTGACCAAATGAAATGCAATTTTGGGTAAAAAGTTGTTCATGGGTTCGCCCTTACTCAAAGCAGTTTTATTGTTGCAGTTGTTTATTGTTGTTATTGTAGACATAAATCCATTGGACCATTTGTCTCCATTGCAATTTTGAAACTACTATCACCTGTTTCAACTTTGATTTGTACATTAGTTGATTAGTACTACACATATATTTTTGTAGAACAAATTGTTCCAGTTAAATATTTTAAATTTTGACTTGTACATGCTTTGCTTCTGTCCAAATAGCTAGTGATAAGTATGTTAACTGTATAAATCTTGCTCAACAAATCTTTTTCCTCTAGAAAAAAGAAAAAAAAATAAAATTGTCTTACGATTTTTCTTAAATTAAGAGTGAACTTTTAACTTTGTTTTGTTACAGGGACAAGTGTGCTCTTTGGAGGTGCTTTGCTAGCTCTCAGCAACTTTAGCTTAAAGATCTGGAAGGAAAATCCAGTTAGGGTTCATTTTAGGACAAGCAGGTTCTGATTTGTCTATGACTTGAGACATTTTGAGTCATGAAATATGCTTTTTTATTGTCTGTATTTAAGTTATGGATCTACTTCTATTTTTTGGAGACAATCCTATACTAACTTTGTGTATACCTTTAAAATTTGCAGCACTCTCAGCAGCCTTTCTTTGGAAGAACTTTCAGACCTACTCATTGGTAGTACATCTCATGTGCCAAAAATTCTTCTTACTCATTGGCTAGTTGATTCGTTGTTTCTAAATTTATAATCGTATGGTGGATGCAGACAAACCCACCACCAAAGAAATTGCTGTGCTTCTATTCATATGTGCTTATCTTGGGAGGGAACCCACCACCAAAGAAATTGAAGTCATCTCCAAGTGTTGCATCATAAAGAGAACATCTATGGATCTGATTAGATAATAGAGGTTCATGAAAAATGTCTTTAAAGAGAGAATGTAGTGAGGAAATATCTTGTATTTCTTGACTGAATCAATGAATTACAGGGATAGACTATTTATAATTATTGTAGATCTAACAAAACTCTAACTCTCTAATAAATTTTTAAATCTCTAACTGACTCTAATTTTATTAAATGTAGAGGGAATGGTACATCATACGATCTTATGTGTGGAATTGAATGTATTGGCCTGAAGTTTACAAAGTGATTTTCCTTCAATTTATACTTATCTGGTTCAGAGATCTGTGCTTTCCTTATGTTGTAAATAATTTTAATAATATTGTGGTGTGAGTTATGTTGTAAAGAATTTTAAGTATAGTATCCAAAAACTTAAAGAGAGATGTTAATATTATATTTCTTGAAACTTATATTTTTTTCCTTAAACTTTATACTCAACTTGAGAGTTGTGGTTTAATGATTGCAGCTTGTTAATTCTGCAGCAGTATCAAATCCTTTTATTTGACAGCCATGAACAATTTAATGAGTGGTTTTCAAAAGGGTAAGGATTTTTCATTTGGTTGGTTCATCTTTCCAATAAACGTAGCCTACAGTCTACAGATTTATAATGTCTTCCTATTAATGATCCTTTACTGCATACTATCAGAATTGAGAACCATGCAGAGCATGGGGGTACTTTGAACGAGCACCAGCTTAACAGATTGGTAAGTCTGCCTTTTCCAGTAATTTCATTGTGAGAATGTACAATAAATATTTTTGTCTACCTGCTGCCCCATCCCATCCCTAACATATATGTATGCTATTTAAAATAACTATAATAATTCTCAGCTTCTTTTTAGATCATGATCTCTGCTGCCTTCACTTTTGATCTTTGATATGAAAATAACTGTTTTGAACATTCTTAATAGATCTTTCTGACTTGTATTTTGGTTGCTTTTTTCCCCATACAGCATTCAATTCTAAAGCCTTTTATGCTGCGAAGAGTTAAAACCGATGTAGTTTCCGAGCTGACCAGGAAAACTGAGGTTACAGTGCATTGCAAGTTGAGTTCTCGTCAGCAAGCTTTTTATAAGTTACCAAGTTGTTTGAGGGCAATCGTGGGCATCTTAATGAGAAGAAAATACTGAATTTAATGAATATTGTCATCCAGCTGAGAAAGGTATATTATGGATTCTATTGGGGTTCTGTTTTGTCCACTTCTTCATTTCAAAAGTATAATTTATCAACTCTGTGGGAGGCAAGAAAATGTGGAGATTCATGAATTTTGTGTGCTCAAAGTGGAGTGTTTCTTTTTTTTACTAGTTGTCCATGACATGTGTTCCAATTGTGTAATGGTAGGTCAGGGCCGGCCCAACCCTTAGGCGAGTTAAGCCGCCGCTTTAGGCCCCCAACAGAAGAAAAAAAACCCCTTATAAATCAAGGCCCCCAAATTATAAATACATTACCTAGGCATATATCCTCTCAGACTCTCAATATTTTGCAAGAATTTCACTGTTCTCTCTTTGTTGTCTCTCCGTCTGGGCCTCTCTGATTTGGATTTTCGCCGTTGCTCTGCCTCTTTCTTCTTCTTTCCACTTTCTTCTGCCTTTTCTTCTTCTTTACAGGACAAGACTTGATATTTTTCTTCTTTTAAGTGTCAGCCAACTACCCACCAGCTTTAATTCTTCCCCAACCACGTGGATGGTCTCTCCTTTTTTTCACTTTTTACTTTTTGCATTTTACTTTTTTATATGTCTTTTAATTTTTTGAGAGAATGGTTTTTTTCCCTGTTCTTTAGTTGATTTAATAACTAATACATTAGTTCCTTACCTGCTTAAATAACGAATATATATTGAAATGTCATCGTGAATACTATCATTTATAATTTTAAAACCTTCTATATATATATATATATATATATATTTTGGTAATTTTGAAACGTTATAACATTGATTGGTATTAAAATGTTTTATTTCCTTAATTAAATTGGGATTTTTAAAAGTTGAAACACTAAAATAAACACTTTAAACACTTTGTAAATAAACACTTTAAAAATATAGGGGTTAAGACAAAATTATCTGCCAGCAGACCCATCACTACTCCCTCCCTTTTATTTTTTCTAGAGCCCCCCCCTCCTCCCACGTGATGTTATTGTACTTAACAACTTGTCAGTTAATTTGTTCTTTTTTTTAACTTGAATTATGATGTAGATTTTTGTTTTTTGTCTTTTACTTGAATTATGATGTAGATTTTTGTTAGACTTGATTCTTTTTTATAAATTTATATTTGTATTGGGTTTGAAGTAATATGATAGGTTAGTGACTCACATATTATTTGCTATAAGTTTAGCATTTTAATTGGGTTGCCTTATTGTGCAATGTGTATTAATGTGTAACACTACTTTGTTTTATTTAGCAAGAAGAATGAATCGATTAAAACCTTAGATTCATACTACAACCACGATGATTAAGGTTCAAGAAATCCATTGAACATGCAACAACTAGATAAAACCCAATACTTAGAGCTAACATCGTACAACATAATAATTTTTGTATATAAATGGAGGAAAGAAAAATGTGGAAAACGTTGTTCTAGGAGGGAGGATACCCGTCGGTACGGGATTCAAATGATTAGTTTCAATAATATTTTTTAAAAAACATTAATTTAATTTAGCATTGAATGATTAAGGCCCAATTTATAATTTTGCTTGAGGCCCCCAAAATAATTGGGCCGGCCCTGGGTAGGTGTGTAATCATCCAGAGTTATTTGAAAGGAATGAGGGAAGAACATACTTCCACTTTGGGGAGATCCCAAATTCTCTTCTGCCTCCTCCCTTTGGGGAGTTGGAGGACGTACACTATGCAGGAGGTCACAATCCTATAACATACAAGGTACTTTCTTAAAGCTTTTTCTGCCCTTAAATTACAAATTTTGTTTGTTATATATACTACCACAACATTAAGCTTCACTGTCATGAAATGCCATCCTTCTCAATTCTTTGGTTTCTCTTATGGTTTTAGAGAGAGAAAGTCTTTTTTTAAAAAAAAAAGTAAATACTTCATGCATTTGGCTATAGACATGTACAAAAAATATTCAAAAAAGAAAAAAATTAATGATTATTTTTTTTTGTTGATAAATCAAAATATACTCTATGATCATTGTGCATGTAAAAAAAATAACTGTGACAAATCATAATTTTGGTGGGGCCATGGTCACCCCGAGGGATAATTTGGCTCTGCCATTGTGTCTGCACATGTGCATGGATGTGCAAATGCACACTCCAGCTCCATATCTCTGCTTTAGTTTAAGTAAATGAGGGACTTGAGCTCATTCTGTTATGGTTCTAACTTTCCTTTTGTATTTTACCAGATACCGAAACTAGTTCATCAAGAAATTTCCCATAGTTCTGAAACTCTTTGCTCAGCAGTTGGGCGTGGAGTCTGCAGAGAATCTTTTCTGAGACTCTTTAATATATACTCCCCAGAAAATGTATATCGATCTATATTCGTGCAAGAGGATAATTCAGATGGATTATCTTTTGAAAGTAGAACTTTTGGTTTTTCACGTTTGATTGATCTGTCCCCATCAGAGATTGCATTTTTGGCTACTGGTTCTTCTATGGAGCGACTACTGTTTTCTGTAATGAGATGGGATCGGCAATTCTTGGATGGAATCATGGACTCACTCATGGAAGCCATGGATGATGACCCTGAATGCAGTTACCTTGAGAGGGGGAAAGTGAGAGCAGTTGCGCGGATGTTACTGATGCCATCAAGATCTGATACAAATTTACTAGAAAGCAAATATGCAACGGGGCCTGGAGATTCTCCATTTGAGGCTTTAGTTGTCCCTCATCAGGACAGGTTTCTATCCAATAGTAGGCCTCTTCATTCAGCATACACATTTATCCCGCGAAGTAGAGCTCCACCAGTATGTTTTCATACATTCATTTTGTACTCTTTAAAAAAAAAAACTTCATTTATCATATCAATAAAGCTTTTTCATCTCCAATTTTTGTCTTCTCTATAGATTGGCGCCCACTGCTCAGATAGAAACTTTGCCTACAAAATGTCTGAAGAACTACATGACCCCTGGGTAAAGAGGTTGTTTGTTGGGTTTGCACGCACATCTGAACATAATGGACCAAGAAAGCCAGATTGTCCTCCTCATCATTTGATTCAAGAGATTGATTCTGAACTACCAGTTTCACAACCTGCTCTTGAGTTGACATACAAGATTTTTGGGTCTTCTCCACCAATGCGAAGCTTTGACCCGGCAAAGTTGCTCACTGTAAGTTATTTCTTTGCTGGTGTCTTTTTTGATCTTTAGTGATCATATTGTTTTCCTTCCTGTTAAACTCAATTGCTGAAGTGTTTGTTTATGTTACATCTAAATAGGACTCTGGGAAGCTTCAAACACTTGATATATTATTGAAACGTTTGCGGGCAGCAAATCACCGTGTTCTCCTGTTTGCCCAAATGACGAAGATGCTGAATATTCTTGAGGTATTTTTAGTTCTTTTATCTTTTAACCTTCTTCTACAGTGGACATGATGCTGTCCCAAGTTTAGCTGAATCAGTACTATTTCTGATCAATCCTAACGCCATGTTGATTTTGTCAAAATCATGGTATTGGCAGGTCCTAATACAAATTGGTGTTGGCGATGTGGATGAGTCTTTACATATGTGTTTAGATGCATATGATTAGTTGTGATACAAAAAAGTTTACTTAATAATTCAAGTATGAGTTTATGACATAAGCTCATGGTAGCCTGGGTTTGACTTGCCGTAGTTTGCTATCGGTTAGCGAAATAAACTTTAAAGAGGCTCTGAGTTGAAGAAATAAATTTAGAATCATTATCAAGTCAATGAGTTGATTTTGCAAGCCAGCTTGGCAGATTGGAAATCTTACCACAATAGCACTGTAGTCGTTCACTTGTCTTTTTTAGTGGCCTTGCAATCTTCCCTGGATAATCTGTTTTGTTGCTCATGAATCTTTCATATATGCGCAGGACTACATGAACTATAGGAAGTATAGATATCTTAGACTCGATGGATCCTCCACCATAACTGATCTTCGAGACATGGTCAGAGATTTCCAGCATCGGTAGGATTTCAGACGTACTGATTTTTGTAATGCATTTTTACAGTTAGAGTATACTCTCTCTCTCTCTTTTGTTGCTTGTTCTTATCATATGTTATATACATTTGAGGTGTAAGAATTTTTTACTAAAATTTACTTATAAAAAAAAGGATGACTAAGATTTATATTTATGTTGTTGCAGGAGTGATATTTTTGTATTCTTTCCAAACAAAACCTATTTAAATAAACGCACAAGTCCTCCATAGTCCAGGAAGACAGTTTATATGGTTCTAGATTCTCAAAAGGCTTAACTATCATGGAAGGGAAAGAGCTTGAGCATGGTGGTGCATGTGATCATCAATGAAGGTGGCAATAAAATAGTAAGAGTGATCGTAACCAGGTTGCAATCTCAGAAGGAGTGGACCATTAACATTCCTGCATGCCTCTTCAAACTTGTGGGGCAGCAGTTGGTCATGCAAGAATTTGTCATCTTCCCCCTGCACAAATTTGGCAGTAAACATTAAATTGAATGGCCATGATATCCATCATGTTTATAAGATTTGAAAATACATAGGGGCAGATTTTTTTTTTTTCGATTTTGATGCAACAATATCAGTAGCTACTAGACAAGGATTTACCTTTCCTCCAATAGTTTAAACCCAATACCTACTTTTTTCTAGAAGGCAGAGAAATCGGTATAACTTAGGCTAATTAGAGGAGAAATGTGTACCTAGAAAGTAGCAACTAGAGGTTATGATAATATATTTACAAATGGAAATCTAAATTCATCCACAAATATATTTCATTTTACATGGCATGTACACTTCAGTCACCACCTCCACTCTCCAAGATACGTTTGGAATGAAAGGAGAGGAGTATCTTTCGGCCACCTTCCCCTATAATCCCATGTCCTCTCCCTCCATCCAAACATGGGGTAAAAGAGTTACTAAATAACTTTGGTGAGATCCTACCAGGCGATGGTTCATTGTCTTAATTTCTTCCATAAATATCAAATCCTTTCTTGTAATGTAATGTAGCAATCCTTTATATGAATTAAAAAATGCAAAAGCAAATCTTTTCACTCCTATTCCTATTCTTGAAAATACATATTGCATTCTTTATTTTTCAGGAACCAGAAGCTTCATTCCGTCATGGTTCTTTGGTTACAAGTTCCATTCCCCAGGCCTGATATTCCTGAGCAACCCCCCCCCCCCCCCCCCCCAAAAAAAAAAAAAAACAACACCCATCCACCCCAAAAAAGAAACCTTTTCTGTCAGCTAAAGAAACTCAAATATGGAAAAGTATCTGAAATCACCCACATGAAATTTAATCATGGCTCTTCTGACTAGAAGGCAAATTTATGACTACACATCCATTAACCAAGAAATATCGAGCCATAAAGTTGAAAATATTAATGCCTCTCTACCAGCTCAAGGTTTAATTTAGATGTTACAAAGTGTTATCAATAAGACTCATAAGACATGATAGAAAATGTAATTATAGGGTGCTTTATTTATCATCTAGCATAGAATATACATTGCTGAGTATCAGTATCCGTAATCCGTCACCTTAAAGCATAAATTACTTTGAGACTGTTTTTCATGTTTAGTCATACAGTATTAAACTTAAGTTCTTTTAATCAGCTAGGCTTTAGTGGAATCCTGAATGAGAGAACTAAAAATTACAATACATAGAAGGCAACTGCTGAAACCATCCTCTATGCATGGAATCAAAGTGACCAACAACAACACAAAAGTAACCAAAACCACATTAAATTATTAGTACTCAAAAATCGCTACTTTAGCTTATCATTCTCCTTGGTAATTAATATCAGCCTGCTATAATCGCCTACTAATTCAATCGTCAACTTAACGTGGGAAAGTTTAAAAGACGAATTCATGTGCCTGGTGAAAATAATTTAAGGATATAACCTCTTACCTGATCAATGAGAATGGTAGCAGATACATCATGGTACTTAGAAATCAGGGAAGTGGCATCATATTCCTGCATTTTGTAAATTCATTTGTTATAACTAAGGCACCGTGAAGGTCAGTGATTTTAGTAAATTGCCTAGAAATTACCTCCCAATCAGCTTTGTTGCCACCTAGATAATTTGTGAAAGCCTTCTGGCCCCAGGCACAATTTATAGGATTCACAATGGGGGAAAAAGCAGACACTGACTGAAAAATGAGTGGAGAAGGAAAAAAATTAAAAGCAAAAGTGATTACAAGAGGTTTCTATGTTGAAAGAAAACAGCCAATTTCAGAACTTTGTTAGTTTGTTGAAATGTTTAGACCTTCAAGTACATAAAAGTAAATATTATCATCTATTACCTTATACTTGTCCAGGTTTTTAAGGTAGATTGTTAAAGCACCATGCCCACCCATAGAATGACCAGATATAGATGCCTGTGAAGTATTAAGCTGTGGGAAATTTTCACTTAGAAGTTTTGGCAATTCTTTGACAATGTAGTCATACATACGCCAGTTCTTCCACTTCTCTTGTGTAGCATTCAGATAAAATCCAGCACCTGTTCAAGAAAAAATAAATTAAATACTGCAACTAAAGGCTAACTCACTCTCTAACAGAACATGCACTCCCTACTATTTAGAGGGTGTTCGTATGCAATAACCTTTAATGCATTATTTAATAAAAATTCATTTAGCACCATACTTAATGCAAAATGTGTGTTTAAAAAAAACCATTCGCTGAAACAGAGAGAATGGAAGACAGGCTGAGGTTTAGCAGGTATTAAAGCCATGGCCACAAACTGTCAACTATTATTTTTTTTTCTAATTTATTTAATTGAATCCATATTATTTTAACATGTATTACAACTCTTTTTTTGTTAAGATTTTTTACGGGGAGAATCGAATTCAAAACTAGTCAATGAAAATGAAGCACCAACCAGCATCAGTTAAACTCCCTCATGTGAATTTTGTTTATATGTCAGCAAAACACTAACAAGTTGTCCTTATCAACATGAATGAACAATAATGATAGTAGTAACAACAAAAGGAACAATTCTCTAGAGAGACTCATCCAATTTTACGCTAAGGCAAGCATCTAAGTTCACAAGAATTGAACAAATAAAAGTAATTTCTTACATCCATACGAACAACTGTTGTGCTGTATTGTTCAATTTAATGGACCTATACGTTGCATTAGTATATTCACATAAAAGCAACAAATATAATTGCAGCATTATGAACAGTAAAATTAAAAATAGTTATACAATGATATCCTCTACTCATTATATATGAAAAACAACATATGAATAGTTACTGATTAGTAACTAATGATACAAGCCACCTACAACAAGCAATTAAAGCATAGTTTGGCATACTCAATTTACTTACAACCACACTTCTGTAGATAGAAGATATATGAAATCAAACATCTCTGTCATTTCGTCATGATTGCCCTAGTCACCAGAACATAAGAACTACCCACCAGTTCATAATATGGTACTAAAAGATTGAATATTCATAATATGGTACTAAAAGATTGAATATTCAAATGGGATCTAACCCATAGCATTTATCTGACAATTAAGATGGTTAAATAGGTAAACAGATAATTTAGAAAATAAAATTCAATGGCCTGAATGTTGCATACCTACACCAAAATCCCAGCTGTCTGCCTCTCCTTCTACATTCAGGCCTCCTGTAATAAAGAATATCATGTAAGAAATAGTCAGCATTGAACATCCTGGAATACAACTACTACAGTAATAAGGCAGTTTGGAATCAAAATTTGACATCTTAACAATAAGAAACAGAAAAAACCGATCATTTTAAGAAAAGAAAGTACTGCTTAGGCTTGGCAACCAACGGAAAATAAATGCGTTCATGCTCATTGAGTATTATTTTTAGATTCGTAATATTGTCATGCTCACCAAGTGTTGGATTACTTGAGCATTATGTTTCCTAACAAAATTACTATATCTTTCACTCCTCTGTTATAATGTCATCCTCTACATTTCTCCTTGTCTGAGAAAATGAGAGAATTAATTTCTCAAGATATAACAGATAAGTGGTTCGAAAGATTGAGTCACAAAGCAGGGGTTGCCATTAGAAGCCCAAGCTCAGTATTGTAAGACCTTACTTTTGGATAGATACATTACACTTCAATCAAAATGACTGCTTTGGTTGTTTATCATAACATATGCTTGCTTTACCAGTCTCTCAGTGAGTGTGTATTTTCCACTTGACAAACTTGTCACCAGTTTTTATAAAGAAGAGATGTTGTAACAATAACGTGAAAAACTTATTCAAGTTACCTTAATATAAAAAAGAATTTATGAAGTATATCACAGGCTTATCAAATACTTGAATACAGCCGTATGTTACAACAGTTTCACTCAGCTTTCACTTAGCCTACTATAGTCTTTAATTGGTAACCGTCTTAGTTGCACGCTAGAAAGCATGGGCACTTCAAAATAGCCACCATACCCTAGGAAGCACAGATACCTCAGATTAACCAATGTACCCATATCTGATACAGATATGCCAGGAATATGAGGGGATAAAGACGGCAGTGATAAGTTTGGGGGATAGAAGTCAAATGTATTAAGAAAAAGAAAGGGTGCAAGATCTAGTGTTTTAGAAAGTTACTAAATTTCTATAAATATCATAGAAGTATAGTAGATCAAGGTTTTTTTTTTTTGTAATTTACATTTCTATTCATCATTTACACATATTTTAAGCATTTTGATCATTGTTATTTATCTTTTAAACTAAAATCTTAGATAATATAGATTTAGAAATATTTTGTATCCCTACCATATAGTATCCTAAATTTTCAAAAATTGACATATTGTTGTGTAGATATTATACTGTTTCCATGTCCCATATCCACATCGGTGCTTCATAGAATCATAGGTTGCATGTGGCTCTTATAGCATTAAGCAAAATAAATACTTCATGGGTATAAGTTCTAGACTTGTAGTTAAAACTGGCATCTACAAATAAAAACCCAAAAATTAATTCTATATGGGTTGCTGTCTTACTTGGGGATGTATCAGGGACAATCAAAGCAACACCCTCACTTGAAGCAGCACGTTGAGCTCCTGACTTGGTTATAAAATTCTCATCTGTGCAGGTAAGGCCAGAGAGCCAGTACAGTACCTGCTCATTGATGATAGAAAGACCTTTAAAATGTCATTATCAGACATTCTAGAGCACCAAATACTACATTGGTATATCAGAGTAAGAAAGTTGATAAATCGATTTTAGAAGTGCTTTCTAATTATAATATGTTAAGAGTGCAATAACACACCTCAAGAGTATTGATCTTTGCTGACACAATTTGGTATGGAAAGTACAACATGGAGGTCGGTAATAACTTCTTTTTTTCTTTTTTTAAATAATCAATCTTACATAATATATCATAATTTTAAGTCTCTAGTGAATAATGGTACTTCGGGAATGATTGAAGTTGCAAATTAACAAGGGGTCCAGAGGATTAATCATGGTTTTCCAGATTTGACAACTACTCAGTCTAATCAGGATTCGCCATGAACCTTCATTTGACTGAAGTAAATACAGCCACAGACTCGGATTTACTATTAAAAGAAAAAGAAAAACATGGATAAGTCAATCATTTTGATTTATCTATTCGTTTCAACCAGAAATTCACATAAATAACACTTCACACAAAACTAGACAGAATTTCGCTAATTTTCTTTTTCTAATAAAGCTATGGGTTCCAAAAACTTGGCTATAACCTCAGTAACTTAAATCAGGTATGGCTTCAGTATAGGAACAAAATCAAAATCACCACCTAATTTTCAATCAAAAACCAATTATCCCAACTACTTGAATCATGAATTATTATTATTATTATTATCAATATTTTTAATGACGAGGAAACTCACCAAGGTAGGACCTTTTGGACCCACCCTTGAGTAGTAAACCCCAGATACACGACCCCACCTGCCAAAATCATGTATTGGGTAATCCAGAGGAAGCTTCTAGTGAGGATCAAACCCGAGATGTCTGAGTCTACAGCTCATCCCAAGTCTCCTCCCACTAGGCTGCATTATTAGTTAATTATAGTAAAAACATATTCCATGAACAAAAGATGCAACCTTTGCACTAACAATAGAACCCAAAACACCAAAACTCCAATAAAAGCACACCAGCCAAACACTGATCTCCAAACCCACGAGTCCCAAATACAATTTTGATTGTTAAAAGTAAGCATGCAAGTATGATCATCCATAAATTTCACACACCCACATAATAATCCACACCATTTAGCAAGTAAATCTTCTTGGATGTAAAATTCATCACATAATATAGTGCAACATTTGGCATGACAATCAAAACCCAGAAATTAATTTGGGGTATAATTCATCTTAAAAATGGAAAATTGGAAATGGGTATTTGAAGAAATGGAGAAAAAGAAAAAAACAGAGAGGGTTGAGGATTTACAGGGAATTTGTGGGAAGAGGATGGAGAAGAAGGGAAGTAGATGTGGAAGGTCATGGAACAGCCCAGTGTGGGACTGAAATGCTTGTACCTCTTGTTGTAACCTCCAAACATCTTTGAGCTACTGATCTCTGTTGGTTTAGTCTCCATCTTCTTTGATTTGCAGTGGTATCAGAGGAAGTTTTTTCAAGTTCTAATCTTCAAGCGTGGGCTCTTTATAGGGAGCGAAGTGTGGTGTCTAATGTCTATGGCTCCATGATCATTTTTGACAAAATAAACTAATAAAGGGTAAAAAAAAAAATTTCATTTTTATATATATTTTTTTCTTTACACCAAAAGAGTATTGGTAAATTCCTTATGGGGGTGGGATTTATTTATTTATTTTTTCAAAAGGGAGAGTTATATTATTTATATGTTAATATAGGGTAATTCCTTTTTTTTTTTTTTTTAGCTATGTGTATGGTTCATCTATTTTTATTTTTAAAAATAAAAATAAATGAACCATACTAACATATCCACAAAAGATTAAAAAAAAAAAATGAAAATTATATTAGTATGGTTCATCCAATAGATAAAATGTCATATTTGATACTATTTATTTATTTTATTCACAAACAAATCGAATGGTCAAAGATCGACCATCTTACGCCCAAATTGGCCATTCAACAACTATGTTAGTTATCTCATGGCCAACTCAACTATCATACACCCAATCTAGACTGCTCCACACACAATCTCGGCGACCTAGTGACAAAGAAGACCATTGTCCTTGTGTTGCTCTAGTGAGAGAGAGAGAGGTGCAAAAAGAATAGAAAAGGTATATATAAAAACTCATTTTGCTAAACTACAATTTTATTATATACTGTAGCTAGTAGTTGTTTTGGCTAGCATCAAGTTAGTATTAGCTAGCACAATACCATTCAACAAACAAAAACAAAAACTGGCACAACACTAAACATGATAAGTAATGTATTTTGTCAAGACTCATTCTACTAGAATTCATTCTCTCCAGATGGTAAACTTACCGAACGCACGCAATTGTTGTTTGTATATATTTTGTTTGTGTTTTCCTTATGAGTGAGTTCAAGCCACAAAATTTAATGAATTATTGGAGGAGACTTCTAGAAATAAAATTATTGGTGGAGACTGTGCATTCCATCACAATATGATAAAAACCTTTCTGATGCAAGCTTGTCATATGGTGAGACTGTGAGACATCATTAAAGTGATTTTGGGGATGATATTACTACAATTATGAAAGAAAGATTGCACAAACTTTTGACTACTCATGCTGTGGCATGGTCTGGGTGTGCGTTGTGCCTACTGCATTTGTAGTCTGTGCGTGTTAGATTTTAGGTGGATCTAAAAGCCCAACCTAATGTACAGTAGAACCTAACTTTATAAGTTAGGTCCAATTACCCTTGTGTTTTCCTTTCTCTCTCTTTTTTCCATATAATCTATATAATGATCTCATCTTTTTCGTATAAACGATGGACAAAAAAAAAAAAATAATATAAAAAAGACTAAAGAAATCCCAAGGAGGGGATTTCTCTTGGTGGACGTAGGCAAAATTGTCAGACCACGTAAATGTGCTGTTCACTCTCCTCCCTTCTTTCTCATTCATGCTAAAACTCAATTTGCAGTTCCAACCCTAGATATAGATTGAGGAGCGTATTTGAGTTCCTATAATTGGCACCGTTTGTGGAAAACACAAGTGCCTACAATTGCACAAATTGATTTTTTTTTTATTTTTTATGCAATCATAATTTCTCTTTTCTGTTTTTGTGGTTTCTAAGTAGTTTATTGTGAGCCCAAAGATCACAAAGACTTTGTTTGATAGAGATTAGTGACATGGATGTGTCCAATAAGCCCAACCCAATTTGGGTTTAAAAGGTGTGTCCAACAAGCCTAGCCCAATTTGAGATTAAAAAGCTTAATGAAGTTGTTTTAAGTCTTTCTAAACCCAACAAATAAGGTCCATTGTCCAAAAGCTTCAACCAGCCCAATTTGAGTTTAAAAAGCTCAATCAAGTTGTTTTAAGCCCATCAATCAAGGTCCATTAATTGGAACGAAATTGCCTCAAACTCAGATGATATTTCAAAGTTAAAAGAGTCTATTTTACCTTCTATAACTAGTTGGTGTTATCTAGCAATGAGTGATCTACTAGCTGCTTTCATTAGTGGTGATTGCACAGATTTGTCAAAGATATTGGTTGTCATTTGTGTATTGTTTGTTTTTGTAATTGGGTTCAAGCTGTCCAGCAACTAGTAGTGGTTTCTGCTGGAATTCAGCTCTATAAGTAGCTTAGCTACTCTTGTATTTGAGATAAAGTGTTAATCAAAATTTCAATAGCCTTTGGCTTTGAGAAGAAGGACTTCTTCTAACTTAGTTCTGTATCTCTTTGGTGGATTCCATAGAATGATGAGCTTATTTCACTTATGTATCCTTAGTAGAATACTTGGTGGTGAAATCTATATCCCATTGTTCTTTTACTTTGGTGGTGAACTACCTATCTTTTTAATTTCCTTGTATTATTTCATCTATTCTTAAACATACAAAAAACGCCTCTAGCCATCTTTCATACTACCGACATTAGTTTGGTGTTTGCATACTAATTCTGGTATCAATTAGGGAAGATGAAAAAAATTGAAAAGAATGGAAAAAATATTAATTTCTCATCCTATGTGTTTGGTAGGAAGGATAGAAAGTGGGAAAACAAAAAATTAGTGTATGTTTCATTTGTTTGGTAGAAAAGAAAAATGGGAGAAAAAAACAATAATGATTTGTAACAATTTACTTATCTTTAAGGGTAAAAATACAATTTTAGAAATTTATGATAAAAATTTCAATAATCCACATATTTCTTACAACTCTTCAATAATATAAACATCACCACAAACAAAATCAACACATTTCTTTCTTTATATTGATATAGATTTTTTTTTATTTTTTAAAAAGAAATACTTTCCAAATAAAAGAAAAAAACCAATATTCACACCAATCTCTAACATGTCAAGAGCATTGTAGACTTTATAATTAAGTTATATTGTCGGCCAATGATTCGAATCCACCTCTCTATTATTATAACTATCAAAATATAAAAAAAAATAATATATATATATTGTATTAATTATTCTCCTTTAAAGAAAAATAGGTATATTAACTTTAAAGAAAGAAAAAAAAAATAGAAAAAAGAAAAAGAAAAAGAAGCTGCAATCAGCTACTAGCTAGCCTACCTTCTGTGCCTTGTCTGTTTCTTTGCTAGTGTTTCTCAGCTCACGTTCTGGCTTCCTATGTCTCTTATATTGAAGAAAGCCGGGCTTTGGATTAGAACCCAACAACAAAAAAGTGAGTCTTTCATGCTTCAATATCAAAATTGTCACATGGGTTTTATGTGGTTTCTTTGCTCTCTGCTTGTTTGGTCAGAAAATATGAGGAAAAAGAGAGAGAGAGAGAGAAGAATTTGAAATTTAGGGTCCACTGGTTTCTGTTGTGTTCTTGAGAAAAATGAAAGTCTCAAACTTGACTATTTCATTGTCTGTGATTAATCATTAATTAATCTTTTCCTCTTTTTTTTTTTTTTTAATAAATTTTTTATAAGAATTTTTTTAGATGTTCTTTGTTATCTTAGGCTTTTAGCTTCATTTGGCTTCTAAAGAGAATGTGGGAAAGATATGAAAGTAGAGACTTTGTGCATTGACAGATTTTTGTGGAAATTTTGTTGTGCATAGCTTTGGAAATAGTAGAAATGGTGAAAATTTGAGAGAAATTGCTGATTTTTATTTGGTAGAGAAATTGTTACTAGTATATATATATATATTTGGATGTTAGGGTTATTATTTAGTCAATATTCTACTAGTGAAATTATTATTTAATGGAAAAAATGAATTCTCCAATGACATAACCAAACACAATTCCATTTAGAATAATTAGTTTGTGGTAAAAGTTTCAGCATAATATCAAACACAATTTTTTTCGTATGCATTCATTAGAATACATTCTGCTTCAATACACGCAGAATACATTTTGGATATAGAGTTACCGAACACATCCGGTGAGCTAATTCTGGTTTAGCTATCTAGTTTTCCTCTTAAACTTGAATCCCTCAACTGCTTTCTCTTATTATGTCAGGCTATATTGTGTTCGCCACCTGCTTGATGAAATGTGTAATAGAGTTGTAACTTATCATCGCCTTGACAATCACACACATAACTGGTGGCTTTGTTCGTACATAGACTGTTTGGATTGTTTAAAAGGATATTAGAATAGAAAAACAATATCTTCATGAGAAAATTGCCTGAACATTGGGGTCTGAGTATGTTTGTTGCTTCAAGAGAATTTTAGTTTGTTTTATTATTGTTAGTTTTACACGTTAAAGGTATTGAGTGTTTGTAGAATTTCCAAGCATCTGATTCAGTTATGATACTTGTGAGTCTTGACAAAATTGAGTATTAAGGTCTTGCCATTGTTGATTACTCTTACAGGTACCATGACTTCAACATTAGGAGACTATGTAATGTAACTTCGAGAAGATTACTCAATTCAGAAGCGACGTATTTACTTACCAATTAACATAAACTCACTGGCGAATGCCCTTGGATGCTGAAAGTTGCCAAAAGTGCATATTTTGTTGGTAGTGTGTTTGGATTTGTGCCATGAATAAATAGATTTGGTTTCATTTAGAGTGTGGTCATATCAAGAAAGAAAAATTCCAGTAATGGGTAGTAAGGCAATGTTTAAATGGTCGAAACAAATCACACCTTCCCTAGTTGAGCAGTTGTTACGAGCTGAAAGGGACCTACAGAAAGCTATTCTGATATTTGATTCAGCGACAGCTGAGTATGCTAAAGGGTTTCAGCATGATCATAGTACATTTAGTCTAATGATTTCCAAATTAGTCTCCGCAAACCAGTTTAGATCAGCAGAGGAGCTCCTTAATAGAATGAAGGAGGAAAAGTGTAATATTACAGAAGACATATTCTTGTCTATCTGCAGAGCCTATGGTCGTGTTCACAGGCCACTGGATGCTGTTAGGATCTTCCACACGATGAAGGACTTTCAATGCAAACCAACCGAAAAATCTTACATTACGGTATTTGCCATTCTTGTTGAAGAAAACCAGTTAAAGATAGCTCTAAGGTTTTATAGGCATATGAGAGAAATAGGAATTCCACCTAGTGTTGCTTCTCTTAATGTTTTGATTAAAGCCCTTTGCAAGAACAGTGGGACAATGGATTCTGCTTTTCGGATTTTTCGTGAAATGCCTAATCGTAGGTGTACTCCAGATTCGTATACGTATGGTACTCTGATTAATGGGTTGTGTAGATTTGGGAAGATTGGCGAAGCAAAGGAGCTATTCAAAGAAATGGAGACAAAAGGTTGTTTGCCAAGTGTTGTGACCTACTCTTCTTTGATACATGGTTTGTGCCAGTCCAATGATTTGGATGAAGCTTTGGGATTACTCGAAGAGATGATAAGCAAATGTATTGAGCCAAATGTGTTTACCTATAGTGCTTTAATGGATGGTTTTTGCAAGGGTGGGCGTTCTTCACAAGCCATGGAGCTATTGGAGATGATGATAAGCAAACACCAGAGGCCCAACATGATAACTTATAGTACTTTAATTCATGGACTTTGTAAAGAAGGAAAGCCTAGGGAAGCTTTGGAGATTCTTGACAGAATGAAGCTTCAGATTGAAACCAGATGCAGGGTTGTACGCAAAGATTATTAATGGCTTTTGTGATATTTTTAAGTTCCAGGAAGCTGCAAACTTCCTTGATGAGATGGTCCTTGGTGGAATCTCACCAAACCAATTAACGTGGAGCCTTCATGTTAGGATCTATAATATGGTGGTACAAGGCCTTTGTACCAATGGTGATCCAAACCGGGCTTTTCAGTTGTACCTTAGTATGCGGAGTAAGGGTATCTCAATCAATACTGGAACGTTTGATTCTCTAGTGGAGTGTTTTTGTAAGAGAGGAGACCTACACAAGGCTGCTCGCATTGTTGATGAGATGGTGATTGATGGATGTGTTCCAGCTGAGGGGACATGGAATGCAGTGGTTGGTGGATTTTGGGATCGAAGGAAGGTGCGGGAATCTACTGAGTTGTTGCAGGTCGAGCTGATGAGTGAATTTGTTGAGCTTGAAAGATAGATCCAAAATTGAGTTTTATGAGTTAGTAAGTCCTCTTGGTGTATGGATTCTGTCTTTCTAACCTTAAAATTCTTTGAAGTGCATTTCTTTTCTGAAAGCATACATTTATTGGCTTAGGATATTGTGATTTGCTTCTTGTAAGACATACACAACTTTGATGTTTTATTTATTTATTTATAACACAGTCACGAATACACACACCCACACCTGCATACTAAGTGATAAGGATATTTCACATATATGTTTTTAAAAAGTTTCATGTCAATAAACTTGGAGTACTTTGCACTCTTTTTTATAATTTTAATGGATATGAGAGTTTGTAAGAGGTAAAACCTTAATTCTTGTATGCTTGAGGATGAAATGGGGAATGTAGCTTCCCTTGTGTTTTAATAATGGTTAAATGATTAAATTTTATCATTTCCTAATAGCTTAAGTTTTTGGGAAAACTAGTAATTTATCATGTTATCAAAGCATGAGGTCATGAGTTCGAATCATATCTCCACTTTACTTCTCATTTAAAAAGTTACAATTTCACATGTTGAGCCCACTTATTGAGGGGGACTCTGGGCCCACACGTGATGGGTTAGAATAGTGGTTAACTGATTAAATTCATTATTTTCTAACAATTTAAGCTTTGGGACAAGTGATAATTTACCACCTTTGAATGTTGGCAACTTGATGAACATTCATTTGATGGCTTTGCAATTTGATTCACTACATTTGGTTATCTATATAGCTAACCAAATAGAGTATCTGGAGCTCAACATGACAAGTTGTTAATTGTCAGACTTGGGATTTCCATGTCCTTGGATAATTGGCAGGATAACTATTGAGGACATGAGGGCTGTATTTTTCCAAGTTGATTTGGATAACTTGTTGTATGGATATCTTGTTGTAATTTATATTCCATTACCAGAAAAGAGGAAAAAAAAGAAGAAGAGAATGTATATAGTCCCCATCACCATTAGATATTTACTTATCTATTTCTTGCAACATGCCATCTCTTTGGCTTAAGAAGTTTATTCATTTATCTAATGAATTATACAATTTTAATGTATAAGTGTTGTAATTTGATGGAGTGTTCTCTTATCAGTAACATGTCCAAGTAACTATTATTAAAAAAAAAAAGGTCCAAGTAACTGATATTGTTTAAAAGAATGTATCATGCTGTTTGTTATTCATTGGAAAAAAATTTGGCTATCTGTCCTTGAAACATTATCTGGACCATCCTTTTGAACTATCCAATCAGGAGGTTTTGATCAAGAGTTATTTCTGTAAAAGCATAAATAGTCCATGTGTTTATTAAGTTAATGAAATCTGCATATTCTGTTGGCAGGTCTATTATGTTGATTATGAAAATAAAATTACAGGTGGGCTGCGAAGCTGATTCCTGAATTTTCTTGCCTACCTAACTAGGATTTAGGGCATACGCCTTAAAGGAGTACTATACTGTAGAGCTTTTAAAATTTTTTATAACCCAGTGCTGGCCCACCGTAAGTGATGTCCTTAGAAGGGTGGTTTGTGTACAAGCCTTACCATTCAAAATTTTCTTGCATGTTTACCTTGATTTGCAGATTAATTGGTATTAAATATTTCCTTCTCTTTTATTTAGTGAAAAGTGATGCCATAATACTGATGTTGATCATTGAGAATGCTATCCTTAGACTATAAACACACACACACACACATATAAAAGAACTCAGAAATCAACTCTGCCCTTTTTGCTTGTAGCCATGCAAGCTTCTTGCTCCTTTTCTAATAATCTAATTTTCTTTTTCTTTTTTTGATAAGTAATAATTTTATTAAAAGAGACCAAGTATACAGGCCGTATACTCAGAAAAGAATACAAAGAGGCTCAATTGGAGCAAAAATCAATCAAATCCGACCAATTGGAGAAACTAAACAAGCCTGTAGCTGACAACCAATCAAATAAAGAATGATAAAACTGAAGCTTCAGCTTAGCAATGGAGAGTTCACAGCCCTCAAATGTCCTCGCATTACGCTCCCTTCATAAACACCACAATATGCAATGAGGAATGATCTTCCACACCATCAACTTCTGCTGACATCCCATACCCCAATGCCAACAGTCAAACATATCTAACACCCTCCTCGGCATCACCCAATAGATCCCAAACCAACCAAGAACCATATCCCATAGCTCCTTAGCATACGCGCAATGCAGAAGTAAGTGATCCACGGGAATGCAGAAGTAAGTGATCCACGAACTCCCCATCTGCCTTACACAGGCAGCACCAACTTATCAAGATGAGGCCACGCCGACGTAAATTATCAGCTGTTAAGATCTTCCCCAAAGCGGCTGTCCAAGAGAAGAAAGCAACCCTTGGGGGGACCTTAACCTTCCAAATACTTTTCCAAGGAAAGAGAGCACCTCCATGAGAACTAAGGACTTTGTAATAAGACTTCACATGGAAACCTTTAGTCAAAGAAGGCCTCCAACACATCCTGTCCTCCTCATTTCTTTTAATGGTAGTTGAATATAATAATTCCAGGAAGGCAGAAATCGTCCCCAACTCCCAGTCCTACATAGTCAGCGTAAAATTTACCTCCCAATTAGCAGCTGCCCCCCTAAACAGAACAGAATCAGCCACAGTTGCATTTTTAATACAAGCAAGGCGATACAAACCCGGAAAGGCTTCCTTTAAAGGTACATCCAGGCACCACACATCATCCCAAAACCGAGTACGAGACCCATCCCCCACCTGGAACTGCACAAATCTAAAGAAAGTATCCCAACCAGCACTAATAAACTTCCACAATCCTACACCATGCGACCCCCTAGGATTTTTAGACATCCACCCCCCCTCCATAGAACCGTACTTCTCCCTAATAACCTTCCTCCAGAGAGCCTCTCTTTCTAACCATTTTCCTAGCAAGGCTGTATTGAACACTCTCAGATTCTTTATAGCCAACCCGCCATTAACATAAGGCCTACAAATCAAGTCCCATTTAACCAAATGGAATTTAACCTCTTCCTCAGAACTCCCCCATAAGAAATTTCTTTGGATTTTGTCAATACGTTTGGCCACAGCAGCTGGAATAGGGAATAGAGACAAAAAATACGTAGGTAAATTGGACAAGGTACTCTTTATCAATGTAAGCCGACCACCTTTTGAGAGATACAACCGCCTCCACCCCGCCAAGTGACGCTCCAATTTTTCCACAATTGGATTCCAAATATTTTTCGACTTAAAGGAAGCCCCCAAAGGTAAACCCAAATATTTCATTGGAAGAGTCGACGTCTTACATCCCAGAATATCCGCTAACTCTTCTAACAATGGCACCTCACCAACCTGAACCAATTCAGATTTACCTAAGTTGATTCGCAACCCAGAAGTAGCCTCAAACCAGAGAAGAAGAGAACGCAAATGAGACAAATGTTCCGGAGTGGCCTCACAAAAGATAAGGGTATCATCAGCAAATAAAAGATGCGAAATCAGCAAAGGATCATGGCTATCCCTACTCACAGAAAATCCAAAAATCATACCTGCACCAATAGCCTTGTCGATCAGTCTACTTAAAGCCTCCATTAGAATCACAAACAGCATAGGGGACAATGGGTCCCCTTGACGCAATCCCCTAGTGCTCGGAAAGAATCCACACGGGCTTCCATTAACCAAGATGGAGAAGCGCATTGAGGAAATACAAAAATAAATCCACCTCCTCCATTTTTCCGAGAACCCACACCTCCGAAGCAAATATAGAAGAAACGCCCAATTCACATGATCGTAGGCCTTTTCCAAATCCAGCTTGCATATCACACTCAGGACATTTGCTTTAAGCCTACTGTCAAGGCACTCATTAGCAATAAGCACCGAATCCAGAATCTGCCTACCCTTCACAAAGGCATTCTGAGATGGAGAAATAATATTCCCCAACACCACACTTAGTCGATTCGCCAATAGCTTAGCAATAATCTTATACATACCCCCGACTAAGCTGATGGGTCTAAAATCTTTAATCTCATCTACCCCGTGCTTCTTGGGAATAAGAGAAATAAACGTAGCATTGAGACTCCTTTCAAAAGAGCAATACTCATGAAATTCGTGGTAGACAGCCAGCATGTCCTTGCTAACAACACCCCAGCATTGCTGGAAAAATGCTAAGGAGAATCCATCCGGGCCCAGAGCTTTGTCTCCATTACACCCCTGCACAACATGAACAATTTCACTCTCCTCAAAAGGACGATCAAGCCAGGCAACTTCTTCTTCAGATATACTTGTAAACTCAATGCCATCTAGCATAGGTCTTCTAGACCCATTCTCCTTTTACAACTGCTCATAAAAGTGAGAAATATGGTCTCGTATCTCATCTTGATTAGTGGAAGGAATACCATTAATAAGAAGCTTACCGATGGTGTTGGCATTCCGATGAGAGTTTGCAACCCGGTGAAAGAATCTCGAATTCCTATCTCCCTCCTTAAGCCATATAGCCCTAGACTTTTGTCTCCAGCTTATTTCTTCCATTAAAAGAACTTTGTCCAGCTCTATTGCAGACAACTCCCTTCTCCCCTATTCCTCCACATCTAATGGTCTTGTGTCCGTCACTGCATCAATCTCCCTTATTGCATCCATCAGCTACTGTTTTTGCACAGAAATATGCCTAAATTCAGTATCGTTCCAGCATTTTAAATCTACCTTGAGAGCCTTCAGCTTATGAGCAAAAACATAGCGTGGCGTACCCATGACTGAATAGGACTCCCACCAAGATTTAACCCGATCCCCAAAGCCCTTCGCCTTTAACCACATGTTTTCAAACCAGAAGGGACGCCTTCCTCTCCGAATAACCCCACACTCCAACAGAACAGGGAAATGATCAGAATTCAATCTTATCAATCTCTTTTGACAAATAGAAGCAAAACCTTCATCCCAATCAGAAGTGAAAAGGAAGCGATCAAGTCTTGACATTGAACTAACCTCCCTGCTGTTTGTCCAAGTAAAGTTACCCCCTGACAAAGGCAAATCAACCAGACCATTGACGGAAATAAAATCCGAAAAATCGTGCATTGCTGGAGAAGAAGTGTCAGAATCCACCCGTTCCGAGGGGAAGTGCACCACATTGAAATCCCCACCCAAAACCTAAGGCACCTCCCACCAACTATGCATCCCAGCCAGCTCATCCCACATCAACCTCCTATCTCTATCATCATTTGGCCCATACACTCCTGTGAACATCCAAATCTTGTGATCTTCTACATTCTGGAATTTACAAGACACAGAAAAGTACCCAACAGCGTCCTCCAATTTCTCCACTTACCTTTTATCCCACATCAATAGAATGCCGCCCGAGGAGCCGTTAGACCCAAGAAACAGCCAATCAACGTATTGGCACCTCCAGAGACTTCGCACAAATTGACCTGTAATCACCTCCATTTTTGTCTCTTGTAAGCAAATAACATTAGCATGCCAATCTTTCAACAGATTCTTGATACGAAGCCTCTTATCACGATCATGAAACCCCCTCACATTCCATGTTAGGATTTTCAGATTCATTGATACAACACCATATCCCCCCCTTGGATCTTACCTTTTCCTTTTGCCTCCCTGGATTCTCTCGATTCATAATTAATAGAACTAACTAGGCCTTTAAGCTCTCTACTACCTTTCCTCCCCGAGCTTGAAGGTCTCCGAGAGTCAACCGGTCCTGCTTTCCTCTGTAAATATCTGGCTTCAATATCCATTAGCAGCTCCATTACTGTCTGTTCATACCCTTCATAACTGGCCCCCAATACTTTCCCAACACCTTTATGCTTTCGCATAACCCAGTCTGAGGGCTTCCTTCCAGCACTCCCAGAACTTCGAGCTACGTCATCACCAGAATGCTCCAGCCCCAGAGGAAGCACAACAGCCAAGGGCTCCACACTAATAGACTCCAATGATGCGTATCCTTGAGGATCACCCCTACAGTCCCAGAAATAGATTCAGGGCATTCTACTTCTAAAATCTCCCCCTTACTCTCCTCACTCAGAACCAACTCTTGTTCCGGGATCCCAGAAAGAGAAAGATCATCCCGGTTCAATTCAGAGCCAGAATCCATATCCCATTCAGAATCATCCTCCCCTTCTCCTGAATCTCTATCTTCCCGAAGTGACGCTAACCATTGAATTAGTTTTTTTGTGATTGCGTCCTCTTCGTGTGGCGAATCCGGCACCGGTGCTTTCAAATCCACCGGAATCCGTAATCTTCTGCCGTCCCTAAGCTCAATGAACCAGTCACGAGCTGACCCGCATGTTCTGTTGACTTCGCCGATCCCCTGCATGACCTCAGCAATGGGAGGACCACCACTCGAACTACTTGCCGGAACTATGCTTGATTGGTTGCTTGAATGGTCGGAGCCGTGCGACTCGGACTCGGATTCCCAACTGTTCACCGATACCTTATCAAGATCTTTCGGCTTGGTTGACCCGGATGTGCCCTCGAGAGAGTTCGAGACCGTACCTCGTGGTCTCTAGACTTTACTTACCACTGGTGCCGTTGGAATGGGTTTAGGAATTTTGGGTAATGTGGGTTTGGGCCTAATAACAGGGTCAGCCCGTATAGGAGCTTGTATTGGGTCATTGGGCCTTTGGATTGGAATTAGTTTAGACCGGTCTTCAATTTGGGCTTGAGATGGATTACCTACCGGGTTACCACTCGGGTCATCCAACACCTCAGTACATTTGACAATTCATTTATTATTTGGTCCCACTCCCAAAACCAGCTTCAAAGATATTTCCGGAATCGCGTTGACTAACCCATTGCTGTTTTGTAACAGATTTACATTAATTCCAGAATAATTGGCCGAAGTACTCGGGATATCACCTCCGAGAATCACGGCTTCTTTGAATGTGTGGGATTCTTTCCAAATATTTGAGTTCCGATTTCCTTGCGCCACAACTGGACCTGGCTGCCGGTGAGTAGTGCCATGCTCCGCCGTTGCCTTCGATCCCATTAAGCCATCTACTACCTTACTAAGGCCTCGCCATCCCCACGTGTCTCTCCCCTCCGGAACAATCACGCAACCTTTTCCTTTAGAATCCCCCAACACCGTCACAGTAACAAAGCCACCCCTGCCATTCCTCTGCTTCTGAACCACAAAGACTTTGTTCCCCTCCCGAAAAGAACAAAATAAATTTTGCTCGGCGTGGAAATTTGCTACCTCCAATAGCACATCACAAAACCATAAGGCAGCCGCGAATCCCATCAACACAGAACTCGAATGTCCCCTTCCTCTCTCGATGATACTCAACTCAAATGCATGTTTAACTAACTCAAAAGACTTTGATTCTATCTGAAAATATCGTTTATCCCCCATGACTAATCTTTACGTTGAAAAACTACCGCCCTCTAAACACAAAAAGACCTCCTCATTCGCCATTCCCGGCAATGGAGGTCGGTGAGATGGCTGGTGGCCCCCCTACACGAGGGGAGCTCTTTGCGTTTCTCTAACGATGGATGCACTCATGGGAGAATTTTTTTAAATGTCTTCTGTTGTTGTTCTAGAAGATGAAACCTACTTTCATGTCTTCTGTTGTTGTTCGTCAAGTGGCAAATATAACCAAACATTGGAATGCTCAAGGATTCCCTCTAATTTTCTTTAATGTAATGTGTCTGGCATTTTGCAAATCTTGCTTTCCTACCTACGCTTTTTATTGGAACATTTTCTCTTTTAATATGCAGATGATCACTTTGGTATTTTCAAATCACCAAATTATGCTTTATGTTGCTTGTATAAAGTGCTTTGGGTGAATGAGTTAACAAATTAACAAATTATTGTCACCATCTCCAAAATGCATTATATGGCTATGGCAATTTTAAATATGTAATGAGCATTAAAATGACTCAAATGATCAATTTGCAAACTTCTTTTTTCCTTTTTTATTTTTATTTTTTATTAATAATTGCAATGTGGTGTGCATGAGTGTGTTTGCAAATGCATATGCATGTGCACTTGAATTTTGATTTACCCTTTGAATTTCAATCATGATCTTATTATATAAATTAAAATTTTGTATATTCTTCAGTACATGGTTCAGTATTTACTCAAGAATTAATAAATTATTGATGTTCAAACTCACGCACCACGCATAGAAATAGCCATTATTTGCATATAGTGATTCTATCGTACCCCAACTCTATTGTCACAATCACCTTACACTGTCAATATTAGAAGTTCCTGTAATTTGACAAGAATAAACAGGCTATTTCCAACTACCATAATGATTCAATAGCAGAGAATCAGCTTATCAATTCAAAGAGAGCAGAATGTAATATTGTTGCGACCAGATGAATCCAGAGTTTGTTAATTTGCAGAGAGGGGGAAGCCGATTCCATGACGCTTGGTAGGAAATGCAACAAACAACATACTGCAAATGACACCAATTCCAATTGGCAAACTTGTAAGAATCTCTTGGGACTCATCTGATGGTGCGGGGAAGAAGCAACTTACCACATTCATATCAAAGAGTGCAACTGCTACAAATACCAATATTGACATGAAAGCATGCACGAAATCTATGAATCGTAGCTGATATTCTGCAGCAAGTTCAGGTGAAAGGGTGGCTGAACCATCAATGACCCACAAGCCCCGCATGGTGGCAAACCCATAACAGATGTTTCCCTTCTTGTCCCTAAAGATGTTTGAAGCTTAAAGTCAGTGAAGCTTAGTGTACAGAAACATGACATCCCACAGAGGGTCACAAGTGCAGCAGTCATGAAACCGGGCTGACCGGATCACACAGATACCTTCATTTGTGTGAAATGGGTGATAGAAGTTGGAAAGCAAGGACTGTTCCAGTGGGTAAAAGATTAGCCAAATGAAGGACTGGCTAATGTTCCAGTGGGTAAAAGATGTAGCCAAATGAGCTGTGCTCTGAAATGTCTGGCTAATGGCTCTTTCTGCTATCAGCATGTTATTCTCTTCTGCTTCATTTAAGGGTTTTGCAAGAAGGGATGTTTTGATTCATCGTGATACTCGGAATCAGATTCTACCTTAATCTTCATGGCACAAAACCTTTCTCCTCTCTTTTCCTTTGTTTTGATCTACCTTTTTGTTTGTATTAATATTGTTTCTTGTGACTTGTGAGGTAGTGTTTTTATAAGTAACGGAAAGAAAGGGAAATTGGCAAAGTAGAGGCAAAGGTTGGTTGAAATGTTGTTAGGCATGTCATACAAGAAACAGAACTTAGAAGCAAACAATGAGATAGGTATAAAGGCAGCTTTCTCAGATTTGGGGAAGGGGTATTTTTATTCATTGGATGTTCATAAGTAGTTGTAAAAGTTTACTGAGATTGCCTGATGTGTCTACAAAGCTTTCATAAAGTTTACTGAGATTGCCTAATGTGTCTACAAAGCTTTCATAACTGTTATGAAACTTGTAAAGCTTTCAAAAAGTTTATGCAAAAAAAGAGAGAGATTTATGTGTTGGGTTCCAATAGTAATTAATGGCAAGGAGGAGTGAGTTAGGCGTTAGGATGGTTTTTGTTGCTTGTGTCATATCATTGGTTTTGCTGAGACGCAATGACTACAAACTGGGCTTAAAAGAAAACTTTTGCAACTAGAACACTTTTTTATGATTGTTAGGCATATATTTGGATTTGGATAATAGGGCTTATTGTATATAAAATTACATATTTATTTTCCAATATATGTATGAAGAATGGCCATCTATCAATTGAGAAAAAAGAATTAAAAAGTATATTGTTATTACCAAATTCAATTACAATCAACATAATTACATTTTAGCTCAATTGGTATATTGTTATTGATATGGCTGAGCTAGCTAATTCTGGTGTAACTCATCAGATGTGGGTATAGTATTAAAGAAAAATGTCCTTGTTGAGTTGGTCAATATATAGCATTTAAATGTCATATTTGCATAATTTACATATATTTTCGTCTTTTGTCGGACAAAACTTTAATGTCAGTTTATCATTTTATTTGACTTAATACAAATTAGAGCAATCAGAGCAAATCAATTTTTTGATATCAAAGAGTTTTAAATGTGAAAAATTCCATCATGATGTTAAAGCAACAAAGAAAGAAACTACATTACGTCTAGCTCTATCAAGACTAGTTGGGGATTTTGTTAGGAGTTAGTTATTAGTTTGTTAGTTTGTTAAGCTTCAGCTTAGTTTTGCTTAGTTACTGCTATAAATACAGAACTCCTTCAATAGTCTTAAAAATGAGGCTTAAAAATGAGGCTTTCATTCTTTTCACTCTCAAATTAAGGAATACATTGTAGTGGAATTTTTTTTAATGAATTCAGGCTTACATATTTACGGGGTAATGGGTGCAAGTAACTAAGGATTGATGGTGGTTTGAGTAAAAATATTGACTATTGAATTTCTGGGCAAAAACTATATGAATTTAAATTTCAAGACTTGAAGTTGAAATGATGATGAGCAAAAATGATGGTTAAGGAGCTGTAGGTCTCTTATTAAACAAAGATAAGAAAAATCTTAGTAGAACAAGTTGTAGTAAATTTATAAAGTTATATATGGAATCACTTACTTTCAAGCAAGCTTGAGAGAACAAATTGCATTCATTCTGTTTGATATAGGCAGGATAGCAACATGGAAAGTAAAAGAGGCATAAGGGATTTATACTTTTATAACTGGACTGTTGGATCATGAGATGGTATATTGGAAAGAACGGTAGGAAGAATTTGTGAAATTGATAAGTGGAAGGTGGCTATGACTTGCAAGAGCACAAACATGGGGAATTGAGGTGCAGTAAGCCACAGAGGAAATGGACAATGATCTCAACAATGAGTCTCAGTCTCTGTATGAGAAAGACCCTGATAGTGAGGGTAGCACAAACTTGCTCTGTATTAAGCAATTTATACCTAAGAAAAGGAGAGAGCTGTAGCTCTTGTTGTGGCTTTCACTGGTTATAAATTATTATTGCTTGAGGTATAGATTTTTGGTTCTTACGTTTGTTTTTAAAGCCTCTTTCACTTTAGCTCTTGAATCATTTGTTGAAAGACTTTAGGGCTAGAGGAGCATGGCATGTTTGTTAGTAGTTTTCACTTTTCAGTGATAAACAAGAACCGAGCAGTAATGTTTGATCCTTGAATAGATGAGCTATATTTAGAGTTATATTAGTTATTTTACATTTTATTTTTAGTTGTATATAAATCATTGCATTTATTTTATTTCATTGCGTTGTATAAAAATAATTTATTTCTATGCGTTATTTTAATTTTATAAAGTCTAAATTTTATGTTTTGTTTTAGGTGCAAATTAATGTTTGAAAAGAAAAAGAAAATCAAAGCCCAAAAGCCCACAAGCCCACAAGGCCCACATGGCTAACAAGCTCACACTCTCCTTTCCTAGCCGCATCACACTAGATCAATGCTCAAAAGAGTTTTAATTGAAATTCATGGGAGCTTGCCGTGGATTGCATGTCCCTTTGTTGCCGCAATGCACCGGATCATTGCCCCATTAATGAGTTCACGTGACAAGCTTGCTTTGACCAATTGCATGCCATTTTTTCCTACCACACCACACATGATTATTTCTCTATGGGAGCCCTAAAAAAATGAGGCGTGAGGCAGCAAACAAAAGCAGCAGCAGCCGTTGGAAGCAGGGAGGCAGAAACTCCATTTTTAGGCAACTCTTCATTGTTTTCTCTCTAGTTTTTTTTGTATTTTCTTTAGTTTCTTTTTGTAATTTCTTGGCTATGATTGGCTAGACTTTTAGCTTGGGCTAAGGGGGAATCCAAATTTGTAAGGTAACTAATTTCTTTTAAATTCATTTTGAGTTTCAATGTTTAAGATTTATTATTTGATTGTTCTCATCTTTTTGTCATTTCTTTTATTTGTGGTTCTATAATTTGAATCTTTTCATGAGTTCAATCATGTTTTTCTCATAGTTAAGTAAAGATTTTAGTTCCATTAAATCTAAGAACTCTTAATTTCATTGGATATTACTTTTTACTACATTGTTGCTAGATTAATTAGTACAATGTCGATTTTAGGTTTTTCCAATGTAGTTATTTATTATGTGTTTAAATCAATGAACAATCAAATAGTATTTCTAATTTAGATTTTATTAAAAATGGTTTTTATTGCAAATGTTTCAGGGTTTGGGATGTGAAACCCCCAATTGTGTAATTCCATGGATTTAAATTGAATTAGTTTATCTTAGCAAATTGGAAAAACTAATTTTAATTTTTCTTACCTATTTAAATTGTGAGTTTTCAAAACAACCAAAACATTTTCTTGATTTAATTTCTAGTGTTACGTGTTTATTTAAAACCCCTCTCTCCGTGGTACGACAACCCACCTTACCATACATACTACCATTTTACCTTATACACCCACACATATTCATACATATCAAATTTGATTAGTCTCCATTAAAGAACGACGTTTTGGAGGCCGATCAAATTTTGGCGCCGTTGCCGGGGAGAGGCGTATTTGAAGGAACACCATCACGGGATTGGTTTGCTCAATTGACTTGTCAAGGCGGTAAACTCGTTCCAACCCTTTCTTTGTCAATACCATTTTTTTTGTATATATTATTGTTAGTTGTTTTATTTATTTTTGCTGCATGAGTAGAAGGTATCGTGATAATCTAGGTAGATTTGCAAGAGAACTTGACACGGATTCTTCGGATTCCGAAGCTTACTTTCCAAATCTATTTGACTCACCTATTGCATCCGATACACTTTCACTCACATCATCACACACAATGGGTGATCATGAGGAAGATCAACCCATCAAGACTCTACATGACTACCTACACCCAGCCAGGAATAGTTCACCATCATGCATCATGTTTCCGGCTAACCAACAAAATTTTGATTTTAAGCCCGGAATGATTCCACTCCTTCCTACATTTCATGGTATGGATAATGAAAATCCATATGTGCATATTAGAGAGTTTGAGGAGGTAGTTGCCACTTTCCATAGCCAATTAGGATCAATAGATACAGTTAGGCTTAAATTCTTTCCCTTTTCTTTGAAAGATAAGGCGAAAAGTTGGTTGTATTCTTTGAGACCTAGGTCTATTGCTTCATGGGGTGAGATGACACATATTTTCTTTAAAAAATATTTTCCCGAGCACAAGACCAATGCTTTTAAGCGGCAAATATCAACCTTTGAACAAAGAGAGAGTGAATCTCTCTACCAAGCTTGGGAAAGGTTCAAGGACCTTTTGAGTTTGTGTCCTCATCATGGGTATGAGAGTTGGCGTACGGTTAGTTGTTTTTATGAGGGGTTGCTCCCTAGGGACCGCCAATTTGTAGAGATGATGTGTAATGGGGAGTTCTTGCAAAAAGACCCCGATGAGGCTATTGAGTATTTGAACCATTTGGCAGAAAAAGCCCACACATGGACCGGACCTAGTGCTACTGAGAGTACTAATCGGTCTAAACCTCACACCTCTACTTCTTCGAGTGGAAGGATTTACCAATTGAAAGAGGAGGATGGTTTGAGGGCTCAAATAGCCCAATTAACCAAGGAGATAGAGACCCTAAAAATGAAAGGGACTAGTGGTACCAAGCAAGGTTACCAAGTTGAAATGCATGAGGAATGCAGTGTGTGCCATGATCCGGAGCATCCTACCAAGGATTGCCCGATGTTGCCTAGTGTAGTGGGGGTTTTTGAGGAACATTGTGGAGCCATAGGGAACTTTAGGAAACCATTTTCACCCTACTCCGAGACTTACAATCCGGGATGGAGGAATCATCCTAATTTTGGTTGGAAGAATGATACTCACTCTTCCCAACCTCCACCCATGCCACAAAGGAGTTTCCCCCAATCCTATCCCTCCCAACATGCACCTCCACCACAACAATTCACTCCCACTCATGTGCCACACCAAGCACAACAACAATTTCCTTCTTCCTCTAATTCACTTGAAAGTACAATACATGCTTTTATTGAGGCACAAAGCAAGACCAATCAAAAGCATGATGCACTTTTAAATCAATTAGCCGAAGAGAATAAGGAAATGAAAAGCCACATTTCAAAGTTGACCAATGCTTTAACCAGTAAATGAGAAAGGGAAATTTCCATCCCAACCTCAAATACCTCAAGGTCAACACATGGCTCAAGGTTCCCAAAATAAAAAGAATGTAGAGCATGTTAATGAAGTCACTACTAGAAGTGGGAAGAATGTTGATAGCCCACACATAGAAGAGCAAGAAAAGAGTAGTGACAATGTTGATTTGCCTACCACAAGTGAACCTCTTACTAGACCAATTTCCGTACCTTTCCCACAAGCTCTGAAAGCTTCAAGGAAGTTGGATTCTAGTCCTGAAATCCTAGAAAATCTTAGGCAAGTGAGAATTAATTTACCACTCTTGCATGTGATTAAGCAAGTACCATCTTATGCCAAGATTCTTAAGGATTTATGCACTATGAAAAGAAAGCACAATGTGAAGAAAACCGCTTTTCTCACCGAACAAGTTAGTGCTTTGATTCAACATAACACACCTCCTAAGTATAAAGACCCCGGTTGCCCAACCATTTCTTGTATCATTGGTGACCATGACATCGAGCAAGCTTTGCTTGATCTTGGGGCAAGTGTGAACTTAATGCCTTATTCGGTCTATTTACAACTTGGTCTAGGAGAAATTAAACCCACCATGGTGGTGTTACAATTAGCAGACCGGTCGGTAAAAAAACCAAGAGGTGTTGTGGAGGATGTGTTAGTCCAGATAGATAAGTTTTACTATCCGGTTGATTTTCTCATATTGGACACCGAATCTGTTGTGCATGCTAATTCAAAAATTCCTGTAATTCTTGGTAGACCTTTCTTAGCTACTGCTAATGCATTGATTAATTGTAGGAATGGTTTGATGAAGCTTTCTTTCGGGCACATGACTTTGGAAGTGAACATCTTCAACATTGGAAAGCAATTGGTGGAAGATGATGAATGTGAAGTGGCCAATTGGGTTGATGTGGTTGTGGAAGACCAATTCCACAATACTTATTTTTCTGACCCTCTTGAATCTTGTATCGTAAATTCTTATGATTTAGATTCTTCCATTAACTCTGAAATTACTGATGTTTGTTCTTTACTTGATGATTTTCAGGTTATGGAGCTAAGTGGGTGGAGACCAAGATTTGAGGAGTTGCCCAAAAGTGAACTCAAGCCCCTTCCTTCTAGCATTGAGATTCCAAAGCTTGAGTTGAAGCAACTCCCAAGTGAGCTTAAATATGCATTCCTCGAATCAGGTGATACCTTTCCTGTAGTGATTTCCTCTAAATTAACTGTTGAACAGGAAGGTAGCCTAGTGCAACTCTTGAAAAAGCACAAAACCGCAATTGGTTGGACCATAGCGGACATTAAGGGAATTAGCCCTTTAGTTTGCACACACAAGTTACATTTTGAGGAAGAGGTTAAGACCTCTAGAGAGCCTCAACGTAGGCTAAACCCAAACATGAAGGAAGTAGTAAAAAGTGAAGTGCTTAAATTGTTAGATGCGGGTATTATATACCCGATAGCGGATAGCAAATGGGTTAGTCCTACTCAAGTGGTTCCCAAAAAGTCGGGAGTCACGGTTGTTGAGAATGAGCTTGGGGAATTAGTGCCCTCTAAACCTTCTTATACTATCATGTTCTATATTTTTGAAACATTGAGGACAATGTTGAATTTAGGTTGGGGGGTGGGATAGTAATTTTTTAGAGCTTCCCATACATATGTTGAAGTGTTGAAATTCTTGCATGCTTGTTGTGTTTCCCCTTCATTGACATCTTTTTGCTTTTGGTAAATATTAAAAAAAAAAAAAAATCTTTTTGATGTTTAATGTTATGCAATATGTCTTGAAATAATGAATTCATATGCTTTGATTGTGCTATCCTTGAGGATGTATTGAGCATTAGCTTTGATTTGAATGTCATTAGTGAGCTTAAAGGCTTGAACGCATGATCATTTGATTGAGAAATTTAAATTCTGTCCTTTGATGCTTGATTTTTGGGTAGTGAGATTCCACATGTTTCTTTGAACTTCACAAGCACATTAGTACATAGTTGTGGGGTATGAAAGCCAAACATGAATGTTTAAAATCTTAAGGCTAGTTGGTTGACTTGTTGGTTGTGAAATCCTTGGCATGGTTTTGTGTATTGTAAATTTCTTAAAAAAAAATAAAAAAAAAAAGAAAAAGAAAATTGGCCATCTTGAGCTTATACTGAGTAACCGGGCCTCTTGCCTAACCAGCAGTGAGTGTTCGCGTCAAAAGGTAAAGGTTTGGAATGGTCAATATGGTGTGGGTAACTAGTTTAGCTTCGTAGCCTTTTTGACTCGAGTTAGTAAGCCCTTAGGGGTGTCTTTACACCTAGTGCCCATTGAGCCACTTGGTTTGGGAGTTACTGGTCAAACACTCGATACACGGGTCAACTAGAAAGCTTAAGGGAGCTAAGCATTGTACAACCCACACAATAAAAAAAAAAAAAAAAAAAAAAAAATGATGATGCAAGTGTATATGAGCAATTTAATAATACTTTCTATGCCTTGGTTGTTTCACCTGACAAAGAATTTTAGAAAACTTTGAAGGACTAAGCCATTTATGATGGAATTGTTTGAAGCCCCATAACCATGAGCTAACTCACTTTACACTAAGGATGTGTGTGGCGTTTTACTATTTGAGTATGAGCAAATTCGGATAGAGTTTAAATTTTTCATAATTTTGGAGATGAAGTTTGTGTTTTTAAGCTTGCTCATGACTGAAAACCATTGCTTTTGTGATATTGCTTTCCCTTTGATAACATGATTGGCATTGTTTGAAATAAAGTCAAGACTGAGCACGTTACTTGAGAAACAAAACGTTTGTGGGTATCGTTCTGGTAAGCCCTCACGAGACTATAACTCGTCCACTAGGGACACCTAGGGGTTTAAAGGCTTGTTGCATGAGCTAAATGCAACCGAGAGTGCCAGCGAAAGTGGTATAGTTTAGGTTTATTTTCTTTTGAATTGTTTTTAGGTTTGCTAGAGACTAGCAAAATTTAGGTTGGGGGGTGTGATAAGTCATGAAATATGACTTATTAAGCCCATTTTCTAAGCGTTTTTAATAGAATTGTTTTGCATTTTATTTTTAGTTGTATGCAAATCATTGCATTTATTTTATTTCATTGCGTTGTATAAAAATAATTTATTTCTATGCGTTATTTTAATTTTATAAAGTCTAAATTTTATGTTTTGTTTTAGGTGCAAATTAATGTTTGAAAAGAAAAAGAAAATCAAAGCCCAAAAGCCCACAAGCCCACAAGGCCCACATGGCTAACAAGCTCACACTCTCCTTTCCTAGCCGCATCACACTAGATCAATGCTCAAAAGAGTTTTAATTGAAATTCATGGGAGCTTGCCGTGGATTGCATGTCCCTTTGTTGCCGCAATGCACCGGATCATTGCCCCATTAATGAGTTCACGTGACAAGCTTGCTTTGACCAATTGCATGCCATTTTTTCCTACCACACCACACATGATTATTTCTCTATGGGAGCCCTAAAAAAATGAGGCGTGAGGCAGCAAACAAAAGCAGCAGCAGCCGTTGGAAGCAGGGAGGCAGAAACTCCATTTTTAGGCAACTCTTCATTGTTTTCTCTCTAGTTTTTTTTGTAGGATTTATTTTCTTTAGTTTCTTTTTGTAATTTCTTGGCTATGATTGGCTAGACTTTTAGCTTGGGCTAAGGGGGAATCCAAATTTGTAAGGTAACTAATTTCTTTTAAATTCATTTTGAGTTTCAATGTTTAAGATTTATTATTTGATTGTTCTCATCTTTTTGTCATTTCTTTTATTTGTGGTTCTATAATTTGAATCTTTTCATGAGTTCAATCATGTTTTTCTCATAGTTAAGTAAAGATTTTAGTTCCATTAAATCTAAGAACTCTTAATTTCATTGGATATTACTTTTTACTACATTGTTGCTAGATTAATTAGTACAATGTCGATTTTAGGTTTTTCCAATGTAGTTATTTATTATGTGTTTAAATCAATGAACAATCAAATAGTATTTCTAATTTAGATTTTATTAAAAATGGTTTTTATTGCAAATGTTCCAATTGAGGGTTTGGGATGTGAAACCCCCAATTGTGTAATTCCATGGATTTAAATTGAATTAGTTTATCTTAGCAAATTGGAGGAACCTAAAGCCCTAGCAATTTTTAGATTTGAGTTTCTTTACCTATTTAAATTGTGAGTTTTCAAAACAACCAAAACATTTTCTTGATTTAATTTCTAGTGTTACGTGTTTATTTAAAACCCCTCTCTCCGTGGTACGACAACCCACCTTACCATACATACTACCATTTTACCTTATACACCCACACATATTCATACATATCAAATTTGATTAGTCTCCATTAAAGAACGACGTTTTGGAGGCCGATCAGGGCTAGAGGAGCATGGCATGTTTTGTTAGTAGTTTTCACTTTTCAGTTGTAACGCCCCGAACTTAAAACATAAGTTCGACGCGTGACAACAGCCGCACACCCATAAGGCGTGACTTACCAGTGTGTCAGGCTTTACTAACAGATTCTAAAAATAATATGCTTGATATAAAATCTCCAAATTAACATAATAACCAATAAGTTCAAATGAATTAAAATCCATACATTGCTGTCTCAAATCTTAATAAGCAAAAGTCTATTACATAAGGTCCCTAATCAACAAATAAGAAATACTAATATTATGCCTAGAAGTCCTTCTCACACAACTCCCTCGTAACGTCCGAGCTAACTAATCCTCAGAATCTGAAATGGGAAAGAAAATGGGGTGAGCTGGAAGGCTCAGTAAATAATTATAGTTTGAAAATAGTGGATCAAACATTTATTCAAATAAAATATATAAATGTTCATAGGATAAATCTCATGGACTTAAGAAATATAACACAATGCAGCAGAAAAACTATATATAAATTACAATAAGTTCAAAACATCAAAAGTCTCAATTTACTTAAAATAACGCAATCAATTAGATTTCAAATGTTTAAGTAAGACAATATGACTATGGTCACGCTATATCCCCGTGACTAGGCCCAGAACCACACATAGGCCGGTGGTAAGCCCCAGAAGAAACTAGTTTCTATGCCAACGTTTACCCCAACAGGGTCCAAAGCATAGTCAAATGGTTCAGATTCTTTTCAGATTCAATTTTATTTCAGTCAATGTCAAAAGATCATATTCAATAAAATCACAGTTCAAACAATGTTTGGTTCTTTTCACAAAATTCAAAAAGTGCTTGATCCCAATTGAAGACACAAAACTTTCTAAATAATCAACTAATTAAATCAAATACATTATAATATTCCAAAAAGACAAAACTCTAATTCTTTTCTTTAAACCAATGTATCTAAAATAATTAATATAATAATCTGTACTAAAATACAATGAATATTTAATAAATAAAATAGGGAAGTTTCAGCAAAATATAGCTAGTTAAGAAAACGTTACTTACCTCTACCAAGTAAGGGATCTTATAATACTCTCTATCTCTTCTTTTCACAATTTATAAATAAGATCTTAAATCAATTCTACAATCGTCAACATACATCAATTGACATAAAAATGCTATTTACTCAATGCTAATTTATTCACTAAACCATCTAATATTGCCTAAATATTTCTCCATGGTTTCACGTCAATAGTCTACATATGACCTTTTATTTTATTTCTTTTCTTTTTACTGCATGTACAGCTTTTCCTTTTACTGCATGTACAGAGGCCTAATGGCTGTACATTAAACCCATTACTTCACGTAAATAGACTAGGAGTTGGCTGGCTATCTTTTATTTCTTTTTTTCTTTTGTTTCTTTCACTATTTCACTATCAGATTGACTTAAATATGCCAAGTCTATGTCCATTCATCATGACCTATGGCCACCCTAGTTTTCTTCTTTCAATGACCACCTGAAGCTATACATATTATACTTTCTAAAAAAATCTCTTCATCTTCTTTCAATGACCACACCTGAAGCCGAAGCTATAGCCAACCTATTTTTTTCTTTTCTTTTTTTCTATGACCACACCTGACAAGAATAGTGCCTAGAACTAAAATAATAGAACTAAATCAAGCTAAATGTACCAATTTCACACCAACGTATATTATCTTTTATGCTATCGAGACAAAATCGTTCAACCAATGGCCGGTAATCATCAAAAATCAAATCGGTTTACTTTATTTGTTGGCCGGATTTCTTCACAAACAATATATTCAATGA
>OU015761.1:66412400-66440551 GCA_907173295.1 Fagus sylvatica | reverse complement strand
ATGGCAAAGTCAGAATTTGACTCTAGGGGACAAAATTTATATGAAAATGTATGAACACATTTAATGTAATGAGAAAACTTACAAAACGATTACATATTACATTTTATGTTACAGCTTGTTAGGCTTAGTACTCTCCATGGTTTCAAGTCATCCTAAGAAAATATATATATGGCTTTAGAGATCATGGGATATAGCTCATAATATATTTTTAATCCTGCATAGAATATTTTTCTTTTCTTCCTGTAGTTGATGCAGTGACTTAAATTCCATGATGTAGTCCCCCTCTCTTTTTTGTTGAGAAAATCTGGGATGTGCTCTTTAATTACCTTTGTATAGTTTGTCTTTCTTAATACATGCTTATCCAAAAAATAATAATTTGTATGAATAATCCCTTTTTTTTCAAAGTCAAAGTTCCACTTTTGAATGAAAATATTTTTAATAGTTAGATTGACACCAAGTATTTATGTAAATTTATGTTATTATGAAATTATCCTTTAATTGTATTGATTATTATACAAGTGTTTATCAAGGAAAATAAATAATTACATAAAAAATATTTGGAAGTCCTATTAGTTTTTATTTTTATTTTTATTGAAACTCTAGCTAAGTTATTTTCCATTATTTTTCTAGGTTTTGAACTTTAAAAAACATTGATAATAGGAAAGATTTTAATGTCAAAAAGATAATAGGAAAGATTTCTTTTTTAATGAATTTTGATATATATATATATATAAGAGATAATAGTGTATTGATGATTTGATACGATAATCACGTGTTTATACTATAAACTTTAGAATAGAAACGATCGAATTTCAGTAGAATATCATAATTAAGATTTTTCCAAAGTGTAACTGTTTGATCTTTAAGTTATTTGATTCATTGAAGGAAAGGTTTACTTTCACTATGGAAAAATTCCTTATACAGAAATATTACATTGTTTTCGTGTTTCACATTGTAAAAGTATTAAAATCTTTAATGTGTACAGATTACGTTGTGTCACTCCTATTTAGCAAGTGGACGGGCTCGAGTGTTCTAAAAGTACAAGTTAAGGATTAATAAATATACAATTATTAGGTATAATGAATGTTTTTTTAAAGAAATTTACACGTGTCAATAATTTATTGGTTTGCATACACACATTCATTATGGTTAATTGTCTCGGTTTTTTTCTTAATATATATGTACAATTTGACTTTATTTTTTGAAAAATGTATAAAAATATGAATTAATTGAGTATTAAATATTCCTTAACTTGTGCCCTAAGAGCATTCTTTAGCAAAACCCTTGAGCCAAAACGTGTTACTTTTGTCTTTTATGTGGTTGAAGTGACATTTTATTTACTTTCAAAAGTATTGCATTAAAAGTATTACATAGGATCTCAGTCTTTGTTTTCCTACCAAGATTGTTTGGGTATTGTGCAATAGTTTTAGACCCTTAAGATTAAAAGTAATTTTTTTCAACTTTTCATCTCAATTGTTCAAACAAAAAGTAAATTTATATTTTAATATATATATATGGTTGGACGACCAAGATTAAAAGTTATAAAAAAAAATTTAAAAAATAACTTTCAATTTTGGTCGTCTAAACTAATGCACCCAATCATATTTGGTTATATATTACGCATGCATTAATAGTTTTTTCGATTCATGCATAAACTGATAAACATGAGGTAAACAATAAATTGAAGGACATAATATTTTTCATAATTATTAAAATGATATATTGTGATTGGTATTAATAAAAATTATATTAATAGTGAGACCATGTAAAAGTGATATTGTTTCAATCACAACTTGTCATATCAACAATTGTGAAAAAAAATTGTAAAAAAATTTGTGTTACTAGGACCTAAACCAATTTCCTCTAACAAAACCTGCTTAGTTGTAGGCTAGCCAAAAAAAAAAATTGATATATGATATATCTTTTGGTTAAGGAGGGAATTTTTTTTAAAGTAAAAATTATTATTATTCCTTTCTACTTTCTCTATTAGTATTATTATTGTACGACATAAAATAGAGAAGTGAACGATATTATTGTAAATAGATGAAAATTCATTAAACAAATTTTCCGTTCTACTTAAATCCATCTTATGTTTGATAGAAAACAAGTATATGAAAATAAGCATACTCATTTCCACCACATAATCCTCTATTTCCTTGTAGATTCCAATTAGCTCAACTAATAGAGTCATTTATCATCGATTAAAGAACATAGAATTGAATCTCACCTATACTATATAAAAAGAAGAAGAACAAATACAGAAATACTATCAGAATATCGCATAGCATAAAACAAAAGTGCCACAAACAACAAAATATTTGTTGTAAATTATAGAGTGCATAGCTTTCAACAACTCGAGTTGGTACCAATATCAGAAATTTCAAAAAAAATAAAAAAATAAAAAATTTATATATCAAAAGAATTGTTAATAGTGCATATAGTTCGGCAAGTTTACTATCTGGAGAGGATGAAGTGGCCGTTTGGTAGCCCAATAGCAAAGACAAATCATGATTTTTGCCATTGTAATGAGATTTTGCATGTTTGTTAAAAGCCAAAAGCATGAAATGCAATTATTTTTTACTAAAAAAATTGTGGAATGACACTGGAGTTTAGGCTTTCATTTCCAAATCATGATTTTTGCAAAAAGCACGGTATTCCACTGGGTTAATAAACGGGCCCAAATTCTAGTAAAAAAGCCTTGACATAATATATTACTTAGATAATAGTGTTTAGTAATTTGCTGAAACTCCTACTAAAATGTAATTATGTTTTTTTTTTTTTTTATAATTCGATAATTGAGAAAGGGAAGATTTGAACCATGGATATCTCTTTTGGAGAACACTAGAACGTGCCAACTAGTTGAGCTCTAAGAAAATGTAATTGTGTTGATTGAAATTAAATTTGGTAATAACAATATACTTTTTAATTCTTTTTTCTGTATTGATAGATGGTCATTCTTCATAGATATATTGGAAAATAAATATGTAATTTTATATGCAATAAGCCTTATTATCCAAATCCAAATATATGTCTAACAATCATAAAAAAGTGTTCTAGTTGCAAAAGTTTTCTTTTAAGCCCAGTTTGTAGTCATTGCGTCTCAGCAAAACCAATGATATGACACAAGCAACAAAAACCAACCTAACGCCTAACTCACTCCTTGCCATTAATTACTATTGGAACCCAACACATAATCTCTCTCTTTTTTTGCATAAACTTTTTGAAAGCTTTACAAGTTTCATAACAGTTATGAAAGCTTTGTAGACACATTAGGCAATCTCAGTAAACTTTTACAACTACTTATCAACATTGACATGAATCCAAAATAAACCTTCCCCAAATCTGGAGAAAGCTGCCTTTATTCCTATCTCATTGTTTGCTTCTAAGTTCTGTTTCTTGCATGACATGCCTAACCAACCTTTCCACCCTTTGCCTCTACTCAATTTCCCTTTCTTTCCGTTACTTATAAAAACACTACCTCACAAGTCACAAGAAACAATATTAATACAAACAAAAAGGTGATCAAAACAAAGGAAAAGAGAGGAGAAGGGTTTTGTGCCATGAAGATTAAGGTAGAATCTGATTCCGAGTATCACGATGAATCAAAACATCCCTTCTTGCAAAACATAAATGAAGCAGAAGAGAAAACACTGATACAGAAAGCCATTAGCCAGACATTTCAGAGCACAGCTCATTTGGCTAATCTTTTACCCACTGGAACAGTCCTTGCTTTCCAACTTCTATCACCCATTTCACAAATGAAGGTATCTGTGATCCGGTCAGCCGGTTCATGACTGCTGCACTTGTGACCCTCTGTGGGATGTCATGTTTCTTACTAAGCTTCACTGACAGCTTTAGGGACAAGAAGGGAAACGTCTGTTATGGGTTTGCCACCAAGCGGGGACTGTGGGTCATTGATGGTTCAGCCACCCTTTCACCTGAACTGCTGCAGAATATCAGCTACGATTCATAGATTTTCGTGCATGCTTTCATGTCAATATTGGTATTTGTAGCAGTTGCACTCTTTGATATGAATGTGGTAAGTTGCTTCTTCCCCGCGCCATCAGATGAGTCCCAAGAGATTCTTACAAGTTTGCCAATTGGAATTGGTGTCATTTGCAGTATGTTGTTTGTTGCATTTCCTACCAAGCGTCATGGAATCGGCTTCCCCCTCTCTGCAAATTAACAAACTCTGGATTCATCTGGTCACAACAATATTACATTCTGCTCTCTTTGAATTGATAAGCTGATTCTCTGCTATTGAATCATTATGGTAGTTGGAAATAGCCTGTTTATTCTTGTCAAATTACAGGAACTTCTAATATTGACAGTGTAAGGTGATTGTGACAATAGAGTTGGGGTACGATAGAATCACTATATGCAAATAATGGCTATTTCTATGCGTGGTGCGTGAGTTTGAACATCAATAATTTATTAATTCTTGAGTAAATACTGAACCATGTACTGAAGAATATACAAAATTTTAATTTATATAATAAGATCATGATTGAAATTCAAAGGGTAAATCAAAATTCAAGTGCACATGCATATGCATTTGCAAACACACTCATGCACACCACATTGCAATTATTAATATAAAATAAAAAATAAAAAAGGAAAAAAGAAGTTTGCAAATTGATCATTTGAGTCATTTTAATGCTCATTACATATTTAAAATTGCCATAGCCATATAATGCATTTTGGAGATAGTGACAATAATTTGTTAATTTGTTAACTCATTCACCCAAAGCACTTTATACAAGCAACATAAAGCATAATTTGGTGATTTGAAAATACCAAAGTGATCATCTGCATATTAAAAGAGAAAATGTTCCAATAAAAAGCGTAGGTAGGAAAGCAAGATTTGCAAAATGCCAGACACATTACATTAAAGAAAATTAGATTATTAGAAAAAGGAGCAAGAAGCTTGCATGGCTACAAGCAAAAAGGGAAGAGTTGATTTCTGAATTCTTTTATATGTGTGTGTGTGTGTTTATAGTCTAAGGATAGCATTCTCATTGATCAACATCAGTATTATGGCATCACTTTTCACTAAATAAAAGAGAAGGAAATATTTAATACCAATCATTCTGCAAATCAAGGTAAACACGCAAGAAAATTTTGAATGGTAAGGCTTGTACACAAACCACCCTTCTCAGGACATCACTTACGGTGGGCCAGCACTGGGTTATAAAAAATTTTAAAAGCTCTACAGTATAGTACTCCTTTAAGGCATATGCCCTAAATCCTAGTTAGGTAGGCAAGAAAATTCAGGAATCAGCTTCGCAGCCCACCTGTAATTTTATTTTCATAATCAACATAATAGACCTCCCAACAGAATATGCAGATTTCATTAACTTAATAAACACATGGACTATTTATGCTTTTACAGAAATAACTCTTGATCAAAACCTCCTGATTGGATAGTTCAAAAGGATGGTCCAGATAATGTTTCAAGGACAGATAGCCAAATTTTTTTCCAATGAATAACAAACAGCATGATACATTCTTTTAAACAATATCAGTTACTTGGACCTTTTTTTTTTTAATAATAGTTACTTGGACATGTTACTGATAAGAGAACACTCCATCAAATTACAACACTTATACATTAAAATTGTATAATTCATTAGATAAATGAATAAACTTCTTAAGCCAAAGAGATGGCATGTGTCAAGAAATAGATAAGTAAATATCTAATGGTGATGGGGACTATATACATTCTCTTCTTCTTTTTTTTCCTCTTTTCTGGTAATGGAATATAAATTACAACAAGATATCCATACAACAAGTTATCCAAATCAACTTGGAAAAATACAGCCCCCATGTCCTCAATAGTTATCCTGCCAATTATCCAAGGACATGGAAATCCCAAGTCTGACAATTAACAACTTGTCATGTTGAGCTCCAGATACTCTATTTAGTTAGCTACATAGATAACCAAATGTAGTGAATCAAATTGCAAAGCCATCAAATGAATGTTCATCAAGTTGCCAACATTCAAAGGTGGTAAATTATCACTTGTCCCAAAGCTTAAATTGTTAGAAAATAATGAATTTAATCAGTTAACCACTATTCTAACCCATCACATGTGGGCCCAGAATACTTGGCTCTCTTGGCACTTTCCGTTTACATGAGCAGCTAATGTTAGAATGTCTCACTGATATGTATGCTTCAATTGACAGGAGATGGACCTTATCTTCAATCTTGAGCAGAGCAGTCCGGTTCTTATCATGCTCAGTCATACAACTGCATAGATTTTCAAGGCATTTCCACCATAAGTGACCTCATCCATATGTCCAAAACCTTGCACTGATTTTGGATTTGATTGGACCTGGGAATAAATGGTAATATGGGCTGGTAAATAGATTTCCTTCATTTTAAGAAAGGAGGTTAAAAATGACTAAATATATAGTCTTCAACCTGATTAAGAAAAATGATAAAGAGTTTGAGATTGGAAGAACGAGTAATTAATTCTTCTAAGTGCTTGCGTCGTTATCCGTGAATGTACATCTTGGAAGGTGCCACCTAGCATATGATCAAGTTCACATTGGGGGACAAGGGCAGCTACCTGAAAATCCAAACATGCAGGACAGTATTAAAGCATGATGATGCAGGAAAGTATTAACTGATGGAGATATTGCCACCTATAGACAGAAAATGATGACAACAATAACAACTCTGCAGATTAGAAAACCCCATCCATAGCAAGAACATCTTTTACTGAAATGGAAACCGCTACAGAATATGGCTAAAGCACCCACATTGGGGGCCAAGGGCAGCTACCTGAAATATCCAAACATGCAAGACAATATTAAGGCCTAATTTATTAAAGGAAAGTAAACCAACTAGTCCATTAAAAAAATACTACATGCTGCCAAAACAAAACAAAAGTTATTTAGTGAAGCATTGAGATGTCTGCCTTTCTTATATGTTTGTACTCCGCCACCACCAAGGATTACAAAGGAAACTTAGGAAACAATGAACTGACTAACTGGGAGAAGTACAATGCATTTATATAGTAAGAATAGAAGCACATATTTAAAGTGCAGATATTCTAGACTCAACCAAAAGCACTCTGAGTCAACAACTGCCATATTAAAGCTAACATATATACACCCAAAAGAAGAAAAAAGAAAATCCTAACATGTTGATCACTTGATGTGATCTTACAAATTTGTGCCTATATACACAAGGTTCAATAGTACTCATTCGCCAAATTCACTGTCATGACCATCTATGGAGTCAACTTGTACCAAGACTTTTCCATCACTGACAGACAGCACCAGCATATATATATTTATGTTCATAAGCTGCCTGATTCTAAATTGGTAGCACTCTTATGGTTGATTATATGTTGCTAAGTACTAATCATTCATAACTGTAGCTGAATACTAATGATTATATGTTGCTATATACTAAGCATTCATAACAGTAGCTTAATAATTGTAAAATATATAGAAAACATTGATAAAGAAAAAAGTGAGTACCTGGAAAAACCATATAGCAAGAACAATAAGATAGTAGGGCTCCTATGCATGACAAAGCCGCATCAAACAATGTGATATGGCTCGGCTCTGCATTCTTGAGCAGAAGATCTAGCTGCAGTCATATCTAGCATGTCAGGATTAATTGCAAGATATAAGGCAATCAAACATTGGATTGAAAACAAAACCATTATAAATATATTTCTTATCAACAACTAGAAAAGTTGGAAATTTCCAATAAAAAGTTCACCAAAAGGGAGGTCTTTCCAATATATTAGTGGGAAAATTACATGGTAATATGATATAAGTGGGAAAATTATACACAATACTCACCAATATCGCCCTAGCATTTTCAATTCGATTTAGAACAATCTTCAGTCTTTAGTCCTTATAGGGCTTTCCATGCATCCCCCTCGGTTGATATGACAATTTTGGAAGTATAAAATACCAAAATTTCAAAATGAAAGTGACATTCGGAACCAGCAATTGATGGCTAAAGCAGACCTTTTGGTAGTCTTCCACTTCCATCAAATTATACTTTCACATTGTTTGATTACCAAATATTCCAATGTCATAGTATGAAATACCATACGACAAAAACATCAAACTTCCAAAAAATTGAATTAAATTTTTTTGATCAAACTATAAAGCATAACAAAGAGTTTCATTTGAGTAACTCCAACAATCAAGAAGAATAGACAAACAATCAATAATACATGACTCAAATTACTGAAATATTGTGCATTAAAGATTATACATGAAATACGAATGAAGTCATAAATATATACACACATCACTCCATTTATAATGACAACACTTAATTCAAACCACAATATTATTAAATTTATTTACAACACAAGAGAAACACAAATCTCTTAAATGAACCAGTTTGAGACTTTCTGGTGCTGCGTATTGTTGCTGAATTGACAAGCTGCAATGTTTTAAACAATGTAATCGTTAGATGAGTGTAACTTAAAGGAAATCCGCTGGTACTAAGAAATCCATTGGGAACAATGTGTTTCACTCCGCACACAAGATTGTATGATGTACAATTCCTTCAACACTTAATAAAATTTCATATGTAGAGAACTTAGCTTCCTAATCAAGTGTTTTTCAAGAATAACAAAGCATATAGACAATTTAAAACGTGAAGGTATAACTCATTTCAATATTCCAACAACATCATACTTAAAATTGATTTAATATTGCTAATGCAAGAAATTGTTCAGTATCAGAACTTAAATGGATTGAACATTTGAAAATTGAAATTAAAATTAAAAATATAATATCTCACCAGTGGGAATTTTAAGCACAAGAATATCCCATATTCAGACAACAATCTCCATGCAGCATCTGTTAGTTTAGAAACAAGAAGAATTAAATATATTCAAATAATTCCAATTTCACAAATATATAGATTTCATACTTCCTTGATAATATGACTGCAAATTGCAAGTTATATTCTTAGTTTTGCATCACATCCACTCTTAGTAAGCAAATACAGACCATGTAAATTAGCTAACACCATGTTTAGTTCACCTTCAAATAGATGAAATGAAAACATAACAAAATTTTGAAAGAAATTCCCAGGGAGTAATCTATGTTTGATTTATCAAAAGGGATAGAAAGAAAAGAAAAGAAATTCCCAGGATTAATATTTTCTTATTTTCTTCTTAGGATACTAATTAAGTTAGTCCCTTCAAAATAGGTGAAATTTGAAGAGAAGGCTTTGAGGGAAAGAAAAGAAAAAGAAGGAAGAAAAAAACCAAGAATGGAGTTCATTAATTCTATACTCTGTTTGATCCCTTGACTCAATCTTTATAACAAAACAATAAAAAGTGACAATTATCGTGAACCAAAGAAAATCAGGAAAAAAAAAAATTCAAATACATTAATGTATTACGCTTTCTTTAAAAAAGAAAAAGCAACAAAATCCTCCCTTCGTGATCGATTCTTGGTTAGTTGTTGATTGTAATTTATTCAAAAATTGGCAATCAGATTTCAATGGCAAAAAAAAAACGAGCGTAGCTTTAGCTTCTAGTAAGATAGGAAAACAGAGTGAAGTGAAATAGAAGAGGAAGAAGAGGAATAATTATCACTTACCTAATACTTTGTCATTTTAATCTGAATTTGAGGGATGTGCTTTATCTTGGGCCATTCCACGCCCACTTCTCTCTCACAATTCTTGCTCAGTTCATTGCAATCTTCAATCTTCAGTTCTCTTAGGGAAGTGAGTCGACCCATGCCCTCCGGCAGAGGCGATAATTTTTCGCAATACTCAATCTGAAGTTGTTGAAGTGAAGTGAGATTTGGGAGCCACTCCGGTAATGCCGCCAAGTTGTGACACCCATAAATCCGTAAGAACTGTAAAGTGGTGGCAGACTGTATAAGCCATTGGGGAAGAGCCACTAGTTTTGGCAAATCAAAGATTGTCAATGATCGAAGTCTCGACGGGTAGTCTTCCCCTTCCATCAAATTAATATTTTCACAATCCCAGATTTTCAGGCTTTCCAATGCGGTTAGGTGCTTCAGACCTTGCGGCAAAGAAATCAGGCTTTCACAACGTGTAAAATCCAACCTACGAAGTGCTGTGAGGCGTTGGATCCCTTCAGGAAAAGACTCCAGACCGGGACAGTCAGAAAAGTACAAATCTCGAAGAGAACACATGGACGTGATTTCATTGGTGGGTAGACACGTTTGTTTTGTGGTTATCCAAAAATATTTAATGCTGACCATCTTCCTTATATCTCTTGGCAACTCTTCCAGCTCATCACAGCCACTTAGTAGCAAAGTTTCCAAATTTTGCAAGTCGCAAATGGAGTTAGGCAATTTCTTGATGTGCTTATTCTCTTGTAAGTTGAGATATCTCAAATGCTTCAAAGTACCAATTGAGCTTGGCAACGCCTCCAACGTTGAATATCTTAAATCTAGCAGCCGCAGGTGCTTAAACCTTGAGATGCATGTTTCCACAAAGGATTTATTAATATTAATATATTGATTCCAACCTCCTTGGAAAATAATAGTTCGCACATTATTACTCAACTTGCATAAAAACCGTGTTGCTTCATCACCACCCAAATTCTTGTCCCAAATTGACACGTGCCTAGCCTTTTCAAAATTGCTGGTGTTATTAGTGTTGTCAATTGAGCAATAATAATCACTTTGTGCCACATATAATGAAAGATCGTGTAACAAGTCATGTATTTTAAAACTGAACAATGAATGATCACTCTGCACGATTTCTTGAAAGAAAGATCTTGACACTAACTCATTTAAATATTGTTGTCCAATATCTTCCCAATTTCGAGTACTTTTGTTTGACTTTTGGAGGAGCCCATTTGCCATCCAATAATAAATTAAATCCAAACCATCATAATAAAAATCCTTTGGAAACAATGAGCAATAAGCAAAACATTGTTTTAAATATGATGGCAATTGATCATAACTCAATCTCAACGCAGGTAAAATGTCATCTTCCTTTTGCTCTAGTTTCCATATCTCATTATCTCTTATATCGATCCAATCACGCTCTTCAGTTTTAGAATAAAGTAAGCTCCCTAAAGTCCTCACGGCCAAAGGAACACCACTGCATTTTTTCACAATTTGTTTTCCAATCTCAACTAGTTTTGGATATTTTTCTTCCTCTCCTTCAACGAATGCCCATTTTAAGAACAAGACCAAACAATCATCCTCAGGAAGACCTATCAAGTCATGGATGGGTCCAGGAGCCATCACTGTGGCAACTTTGTGACTTCGTGTCGTGACAACAATCTTACTTCCATTGACACCTATTAACAATTTTTTCAAACCAATCCATTTGTTACGATCCTCATTCCAGACATCATCCAAAACAATAAAAAATCTTTTTTCCTTCAAATAACTTCGTAAACTAGCTTGCACTTTATCCATACTCATGTTCTCACTAATTTCACCACTAGCAGATTTCAAAATTTTTTTTGCTACTTTTAAAACGGTAAAATCTTCTGAAACACACACCCATATTCTGAGGTCAAACTTTTTAGCTACCCTTTCATCATTATACAGCCACTGAGCAAGTGTGGTCTTTCCCATACCTCCGATTCCCACTATAGAAATCACAGGAATAGTACCATCTTCATTTGGGTGCATCAAAAGATCTATTATCTTTTCCTTGTCATCAGCCCTCCCAATAACATCAGAATCACTAACAAATGAGTGGGTCATCTCCCTCTGCACAATAAGCTTATCATCAAGCTCCACAAGATGAAATTGAGCTCCAACCTTTGCTATCTCTACAGACCTCTCTCTTATTTCTTTGATTTTATTACTAAAGTCACGCCGGTCAAAAGAAGAATATGAAGCGGAGTCGGTGCTTCCATGTGTTTCCACCACTCGCCTCCTTAGAACTTCACACTTGAATTCATCCCACACATCCTCAGCATCATAAAACACATCTTTGGCTTGGCCCAACCAAACAGTCAGGCCTTGGTTTTTCACTTGCTTCTCCTCAGCATCCTGCAGCACGGCTTGGATGGTGGACATGGTGAGCTCAAGCTTGTTCAGATCGCTGGAAATCTCTTCGTAAGTAAGGGGCCATTGCTTCTCAGTTGCTTTTTCTGCAACGGAAAAGGCAAACTCCATCATGTTCTTTGAGGTGGAGGAAGGGAAGAGTTACGGGTTGCTGTTACTTTGTTAGTGGTAGTGGTGTGAACTATAATCTTTATTGCTGTTACTTTCAATATTTACTCCTGCTTCTTTATAAAAATTCCTGAGTGTTTTGTAGTATTTGTAGGTCTAATAAATGATATATAGTTCTTCCGGTAGTAATTACATGGTCTGGTTGCCAAAGGATTTCATTATCTATGGTCAATACTTCAGGGTGTGTGTGAGACAAAAAATTACACCAATTGTAAATTTTTTTTTTTTTGGAGAAAAAGATAAGAATTGGTAAGTTTCTTTCTCTATTAATGTGTTTTTCTATTTAAATAGAAAATATTTGTTTAGATTAGAAACTGCTGCCATTTGGTTGGGTATTTCTTTGTTAAGTCTAGTACATGATTAATAAAAGAAAACATGCTAGATTTTATAAATCTAATCTCTATGGATACTCTACCTACTAGGCCCTCTGTATCTTTTGAAACTGTATAACTCAAGTTACCTGATATCATCTGTTCCACAATGCTTTTGATAATTTGTGCTTGAGGTCTGCAATGAAGAGACAAGAATACGTAGTGAGTTTGAAGCACCACCAAATAGGTCCCATGAAAAATATGGTAGATATTAATTGGGTGTTCAATTCCACAAACGGAAACAAAACTATGTAAATTAATTGGCACAAGACAATATTGAAAGAACTACAAATAAATATGTATATTTGTAGATCTGCATAAGCTTCCAAATGGAGTTACATATATGAAGTGGGTAATATTAAATGTAACGCATAAATATATCAAACAAAATTACCTATTCATTACAGTCCATCCAGAGATATAACTCACGTGAGTCAAAGCATCTCTCCACTGTTGCACATTCTCTGTGCTCTTCTTTTCATGTTCAATTAAGGCCAAGGCAAAAGTTCCTTTTTCTTTTTTTGGACGTACATCAGATGGCTCCACGTCATAAAAAACAGGTATAATTGTCATTCCCATCTCTTTCTCGCACTGAACGATCTTTGCAAGTTCATCTAAGCACCACGTTGAAGATGCATAGTCTTTTGAGAAAATGACGATAGCAAATCTCGATTCTTCTATCTTTTTGAAGAGCTCTGAAATGCGTTTTCCTTTCTCAAGATTTACATCGTCCTTAAAAGTGATAATGTTCTTTTCAATCAAAGCAGCATATATGATGTCTGTAAATGAGTTGCGGGTGTCCTCGCCTCTAAAACTGAGGAAGACGTCATACTTCCATCGTGCAGTAGAAGATGACGAGGCGGTCACGTCCATTTTTAATTTTTTTTTTGCTGGTCCGGTCACATCCATTGGAAAATATCGGATCACGATATAGATCTGCATGAAATGAAAAATAAGTAAATAAATTAATCAAGTACAACTAAAGAAAAATTAAATAGAAAATAATAGATCTCTCACTTACAAGTTTCAACAGAAGTGGATGAGTCTGGTGTAGAACTCGACTGGGTTTGTTGGTTAATTTAAGGAAAAGAGAGAGGACACAGCTTGAGGAGCAGTCTGGCTTTGTTACATGTTTTTTTTTGCTGATCCGGTCACATCCATTAAATCCATTGAAAAATATACAAGTAAATATTGGATCACGATATAGATCTGTATGAAATGAAAAATAAATAAATCATTCAATCAAGTACAGCTGCAGAAAAATTAAATAGCAAAGCAACTTGAACTAAACCAAAATGTATAAAAGAAAAGTTGTCTATATTCTTGTCTATTTCTTGACGACTTAATAATTGAATTGTTTTAAAACTTTGTTTTAAAGAGAAAGTTTTTTTTACAGTTTTAATTGTGTAATCTAAGAGAAATGAAAATTTTGAGAAAGTTGTTTTCTTGTAAATTTTATTTTGTGGAACTAAAGGTAACTTCCAATTCTGCCAATTATTCTCTGGACTAACATTTGTTAAGCTAACTTCTTCTTTATTAACTGTATTATCACTCATGGAGGACATCTGAGATCTAGAGCTAGAACTTCTAAGGTTATTCATTTTTAAACGTACCAATTCTAAAGATTTCTGAGCTATTGTAGGGATTGTGAGACTTCTTTCATCCTAGAGGCTCTACTGGAACACTGCCTGAAACACCCTCAAACGCCTATCCTCGACTAACACGGGCTTGCCAACGGCCTTACGCTTACCAACGCAGACGGCTCTCGGACTAGGACTTGCTAACAATCACTACTCTAGCACAAAAAAGCTTGGAACAGGCAAATCTAACAATGAACATACCTACGAAGACACTTGGCTCTGATACCATAATGACACCCAGGCACAGATTAACAGTATGATAAAGATGAAATTGCTAGAAATGGACAGAGTAAAGGCAGTATGGAATAAATATGCTGCAAATAAAATTATAGTAACAATAATAAAATCTTGAAGAGCAATGTTTGAAACTGAAATATATTTGATAAACTTTGAAAACAAACTTACAGAGATGCCTTTGGAAATAACTTGGGAAATACAAGAGAATGTTTTGTTTCTGGAAAGGGAAGGAAAGTGTTTACAAGGATTGCTTGGAGATTTGCTAAAAGAAACTCAAGGCTGTATTTTGAGCCGTGTCTTCTACAAGCCAGAAGGATAGCTTAAATAGAACTAGAAAAGTAAATAAACAGTAACTTAATTGGTCGTTGGGAAATTGTTTTTTTTTTTTTGATGAATTGTCGGTTGCTATGTATAGGAAATTTCCAAGAAACATCCCTAAATAGTTTTGTGCCATCTATTTGGGTCGGTTGGGAAATTTTTTTTTTTTTTTTTTGATGAATTGTCGGTTGCTATGTATAGGAAATTTCCAAGAAACATCCCTAAATAGTTTTGTGCCATCTATTTGGGTCGGTTGGGAAATTTTTTTTTTTTTTTGAATTGTCGGTTGGGAAATTTATAGCTTATTGTTTAACCCCAAAATTTAAATGGATGTTATCTCATTATTTTGGGTCAATTCATTTTATTTCAATTATGGGCCCTAATCCCAAGGTTTATTTTTGTTTGATCTATACAGACAGTAAAGACTATAACAAAAAATTCATGTTCCCATAGCCATAAATAAAATAATATAATTGAAATCAAAACATAACTGGAAAAAAATAAAAAAAATCACACCACCATAAGATAATAAAAATCAAACTAACCTATTGCCAACATCCTATAGTCTCTCCAAATTATTCAATATCTAATACAGTCTGTCAATTACGCAACTTATCCTATAGTCACCTTCACCGTGTAGATTCAGTGGAGACAAACCTATGTAACTAGGACCTGTGAGGCCCTGTTACCACTTGTAGATGAAAAGAAGAAAACCAACAACAAATGTCATCAATCAGAATGCTATTAGATGCTAGATAGGGACTGTCATTTTGAATTAAACCAAACAGTTCCTTGTAACAAATATCCACTTCCAAGGATTTGACAAAATTTTGCTTTGTCAAATATTCACCTTTGTTAAACCTCAAAACCTAAGCATACTGTACCAAGAAGCAGGTCTTGAGAGAGCTATATCCAGTTTAAAATAATCAGCAAGTCTTGAGGAAAGTGCAGCGTTTCTTCTTCGTTGTTTCTTTCCATGCATTGTTTTCTTTATGGTCAAAATCACTGCTTTTGATTTTCTACTACCATGCGCTGTCAGGTAGAGGGAAATGAAATTATAAAGAAGGAGGCAGCCTTTGCAAGTTGCAGGAGAAGATGTCGGCTTATTTGACAGGGACTATTTTGTTTTTACGAAAATAAAATATTTATTAAGCAAATCAAAAAATTACAATAGCATAGTAAAACTAATTTTAATATAATAGTAATATTAACAGGACATATATAACACCGTTGAAGTATTTTCTTAACCAATGAATGTAAGAATACAAAAAATAAAAATAACTTTTTTTAATAATTGTTAACATGATTTAATATAATTACTACATAATAAAATTGATAGGGTCTACATAAATGTGATGTTACTTTCAATCACAACTTACAAGTTATTAAGAAAATGTGAAAAAAAAAAAATTGTATCTTTAATTTTGTTGTCTCTCTTTATTTGCTCAATGGAAACACTTAAATAAAAAAAATTTATTTTAATTATAATTTTTTAATTTATTACCTAAGCTTTTCTTCAATTTTACAGCCTACTTAACAATGCATTTTGCAACTTATCTTTACTATCTTTTCATCGTGAGTTCACGTGACCTTCTTCAAATCACCAAAAAAAAAAAATTTGGTTTATCTACTATGATAAAGCTCAATCTATTTACCGAGAGTTTTATAGTTAAGTAATATTGTCTGGTTTCTCTTAAATGAGAACTAAGTTCAAATCCCTCTCCCCACCTTTTGTAACAATTAAAAAAAATAAAATAAAAATCTTGTTTAAATTCACCCCCAATTTCCTTCTTGAAGGGTAGACATTTTTGCATTCAAAGTTCTACATGCATTATAGACAACTCTAGATCCAAATTTTTGTACAAGAGCCTTATGGTAAGTGTGCTTAAGTTAATATATATATATTAGGTTTATAAAATATGTGTATTTTAAATTCTATGACAATGAATGATTAAGAAAAAAAAAAATTTTTGATAAATAATGATTAAGAAAAATATTTAATATAATTTCTATCCACACTTTTATAAGGAACAAAGTTCATTGTCATATAAAATTGATAAGCATACTAAAAGAAGTATTTATTCTCAATGAATTTCATGACCTTATTATTGAATAGACTCTCATTTTCCTTTTTCTTTTTTTTAATTGAAACAATAGCTACTTGTTTTATTAAGCAAAATCTAACTATACAAATAATAGAAGCAAGAGAGTCCTCTAACCACACATGTTCAAAGAGTCATAAAGCCTTTGTACCATCTAGGACATGTGAGGCCCTATTACAACTTATAGGAATAAAAGTATAATTAATCAAATGAAAAGTAAAAAACAAACAACAAATGTCATCAATTACATCGCCATTAGGTGCTAGACAGGGACTGTCATTTTGAATTAAACCAAACAGCTCCTTGTAACAAATATCTACCTCCAAGCATGTGACACCTACATCCTTTGCAAACCGGAGAACCACCAACATCGCCTTGGCTTGAGCCTATAAGTAGCACTTCACCTTTAATTGAATTGAATTGAATTGAATTATTGATATGACAACCCAACAAGCTTTGGCCCACCAGTATTAAATGAGAGTTGAATATTATTGGTTTTGCTGCTACTGTATTGTAGAGAAAAACCAGGATTAAATTCAATGGATTTGGATTATTTGGTTTTTATGTTTTGGTCTACGTGTGGTTGGGAGACGAGAACTTTTTGATTTCTTTTATTTTGAATTTTTCTACTAGTGATGCGATGATCAAGGAGGCTGACATGTTTGATATGAGGCGGAGAAAATGAAATTTATTAGCTTGTAAAACAATGTACCAGAGAGTGTTGAAAGCTTGGAGAAAATAAGAACAACAATAAGAGACTTATTGCTGGTGATAATATGCAATTGATTTACACATCGTGAAAAAGTGGTAAAACGAGTAAATTTCCTGGAAGCCAGCTATAAAGGACAGCTATGAAGTGTCAGTATATCCAGCTATGAAGTGTCTTCCTGGAAGCCAGCTATAAAGGGCAGCTATGAAGTTTGAGTGTATAGAGCTATAAAGTGTCTTGTACATACAATTTTTTTCTTTCTTTTCAATAAAGCTGCCACTCTTTGTTAATGGGCGACCCCTCTTCTTCCAGGTACCTTCCTACCCCAACAACTAGTCCTAGACCCAATTGTCAATGGGAGCAAGCATATGAGAGATGCCACTAGTGTGAAAAATAGCTTTATTAAAATTTTAGATAAAATGAACCACTAGTGTGAAATATGAGGACTACAAGTAATGTATTGGTTCAAGGGTAAATGAGTCATTTTGAATCGTGGCAAGAATCTTTCAATTATATTAGGGAGGATCTTTTTTCTGAATTGTCAAAATCATCCTCATAAGGAGGATTGATGTTGCTGCAGCACTGAGCCATACTTTGGTTGCAGTCTTCAATATCTTGATTGAATACCAATAGAGAGAAATACGGCTTAAAAGAATCTTCTGGTCTTGATGGTACTAGAGGGCTTGGCTGCAATTCTATTTTAAACAAAAAGGCTTTTGTGGTCGGACTTGGGATCAGCTAGAGATTGAATCGTGATGATGTACTTAGGTCGATCAATATTGATGTTATTGTTACGGCCAAAACAAAAAATTAAAAATAAAATAAAATATGTTATTTGAGTTAATAAATTTGGTAAATGTGCTTAAGTTAATATATATTAGGTTTATAAAATATGCGTATTTTAAATTCTATTTAACCAGATATGCTCCTCAGGCAATGGTTAAAAAAATATTTAATATAATTTCTATCCATACTTTTATAAGGAACAAAGTTCATTGTCATATAAAATTGATAAGCATACTAAAAGAAGTATTTATTCTCAATGAATTTCATGACCTTATTATTGAATAGACTCTCGTTTTCCTTTTTCTTTTTTTTAATTGAAACAATAGCTACTTGTTTTATTAAGCAAAATCTAACTATACAAATAATAGAAGCAAGAGAGTCCTCTAACCAAGGTTATTAAAATCGGGATTCTACCTTGAATCGTTGAGAGGGTTTCGCGAATCGAATCGTAGAATCGAATCGTGAATCGTAAGATTCTACTTTCCGTAAATAAAAAATATATAAATAATTATAATTCATAACATAGGTTAAAGAATCATTGAAAAATAAATAAGTTTTGGCATAAAATTTATAAAATGCAATAAGTCATCAACTACTAAATACCAAATGACAAATTTCAAACTTCAAACTTTCAAGTTCCAAGTTTTAATACTACATAACCACAAACATACATAATGTTCCAAATAATAACACTACATAAATCAAAATATTTCCCAACCATTTTCCACAATGGTGATTTTGTGACAAAAGTAACACATTACTTATTATTCAATATGAATAACCAAGATCTAAAAACCAAGATCATCATTGATTTGATAATGTTGTCCTCTAATGGGAGACCTTCACCATAAATGTCGTTGCTTCCATCTAAATCATCCATGGGAAGATCATCAAAATCTTTTACTTCATTTTCAAGTTCACAATCACTAAGATTATGAATTTCTTTATCTTTATCACCTAGCAAAAAAGAACAAAAACAAATTGTATTCAAAATTTTATAAAGATCTAATAAGGAAGTTATAAGTCATAACTTAAGATTTAAAACCTACTTACCATTTTCATCTTCCTCTTAAGCATCCCTATGAAAGACACTTGGCCATTCTTCATTTGGACTTTCTTCTAAATTTTCAGCCCAATACAAGCTAAATTTTCATTGGAGGCCCAAAAAAAAAAAAAAAAAACCTAAAAAATCCGAATAAACCTTGTGCAGTAGAATCGTATAGAATTGGAAGCAAATTGGGATTTTAAAGATTTTAAGATTCAAATCGGGATTCTATCAAGATTCTACCACCTTTAAGATTTAGTTAAGATTCGAATCGTTTTCATAATGTTGAATCGTAAAATCGTAAGATTTTAAGATTCGAATCAAGATTTTAATAACCTTGTCTAACCACACATGTTCAAAGAGTCATAAAGCTTTTGTACCATCTAGGACATGTGAGGCCCTATTACGACTTGTAAGAATAAAGTTAATTAATCAAACGAAAAGAAGAAAACCAACAACAAATGTCATCAATTACATCGCCTTTAGATCCTTGTAACAAATATCCACCTCCAACTCTCCAAGCATGTGACACCTATATCCTTTGCAAACCCGAGAGCCACCAACATCACCTTGGCTTGAGCCTATAAGGTACCACTTCACCTTTAATTGAATTGAATTGAAATACTGATATGACAACCCAATAAGTTTTGGCCCACCAGTATTAAATGAGAGTTGAATATTGGTTTTGCTGCTACTGTGTTGCAAAGAAAAAGCAGGATTAAATTCAATGGATTTGTGGACCGTTTGGTTTTTATGTTTTGGTCTACGTGTGGTTGGGAGACGAGAAAATCAGTATAACTTACATTTTTATTTTGTGCATTTTAAGTATGATTATTTTAACACACACACACACACAAAAGTAAACTATCTTTATTCATCTTACATCATGCAAATTACTCATAACTCAGTCACTAACAATAATACAAAAAGACTAATAACCAAACCAACAAGCATTGAAATAGTATTTTGCAGATTTAGTACATCAAAGGAAACAAAGCTTAAATATAAATCTAAATATAGCTCATCTATTCAAGGATCAAACATTACTACTCGGTTCTTGTTTATCACTGATGTAATACCCGTAACTCACATTAGGAAAGAAAAGAATTTTTATTTAAGTGGGTAATTTAGTAAATTTCAAGTATAGGGTAAAAATATAAATAAATCATTTCTTTTAAGAGTTTTTAGAAATAAAAATAAATGGGTTATAATTCTAGTAATATTAGAGTATAAATAGAGTTCTAAACCTTATTGTAATATCACAGACACTTTTGACAAAAATTTGAAGGATTTCAAGAAAAAATAAATTGGAGAATTCTTGAGGTAAGAGTTTATAATCTTATTCTATTTCATTGAATATATTGTACGTGAAGAAATCCGGCCAACAAATAAAATAAACCGATTTGATTTTTTATGATTACCGGCCATTGGTTGAACGATTTTGTCTCGATAGCATAAAAGATAATATACGTTGGTGTGAAATTGGTACATTTAGCTTGATTTAGTTCTATTATTTTAGTTCTAGGCACTATTCTTGTCAGGTGTGGTCATAGAAAAAAAGAAAAGAAAAAAATAGGTTGGCTATAGCTTCGGCTTCAGGTGTGGTCATTGAAAGAAGATGAAGAGATTTGTTTTAGAAAGTATAATATGTATAGACTTCAGGTGGTCATTGAAAGAAGAAAACTAGGGTGGCCATAGGTCATGATGAATGGACATAGACTTGGCATATTTAAGTCAATCTGATAGTGAAATAGTGAAAGAAACAAAAGAAAAAAAGTAAAAAAAAAAGATAACCAGCCAACTCCTAGTCTATTTACGTGAAGTAATGGGTTAATGTACAGCCATTAGGCCTCTGTACATACAGTAAAAGGAAAAGCTGTACATGCAGTAAAAAGAAAAGAAATAAAATAAAAGGTCATATGTAGACTATTGACGTGAAACCATGGAGAAATATTTAGGCAATATTAGATGGTTTAGTGAATAAATTAGCATTGAGTAAATAGCATTTTTATGTCAATTGATGTATGTTGACGATTGTAGAATTGATTTAAGATCTTATTTATAAATTGTGAAAAGAAGAGATAGAGAGTATTATAAGATCCCTTACTTGGTAAATGTAAGTAACGTTTTCTTAACTAGTTATACTTTGCTGAAACTTATCTATTTTATTTATTAAATATTCATTGTATTTTAGTACAGATTATTATTTTAATTATTTTAGATACATTGGTTTAAAGAAAAGAATTAGAGTTTTGTCTTTTTGGAATATTATAATGTATTTGATTTAATTAGTTGATTATTTAGAAAGTTTTGTGTCTTCAATTGGGATCAAGCACTTTTTGAATTTTGTGAAAAGAACCAAACATTGTTTGAACTGTGATTTTATTGAATATGATCTTTTGACATTGACTGAAATAAAATTGAATCTGAAAAGAATCTGAACCATTTGACTATGCTTTGGACCCTGCCAATGGGGGTAAACGTTGGCATAGAAACTAGTTTCTTCTGGAGCTTACCACCGGCCTATGTGTGGTTCTGGGCCTAGTCACGGGGATATAGCGTGACCATAGTCATATTGTCTTACTTAAACATTTGAAATCTAATTGATTGCGTTATTTTAAGTAAATTGAGACTTTTGATGTTTTGAACTTATTGTAATTTATATATAGTTTTCCGCTGCATTGTGTTATATTTCTTAAGTCTATGAGATTTATCCTATGAACATTTATATATTTTATTTGAATAAATGCTTGATCCACCCTTTTCAAACTATAATTATTTACTGAGCCTCCCAGCTCACCCCCTTTTCTTTCCCATTTCAGATTCTGAGGATTAGCTAGCTCGGACGTTACGGGGGAGTTGTGTGAGAAGGACTTCTAGGCATAATATTAGTATTTCTTATTTGTTGATTAGGGACCTTATGTAATAGACTTTTGCTTATTAAGATTTGAGACAGCAATGTATGGATTTTAATTCATTTGAACTTATTGGTTATTATGTTAATTTGGAGATTTTATATCAAGCATATTATTTTTAGAATCTGTTAGTAAAGCCTGACACACTGGTAAGTCACGCCTTATGGGTGTGCGGCTGTTGTCACGCGTCGAACTTATGTTTTAAGTTCGGGGCGTTACAACTGAAAAGTGAAAACTACTAACAAAACATGCCATGCTCCTCTAGCCCTGATCGGCCTCCAAAACGTCGTTCTTTAATGGAGACTAATCAAATTTGATATGTATGAATATATGTGTGGGTGTATAAGGTAAAATGGTAGTATGTATGGTAAGGTGGGTTGTCGTACCACGGAGAGAGGGGTTTTAAATAAACACGTAACACTAGAAATTAAATCAAGAAAATGTTTTGGTTGTTTTGAAAACTCACAATTTAAATAAGTAAAGAAACTCAAATCTAAAAATTGCTAGGGCTTTAGGGTTCCTCAAATTTGCTAAGATAAACTAATTCAATTTAAATCCATGGAATTACACAATTGGGGGTTTCACATCCCAAACCCTCAATTGGAACATTTGCAATAAAAACCATTTTTAATAAAATCTAAATTAGAAATACTATTTGATTGTTCATTGATTTAAACACATAATAAATAACTACATTGGAAAAACCTAAAATCGACATTGTACTAATTAATCTAGCAACAATGTAGTAAAAAGTAATATCCAATGAAATTAAGAGTTCTTAGATTTAATGGAACTAAAATCTTTACTTAACTATGAGAAAAACATGATTGAACTCATGAAAAGATTCAAATTATAGAACCACAAATAAAAGAAATGACAAAAAGATGAGAACAATCAAATAATAAATCTTAAACATTGAAACTCAAAATGAATTTAAAAGAAATTAGTTACCTTACAAATTTGGATTCCCCCTTAGCCCAAGCTAAAAGTCTAGCCAATCATAGGCCAAGAAATTACAAAAAGAAACTAAAGAAAATAAATCCTACAAAAAAAACTAGAGAGAAAACAATGAAGAGTTGCCTAAAAATGGAGTTTCTGCCTCCCTTTTGCTTCCAGCGGCTGCTGCTGCTGCTGCCTTTTGTTTGCTGCCTCACGCCTCATTTTTTAGGGCTCCCATAGAGAAATAATCATGTGTGGTGTGGTAGGAAAAAATGGCATGCAATTGGTCAAAGCAAGCTTGTCACGTGAACTCATTAATGGGGCAATGATCCGGTGCATTGCGGCAACAAAGGGACATGCAATCCACGGCAAGCTCCCATGAATTTCAATTAAAACTCTTTTGAGCATTGATCTAGTGTGATGCGGCTAGGAAAGGAGAGTGTGAGCTTGTTAGCCATGTGGGCCTTGTGGGCTTGTGGGCTTTTGGGCTTTGATTTTCTTTTTCTTTTCAAACATTAATTTGCACCTAAAACAAAACATAAAATTTAGACTTTATAAAATTAAAATAACGCATAGAAATAAATTATTTTTATACAACGCAATGAAATAAAATAAATGCAATGATTTGCATACAACTAAAAATAAAATGCAAAACAATTCTATTAAAAACGCTAGAAAATGGGCTTAATAAGTCATATTTCATGACTTATCACACTCCCCAACCTAAATTTTGCTAGTCTCTAGCAAACCTAAAAACAATTCAAAAGAAAATAAACCTAAACTATACCACTTTCGCTGGCACTCTCGGTTGCATTTAGCTCATGCAACAAGCCTTTAAACCCCTAGGTGTCCCTAGTGGACGAGTTATAGTCTCGTGAGGGCTTACCAGAACGATACCCACAAACGTTTTGTTTCTCAAGTAACGTGCTCAGTCTTGACTTATTTCAAACAATGCCAATCATGTTATCAAAGGGAAAGCAATATCACAAAAGCAATGGTTTTCAGTCATGAGCAAGCTTAAAAACACAAACTTCATCTCCAAAATTATGAAAAATTTAAACTCTATCCGAATTTGCTCATACTCAAATAGTAAAACGCCACACACATCCTTAGTGTAAAGTGAGTTAGCTCATGGTTATGGGGCTTCAAACAATTCCATCATAAATGGCTTAGTCCTTCAAAGTTTTCTAAAATTCTTTGTCAGGTGAAACAACCAAGGCATAGAAAGTATTATTAAATTGCTCATATACACTTGCATCATCATTTTTTTTTTTTTTTTTTTTTTTATTGTGTGGGTTGTACAATGCTTAGCTCCCTTAAGCTTTCTAGTTGACCCGTGTATCGAGTGTTTGACCAGTAACTCCCAAACCAAGTGGCTCAATGGGCACTAGGTGTAAAGACACCCCTAAGGGCTTACTAACTCGAGTCAAAAAGGCTACGAAGCTAAACTAGTTACCCACACCATATTGACCATTCCAAACCTTTACCTTTTGACGCGAACACTCACTGCTGGTTAGGCAAGAGGCCCGGTTACTCAGTATAAGCTCAAGATGGCCAATTTTCTTTTTTCTTTTTTTATTTTTTTTTAAGAAATTTACAATACACAAAACCATGCCAAGGATTTCACAACCAACAAGTCAACCAACTAGTCTTAAGATTTTAAACATTCATGTTTGGCTTTCATACCCCACAACCATGTACTAATGTGCTTGTGAAGTTCAAAGAAACATGTGGAATCTCACTACCCAAAAATCAAGCATCAAAGGACAGAATTTAAATTTCTCAATCAAATGATCATGCGTTCAAGCCTTTAAGCTCACTAATGACATTCAAATCAAAGCTAATGCTCAATACATCCTCAAGGATAGCACAATCAAAGCATATGAATTCATTATTTCAAGACATATTGCATAACATTAAACATCAAAAAGATTTTTTTTTTTTTTTTTAATATTTACCAAAAGCAAAAAGATGTCAATGAAGGGGAAACACAATAAGCATGCAAGAATTTCAACACTTCAACATATGTATGGGAAGCTCTAAAAAATTACTATCCCACCCCCCAACCTAAATTCAACATTGTCCTCAATGTTTCAAAAATATAGAACATGATAGTATAAGAAGGTTTAGAGGGCACTAATTCCCCAAGCTCATTCTCAACAACCGTGACTCCCGACTTTTTGGGAACCACTTGAGTAGGACTAACCCATTTGCTATCCGCTATCGGGTATATAATACCCGCATCTAACAATTTAAGCACTTCACTTTTTACTACTTCCTTCATGTTTGGGTTTAGCCTACGTTGAGGCTCTCTAGAGGTCTTAACCTCTTCCTCAAAATGTAACTTGTGTGTGCAAACTAAAGGGCTAATTCCCTTAATGTCCGCTATGGTCCAACCAATTGCGGTTTTGTGCTTTTTCAAGAGTTGCACTAGGCTACCTTCCTGTTCAACAGTTAATTTAGAGGAAATCACTACAGGAAAGGTATCACCTGATTCGAGGAATGCATATTTAAGCTCACTTGGGAGTTGCTTCAACTCAAGCTTTGGAATCTCAATGCTAGAAGGAAGGGGCTTGAGTTCACTTTTGGGCAACTCCTCAAATCTTGGTCTCCACCCACTTAGCTCCATAACCTGAAAATCATCAAGTAAAGAACAAACATCAGTAATTTCAGAGTTAATGGAAGAATCTAAATCATAAGAATTTACGATACAAGATTCAAGAGGGTCAGAAAAATAAGTGTTGTGGAATTGGTCTTCCACAACCACATCAACCCAATTGGCCACTTCACATTCATCATCTTCCACCAATTGCTTTCCAATGTTGAAGATGTTCACTTCCAAAGTCATGTGCCCGAAAGAAAGCTTCATCAAACCATTCCTACAATTAATCAATGCATTAGCAGTAGCTAAGAAAGGTCTACCAAGAATTACAGGAATTTTTGAATTAGCATGCACAACAGATTCGGTGTCCAATATGAGAAAATCAACCGGATAGTAAAACTTATCTATCTGGACTAACACATCCTCCACAACACCTCTTGGTTTTTTTACCGACCGGTCTGCTAATTGTAACACCACCATGGTGGGTTTAATTTCTCCTAGACCAAGTTGTAAATAGACCGAATAAGGCATTAAGTTCACACTTGCCCCAAGATCAAGCAAAGCTTGCTCGATGTCATGGTCACCAATGATACAAGAAATGGTTGGGCAACCGGGGTCTTTATACTTAGGAGGTGTGTTATGTTGAATCAAAGCACTAACTTGTTCGGTGAGAAAAGCGGTTTTCTTCACATTGTGCTTTCTTTTCATAGTGCATAAATCCTTAAGAATCTTGGCATAAGATGGTACTTGCTTAATCACATGCAAGAGTGGTAAATTAATTCTCACTTGCCTAAGATTTTCTAGGATTTCAGGACTAGAATCCAACTTCCTTGAAGCTTTTAGAGCTTGTGGGAAAGGTACGGAAATTGGTCTAGTAAGAGGTTCACTTGTGGTAGGCAAATCAACATTGTCACTACTCTTTTCTTGCTCTTCTATGTGTGGGCTATCAACATTCTTCCCACTTCTAGTAGTGACTTCATTAACATGCTCTACATTCTTTTTATTTTGGGAACCTTGAGCCATGTGTTGACCTTGAGGTATTTGAGGTTGGGATGGAAATTTCCCTTTCTCATTTACTGTTAAAGCATTGGTCAACTTTGAAATGTGGCTTTTCATTTCCTTATTCTCTTCGGCTAATTGATTTAAAAGTGCATCATGCTTTTGATTGGTCTTGCTTTGTGTCTCAAGAAAAGCATGAATTGTACTTTCAAGTGAATTAGAGGAAGAAGGAAATTGTTGTTGTGCTTGGTGTGGCACATGAGTGGGAGTGAATTGTTGTGGTGGAGGTGCATGTTGGGAGGGATAGGATTGGGGGAAAATTCCTTTGTGGCATGGGTGGAGGTTGGGAAGAGTGAGTATCATTCTTCCAACCAAAATTAGGATGATTCCTCCATCCCGGATTGTAAGTCTCGGAGTAGGGTGAAAATGGTTTCCTAAAGTTCCCTATGGCTCCACAATGTTCCTCAAAAACCCCCACTACACTAGGCAACATCGGGCAATCCTTGGTAGGATGCTCCGGATCATGGCACACACTGCATTCCTCATGCATTTCAACTTGGTAACCTTGCTTGGTACCACTAGTCCCTTTCATTTTTAGGGTCTCTATCTCCTTGGTTAATTGGGCTATTTGAGCCCTCAAACCATCCTCCTCTTTCAATTGGTAAATCCTTCCACTCGAAGAAGTAGAGGTGTGAGGTTTAGACCGATTAGTACTCTCAGTAGCACTAGGTCCGGTCCATGTGTGGGCTTTTTCTGCCAAATGGTTCAAATACTCAATAGCCTCATCGGGGTCTTTTTGCAAGAACTCCCCATTACACATCATCTCTACAAATTGGCGGTCCCTAGGGAGCAACCCCTCATAAAAACAACTAACCGTACGCCAACTCTCATACCCATGATGAGGACACAAACTCAAAAGGTCCTTGAACCTTTCCCAAGCTTGGTAGAGAGATTCACTCTCTCTTTGTTCAAAGGTTGATATTTGCCGCTTAAAAGCATTGGTCTTGTGCTCGGGAAAATATTTTTTAAAGAAAATATGTGTCATCTCACCCCATGAAGCAATAGACCTAGGTCTCAAAGAATACAACCAACTTTTCGCCTTATCTTTCAAAGAAAAGGGAAAGAATTTAAGCCTAACTGTATCTATTGATCCTAATTGGCTATGGAAAGTGGCAACTACCTCCTCAAACTCTCTAATATGCACATATGGATTTTCATTATCCATACCATGAAATGTAGGAAGGAGTGGAATCATTCCGGGCTTAAAATCAAAATTTTGTTGGTTAGCCGGAAACATGATGCATGATGGTGAACTATTCCTAGT
>OU015761.1:66370258-66412300 GCA_907173295.1 Fagus sylvatica | reverse complement strand
TCATTCATGCTAAAACTCAATTTGTAGTTCCAACCCTAGAAATAGATTGAGGAGCGTATTTGAGCTCCTACAATTGGCATCGTCTGTGGAAAACACAAGCGCCTACAATTGCACAAATTGAATTTTTTTTTTTTTATGCAATTGTAATTTCTCTTTTCTGTTTTTGTGTTTTCTAAGTAGTTTATTGTGGGTCCAAAGATTACAAAGACTTTGTTTGATAGGGATCAGTGACACGGATGTGTTTAACAAGCCCAACCCAATTTGGGTTTAAAAGGTGTGTGTCCAACAAGCCCAGCCCAATTTGAGATTAAAAAGCATAATGAAGTTGTTTTAAGTCTTTCTAAACCCAACAAATAAGATCCATTGTCCAAAAGCTTCAACCAGCCCAATTTGAGTTTAAAAAGCTCAATCAAGCTGTTTTAAGCCCATCAATCAAGGTCCATTAATTAGAACGAAATTGCCTCAAACTCAGATGATATTTCAAAGTTAAAAGAGTCTATTTTACCTTATATAACCAGCTGGTGTTGTCCAGCAATGAGTGATCTATTGGCTACCTTCATTAGTGGTGATTGCACAGATTTGTCAAAGATATTGGCTGTCATTGCTTAATGTGTTTTGTTTGTTTTTGTAATTGGGTTCAAGCTGTCCAGCAACTAGTAGTGGTTTTTGCTAAAATTCAGCTCTATAAGTAGCTTAGCTACTCTTGTATTTGAGATAAAGTGTTAATCAAAATTTCAATAGCCTTTGGCTTTGAGAAGAAGGACTTCTTCTAACTTAGTTCTGTATCTCTTTGGTGGATTCCATAGAATGATGAGCTTATTTCACTTATGTATCCTTAGTAGAATACTTGGGTGGTGAAATCTATATCCCATTGTTCTTTTACTTTGGTGGTGAACTACCTATCTTTTTAATTTCCTTGTATTATTTCATCTATTCTTAAACATACAAAAAACGCCTCTAGCCATCTTTCATACTACCAACATTAGTTTGGTGTTTGCATACTAATTTTGGTATCAATTAGGGAAGATGAAAAAAATTGAAAAGAATGGAAAAAATATTAATTTCTCATCCTATGTGTTTGGTAGGAAGGATAGAAAGTGGGAAAACAAAAAATTAGTGTATGTTTCATTTGTTTGGTAGAAAAGAAAAATGGGAGAAAAAAACAATAATGATTTGTAACAATTTACTTATCTTTAAGGGTAAAAATACAATTTTAGAAATTTATGATAAAAATTTCAATAATCCACATATTTCTTACAACTCTTCAATAATATAAACATCACCACAAACAAAATCAACACATTTCTTTCTTTATATTGATATAGATTTTTTTTTATTTTTTAAAAAGAAATACTTTCCAAATAAAAGAAAAAAACCAATATTCACACCAATTTCTAATATATCAAGAGCATTGTAGACTTTATAATTAAGTTATATTGTCGGCCAATGATTCGAATCCACCTTCTCTATTATTATAACTATCAAATTAAAAAGAAAAAAAAAAAAATTGTATTAATTATTCTCCTTTACGAGAAAAATCGGGTATATTAGCTTTAACGGTAGAATTTAAAAAAAAATAAATAAATAAAAGAAAGAAAGAAAAGAAAAAAGAAAAAGAAAAAGAAGCTGCAATCAGCTACTAGCTAGCCTACCTTCTGTGCCTTGTCTGTTTCTTTGCTAGTGTTTCTCAGCTCACGTTCTGGCTTCCTATGTCTCTGATATTGAAGAAAGCCGGGCTTTGGATTAGAACCCAACAACAAAAAAGTGAGTCTTTCATGCTTCAATATCAAAATTGTCACATGGGTTTTATGTGTTTTCTTTGCTCTCTGCTTGTTTGGTCAGAAAATATGAGGAAAAGAGAGAGAGAGAGAGAAGAATTTGAAATTTAGGGTCCACTGGTTTCTGTTGTGTTCTTGAGAAAAATGAAAGTCTCAAACTTGACTATTTCATTGTCTGTGATTAATCATTAATTAATCTTTTCCTCTTTTTTTTTTTTTTTAATAAATTTTTTATAAGAATTTTTTTAGATGTTCTTTGTTATCTTAGGCTTTTAGCTTCATTTGGCTTCTAAAGAGAATGTGGGAAAGATATGAAAGTAGAGACTTTGTGCATTGACAGATTTTTGTGGAAATTTTGTTGTGCATAGCTTTGGAAATAGTAGAAATGGTGAAAATTTGAGAGAAATTGCTGATTTTTATTTGGTAGAGAAATTGTTACTAGTATATATATATATTTGGATGTTAGGGTTATTATTTAGTCAATATTCTACTAGTGAAATTATTATTTAATGGAAAAAATGAATTCTCCAATGACATAACCAAACACAATTCCATTTAGAATAATTAGTTTGTGGTAAAAGTTTCAGCATAATATCAAACACAATTTTTTTCGTATGCATTCATTAGAATACATTCTGCTTCAATACACGCAGAATACATTTTGGATATAGAGTTACCGAACACAGCCGGTGAGCTAATTCTGGTTTAGCTATCTAGTTTTCCTCTTAAACTTGAATCCCTCAACTGCTTTCTCTTATTATATGAGGCTATATTGTGTTCGCCACCTGCTTGATGAAATGGTGTAATAGAGTTGTAACTTATCATCGCCTTGACAATCACACACATAACCTGGTGGCTTTGTTCGTACATAGACTGTTTGGATGGTTTAAAAGGATATTAGAATAGAAAAACAATATCTTCATGAGAAAATTGCCTGAACATTGGGGTCTGAGTATGTTTGTTGCTTCAAGAGAATTTTAGTTTGTTTTATTATTGTTAGTTTTACACGTTAAAGGTATTGAGTGTTTGTAGAATTTCCAAGCATCTGATTCAGTTATGATACTTGTGAGTCTTGATGAAATTGAGTATTAAGGTCTTGCCATTGTTGATTACTCTTACAGGTACCATGAATTCAACATTAGGAGACTATGTAATGTAACTTCGAGAAGATTACTCAATTCAGAAGCGACGTATTTACTTACCAATTAACATACACTCACTGGCGAATGCCATTGGACGCTGAAAGTCGCCAAAAGTGCATATTTTGTTGGTAGTGTGTTTGGATTTGTGCCATGAATAAATAGATTTGGTTTCATTTAGAGTGTGGTCATATCAAGAAAGAAAAATTCCAGTAATGGGTAGTAAGGCAATGTTTAAATGGTCGAAACAAATCACACCTTCCCTAGTTGAGCAGTTGTTACGAGCTGAAAGGGACCTACAGAAAGCTATTCTGATATTTGATTCAGCGACAGCTGAGTATGCTAAAGGGTTTCAGCATGATCATAGTACATTTAGTCTAATGATTTCCAAATTAGTCTCCGCAAACCAGTTTAGATCAGCAGAGGAGCTCCTTAATAGAATGAAGGAGGAAAAGTGTAATATTACAGAAGACATATTCTTGTCTATCTGCAGAGCCTATGGTCGTGTTCACAGGCCACTGGATGCTGTTAGGATCTTCCACACGATGAAGGACTTTCAATGCAAACCAACCGAAAAATCTTACATTACGGTATTTGCCATTCTTGTTGAAGAAAACCAGTTAAAGATAGCTCTAAGGTTTTATAGGCATATGAGAGAAATAGGAATTCCACCTAGTGTTGCTTCTCTTAATGTTTTGATTAAAGCCCTTTGCAAGAACAGTGGGACAATGGATTCTGCTTTTCGGATTTTTCGTGAGATGCCTAATCGTGGGTGTACTCCAGATTCGTATACGTATGGTACTCTGATTAATGGGTTGTGTAGATTTGGGAAGATTGGCGAAGCAAAGGAGCTATTCAAAGAAATGGAGACAAAAGGTTGTTTGCCAAGTGTTGTGACCTACTCTTCTTTGATACATGGTTTGTGCCAGTCCAATGATTTGGATGAAGCTTTGGGATTACTCGAAGAGATGATAAGCAAATGTATTGAGCCAAATGTGTTTACCTATAGTGCTTTAATGGATGGTTTTTGCAAGGGTGGGCGTTCTTCACAAGCCATGGAGCTATTGGAGATGATGATAAGCAAACGCCAGAGGCCCAACATGATAACTTATAGTACTTTAATTCATGGACTTTGTAAAGAAGGAAAGCTTAGGGAAGCTTTGGAGATTCTTGACAGGATGAAGCTTCAGGGATTGAAACCAGATGCAGGGTTGTACGCAAAGATTATTAACGGCTTTCTGTGATATTTTTAAGTTCCAGGAAGCTGCAAACTTCCTTGATGAGATGGTCCTTGGTGGAATCTCACCAAACCGATTAACGTGGAGCCTTCATGTTAGGATCTATAATATGGTGGTACAAGGCCTTTGTACCAATGGTGATCCAAACCGGGCTTTTCAGTTGTACCTTAGTATGCGGAGTAGGGGTATCTCAATCAATACTGGAACGTTTGATTCTCTAGTGGAGTGTTTTTGTAAGAGAGGAGACCTACACAAGGCTGCTCGCATTGTTGATGAGATGGTGATTGATGGATGTGTTCCAGCTGAGGGGACATGGAATGCAGTGGTTGGTGGATTTTGGGATCGAAGGAAGGTGCGGGAATCTACTGAGTTGTTGCAGGTCGAGCTGATGAGCGAATTTGTTGAGCCTGAAAGATAGATCCAAAATTGAGTTTTATGATTTAGTAAGTGCTCTTGTTGTATGGATTCTTTTCTTTCTAACCTTAAAATTCTTTGAAGTGCATTTCTTTTCTGATAGCATGATTTATTGGCTCAGGATATTGTGATTTGCTTCTTGTAAGACATGCACAACTTTGAGGTGTGTTTTTTATTTTTAACACAGTCATGCATACACACACCCACACCCGCATACTAAGTGATAAGGATTTTTCACATATATGTTTTTAAAAAGTTTCATGTCAATAAACTTGGAGTACTTTGCACTCTTTTATATAATTTTAATGGATATGAGAGTTTGTAAGAGGTAAAACCTTAATTCTTGTATGCGTGAGAAAGAAATGGGGAGAAAAACATTTCAAAGCTATCAAAGAAAATGTAGCTTCCCTTGTGTTTTAATAATGGCTAAATGATTATATCTATCATTTCATAATGGCTTAAGTTTTTGGGAAAATTAGTAATTTATCATGGTATCAAAGCATGAGGTCATGAGTTCGAATCATATCTCCACTTTACCTCCCATTTAAAAAGTTACAATTTCACATTCTGGGCCTACTTATTGAGGGAGACTTTGGGCCCACATGTGAGGGGGAGTGTTAGAATAATGGCTAACTAATTAAATTCATTATTTCCTAACAACTTAAGCTTTTGGGACAAGTGATAATTTATCACCTTGGAATGTTGGCAACTTGATGAAGACCATTCATTTGATAGCTTCTCCATTTTGATTCACTACATTAGGTCATCCATGTAGCTAATCAAATAGAGTTTCTGGTGCTCAACATGACAAGTTGTTAATTGTCAGACTTGGGATTTCCATGCCCTTGGATAATTGGCAGGATAACTATTGAGGACATGAGGGCTGTATTTTTCCAAGTTGTATTTGGATATCTTCTTGTAATTTATATTTCCATTACCAGAAAAGAGGAAAGGAGAATGTATATAGTCCCCATCACCATTAGATATTTACTTATTTATATATTGACATACCATCTCTTTGGCTTCAGAACTCAGAAGCTTATTCATTTATCTAATGAATTATACAATTTTAGTGTTCTCTTATATATCAGTAACTATTAAAAAAAAAAAAACATGTTGTAATTTTTTTTTAAAAAGAATTTTATGGAGTGCACAAATTTGCACAAAGAGGCCAAACTCAAAATGGAAGGAGAAGCAGAAACAGACATATCAAAGAAACAATAAAATCAGCCAACAATTAGCTGTGAAAAACCCCACACCCTCGACCCAAATAAAGAGCTAGCAAACTTCTAACTATTAAACGTCCTCAAAAATTCTACTGTTGCGTTCCAAACAGTCCACATTAGGCAAGGGGTGCTAAATTCCAGAACGGAGTGATGCTTCCCAAACCAATTGTTTAAAAGAATGTATCATGCTGTTTGGTATTCATTGGAAAAAAATTTGGCTAGCAAGTCCTTGAAACATTATCTGGACCATCCTTTAGAACTATCCAATCAGGAGGTTTTGATCAAGAGTTATTTCTGTAAAAGCACTGTAGATGTTGGGATTATGACTCAAACAGTCCATGTGCTTATTAAGTTAATGAAATCTGCATATTCTGTTGGATGTCTATCATGTTGATTATGAAAATAAAATTACAGGTGGACTGAGAAGCTGATTTCTGAATTTTCTTGCCTACCTAACTAGGATTTAGGGCATATGCCTTAAAGGAGTACTATACTGTAGAGCTTTTAAATTTTTTTTATAATTCAGTGCTGGCCTACTGTAAGTGGTGTCCTGAGAAGGGTGGTTTGTGTACAAGCCTTACCGTTCAAAATTTTCTTGCATGTCTACCTTGATTTGCAGAAAAATTGGTATTAAATATTTCCTTCTCTTTTACTTAGTGAAAAGTGATGCCATAATACTGATGTTGATCAATGGGAATGCTATCCTTAGACTATAAACACACACACACATATAAAAGAATTCAGAAATCAACTCTGCCCTTTTTGCTTGTAGCCATGCAAGCTTCTTGCTCCTTTTTCTAATAATCTAATTTTCTTTAATGTAATGTGTCTGGCATTTTGCAAATCTTGCTTTCCTACCTACGCTTTTTATTGGAACATTTTCTCTTTTAATATGCAGATGATCACTTTGGTATTTTCAAATCACCAAATTATGCTTTATGTTGCTTGTATAAAGTGCTTTGGGTGAATGAGTTAACAAATTAACAAATTATTGTCACTATCTCCAAAATGCATTATATGGCTATGGCAATTTTAAATATGTAATGAGCATTAAAATGACTCAAATGATCAATTTGCAAACTTCTTTTTTCCTTTTTTATTTTTTTTTTTATATTAATAATTGCAATGTGGTGTGCATGAGTGTGTTTGCAAATGCATATGCATGTGCACTTGAATTTTGATTTACCCTTTGAATTTCAATCATGATCTTATTATATAAATTAAAATTTTGTATATTCTTCAGTACATGGTTCAGTATTTACTCAAGAATTAATAAATTATTGATGTTCAAACTCACACACCACGCATAGAAATAGCCATTATTTGCATATAGTGATTCTATCGTACCCCAACTCTATTGTCACAATCACCTTACACTGTCAATATTAGAAGTTCCTGTAATTTGACAAGAATAAACAGGCTATTTCCAACTACCATAATGATTCAATAGCAGAGAATCAGCTTATCAATTCAAAGAGAGCAGAATGTAATATTGTTGCGACCAGATGAATCCAGAGTTTGTTAATTTGCAGAGAGGGGGAAGCCGATTCCATGACGCTTGGTAGGAAATGCAACAAACAACATACTGCAAATGACACCAATTCCAACTGGCAAACTTGTAAGAATCTCTTGGGACTCATCTGATGGCGCGGGGAAGCAACTTACCAGCAACTTACCACATTCGTATCAAAGAGTGCAACTGCTACAAATACCAATATTGACATGAAAGCATGCACGAAATCTATGAATCGTAGCTGATATTCTGCAGCAAGTTCAGGTGAAAGGGTGGCTGAACCATCAATGACCCACAAGTCCCCGCATGGTGGCAAACCCATAACAGATGTTTCCCTTCTTGTCCCTAAAGCTGTCAGTGAAGCTTAGTAGGAAACATGACATCCCACAGAGGGTCACAAGTGCAGCAGTCATGAACCGGCTGACCGGATCACAGATACCTTCATTTGTGAAAATGGGTGATAGAAGTTGGAAAGCAAGGACTGTTCCAGTGGGTAAAAGATTAGCCAAATGAGCTGTGCTCTGAAATGTCTGGCTAATGGCTTTCTGTATCAGTGTTTTCTCTTCTGCTTCATTTATGTTTTGCAAGAAGGGATGTTTTGATTCATCGTGATACTCGGAATCAGATTCTACCTTAATCTTCATGGCACAAAACCTTTCTCCTCTCTTTTCCTTTGTTTTGATCTCCTTTTTGTTTGTATTAATATTGTTTCTTGTGACTTGTGAGGTAGTGTTTTTATAAGTAACGGAAAGAAAGGGAAATTGAGTAGAGGCAAAGGGTGGAAAGGTTGGTTAGGCATGTCATGCAAGAAACAGAACTTAGAAGCAAACAATGAGATAGGAATAAAGGCAGCTTTCTCCAGATTTGGGGAAGGTTTATTTTGGATTCATGTCAATGTTGATAAGTAGTTGTAAAAGTTTACTGAGATTGCCTAATGTGTCTACAAAGCTTTCATAACTGTTATGAAACTTGTAAAGCTTTCAAAAAGTTTATGCAAAAAAAGAGAGAGATTATGTGTTGGGTTCCAATAGTAATTAATGGCAAGGAGTGAGTTAGGCGTTAGGGTGGTTTTTGTTGCTTGTGTCATATCATTGGTTTTGCTGAGACGCAAGGACTACAAACTGGGCTTAAAAGAAAACTTTTGCAACTAGAACACCTTTTTATGATTGTTAGACATATATTTGGATAATAGGGCTTATTGCATATAAAATTACATATTTATTTTCCAATATATGTAAGAAGAATGGCCATCTATCAATTTAGAAAAAGAATTAATAAGTATATTGTTATTACCAAATTCGATTTCTAACAACATAATTATATTTTTCTAAGAGCTCAACTGGTTGGACACGTTCTAGTGTTCTCCAAAAGAGATATCCATGGTTCAAATCTTCCCTTTTCTCAACTATCAAATTATTAAATAATAATAATAATAATAATAATTACATTGTAGGAGTTTCAGCAAATTACTAAACGCTAATTATCTAAGTAATGTATTTTGTCAAGGCTTATTCTACTAGAATTTGGGTCCGTTTGTTAACCCGGTAGATTACCGTGTTTTTTACAAAATTCACGATTTGGAAATGAAAGCCTAAACTCTAGTGTCATTCCACAAATTTTTAAGCAAAAAATAATTGTATTTCATGTTTTTGGCTTTTAACAAACACGCAAAATCTCATTACAATGACAAAAATCACTATTTGTCTTAGCCATTGGGCTACAAAACGGCCACTTCATTCTCTCCTGATAGTAAACTTGCCGAACTATATGCACTATTAACAATTCTTTTAATATATAGATTTTTTCTTTTGGAATTTCTGATATTGGTACCTACTCGAGTCGTGGCCCCTCTATGATAGAAAGCTATGCACTCTATAATTTACAACAAATATTTTGTTGTTTGTGGCACTTTTGTTTTATGCTATGCAATATTCTGATAGTATTTGTTCTTCTTCTTTTTATATGGTATAGGTAAGAATCAATTCCATGTTCTTTATTCGATGATAAGTGACTCTACTAAGCAACCTTTGTTAGAGAAAATTGATCAGGTGCTAGTAACATAAGTTTTTTTACGATCATTAACTTGACAAGTTGTGATTGAAACAATATCACTTTTACATGGTCTCACACTCTCACTATTAATAAAATTTTTATTAATACCAATCACAATATATCATTTTAATAATTAAGAAAAATATTATGAAAATTTTTATGTCCTTCAATTTATTGTTTAGCTCATGTTTATGCATGAATCAAACAAATTCTTAATGCATGTGTAATATTTAACCAAATATGGATTGAAATCGAGTGCATTAGTTTAGGCCGTCGGAGATTGAAAGTTATTTTTATAATATTTTTTTTTATAACTTTTAATCTTGGTCGTCCAACCAGATATATTAAAATATAAAGTTACTTTTTGTTTGGACAGTTAAGATGAAAAGTTGAAAAAACAACTTTTCATCTAGACGGTCTAAAACTATTGCACAATGCAATGATTTCCGATCTCAATCCAATAATACCTAAACAATCTTGGTAGGTAAACTGAGACCGAGATCCTACGTAATACTTTAATGCAACACTTTGAAAGTAAATAGAATTGTCACTTCAACCACATAGAAGACAGAAGTAACACGTTTTTTGCTAAAGGGTTTTGCCAAAGAATGCTCTTAGAGCACAAGTTAAGGAATATTTAATACTCAATTAATTAATTTTTTATACATTTTTCAAAAAATAAAGTCAAATTTTACATACATATTAAGAAAAAAAAACTAAGACAATTAACCACAATGAGTTTGTGTGTACAAACTGATAAATTATTGACACATTAAATTTCTTTAAAAAAAAAAAGTTCATATATTTAGTATATAATATATATATATATATATAATTAATTAATTCTTAACTTGTACTCTTAGAACACTCGAGACCGTCCAGGCGTCCTTTTACTAAATAGGAGTGACACAACGTAATCAATGCATGCAGACTCTGATGAGTGTCACATCTGTACTCATTAAAGATTTTAATACGGTTACAATGTGAAACACGAAAACAATGTAATATTTCTGTATAAGGAATTTTTCCATAGTGAAAGTAAACCTTTCCTTCAATGAATCAAATAACTTAAAGATCAAACAGTTACACTTTGGAAAAATCTTAATTATGATATTCTACTGAAATTCGATCGTTTCTATTCTAAAGTTTATAGTATAAACACGTGATTATCGTATCAAATCATCAATACACTATTATCTCTTATATATATATATATATATCAAAATTCATTAAAAAAGAAATCTTTCCTATTATCTTTTTGACATTAAAATCTTTCCTATTATCAATGTTTTTTAAAGTTCAAAACCTAGAAAAATAATGGAAAATAACTTAGCTAGAGTTTCAATAAAAATAAAAATAAAAACTAATAGGACTTCCAAATATTCTTTATGTGATTATTTATTTTCCTTGATAAACACTTGTATAATAATCAATACAATTAAAGGATAATTTCATAATAACATAAATTTACATAAGTACTTGGTGTCAATCTAACTATTAAAAATATTTTCATTCAAAAGTGGAACTTTGACTTTGAAAAAAAAGGGATTATTCATACAAATTATTATTTTTTGGATAAGTATGTATTAAGAAAGACAAACTATACAAAGGTAATTAAAGAGCACATCCCAGATTTTCTCAACAAAAAAGAGAGGGGGACTACATCATGGAATTTAAGTCACTGCATCAACTACAGGAAGAAAAGAAAAATATTCTATGCAGGATTAAAAATATATTATGAGCTATATCCCATGATCTCTAAAGCCATATATATATTTTCTTAGGATGACTTGAAACCATGGAGAGTACTAAGCCTAACTAGCTGTAACATAAAATGTAATATGTAATCGTTTTGTAAGTTTTCTTATTACATTAAATGTGTTCATACATTTTCATATAAATTTTGTCCCCTAGAGTCAAATTCTGACTTTGCCATTGGAACTTGGAAAAGACCATAGAAGGTCTCCATTGAGCACATCTATTGAGAAGTGAATAGATAAGTATAGCTGCCAACAAGAACGTGAATAAAATAAAAAAACATAAATGTTTGCATGTACACTGAATGAGTCAGTGTACGAAAAGGAACATTAAAAAAAAGGAAAGAAGTAAAGAAATAAAGAGACATAAACAAATTGAGTGGCAAATAATCTTCATGTATTAAAGATGATGATTCTTAACCTGTAAACTGTATTAGTGTGAAAGTGTTACATTACACATATAATAAGACTATGCTAAAATGATGGGTTTGTTTTTTTAATCACAAATATTTACTAAAATGATGGGTTTTGAGCCATTTGTTGCATATCCTATACAAACTCACATTTTTATCTGGATATATATTATAAGTATAATAGATTAGCATTGAAATGAATCATCTGTCATTTTCCAAGTAAATGGTTCATAATTCTAAACACTAGAAATCGTACATACATATTTAAACACTTTTGAGTTAAAATCAAATAAAGATAACATGGCATTAATTAGAAAGATGAGAATTAGCGAGAGACCAAGCTTGACAAAAAATTCTTACCGTATGCTTATAATTGGTCTAAGGTCATGTGGAATACTAGTCATGGCCATTTGACCATAGTTAGGGATATTTCATAAAAAGGTGGATCAAAAAATTGGATGCCTTTTTATTATGATCACATGGCTCTGACGACCTAGTTACAGTTATAAAGAAATGAAAAAGATTTTATTCTTAATTAACATTATAAATAAGTGTACGTGGTCTAGAACTTTGTAGTTTAACAGCATCATTTAGGGAAAAATCTAAGTCAATGGATAAGTGGGTTACCTATTTTTATGATATAGACCTTACATTAATCCAAAACAATTTGTCAAATCAAGAAATATATTGCTCGAAAACTAAAAATAGTGATGGGCACATGGGATTAGATAACAATCACAGACAAATGAGTAATGACACACAAAATTATTCAATACTCTCAACTTATACTTTTTCTTTTCACATGGAAGAATGACTTTCATTCTACAATAAATTTAAGGTCAAAATATTGTTTTCGTCCCTAAACTATATATGAGTTTTGTTTTTCGTCCCTAAATTTTGAAAAAGTTTATTTTTACATATGAATTTTGTCATTTTGTAAAAAAAGTCTAGGGACAAAATTTATGTGTAAAAATAAACTTTTTCAAAGTTCATTGACGAAAAACAAATTTTTTAAAGTTCATTGACGAAAAATAAAACTCATGTATGATTTAGGGAACAAAAATAATATTTTGACCTAAATTTAATTAAGGCAAAATTACACATTATTACACTCTTTATGTTTGGTCAAAGTTCAATTGAGTTCTTCTAAGTTTTGATCGTTTCCAATTCAGTCCTTTAAGTTTCATTCCGTTTCAATTGAGAATTTTTCCGTTAATTTTTGCTAACACCGTTAGTTTTTAAATTTAAATTAAATTTCTAGAATTATAATTAAAATTAAAACCAACCAAAACTAAACCCGGTCAAACCAATATCCAACCCGATTAAACAAAACAAAAAAAACACATCACAGGAAACAATTTGATATCTCCAAATTCATTCCAAAATCCCTAATTCTCAAAACCCAAACTTCAGTATTAGATTGAGATTTGCGGATCATGTACATAAAGCCGCTAAGCTTTTTTGTGATCGTTGTGACCGATATTTTTGTGGAGAGCTGAACAACCTCTGAACAACCTCTTCCTCGCCTAGCAACACCTTCTGCCTCACCCCAGCGTTCGGCGGCAAATTTTCTGGATGAGCTGCTCCACAGCGTACATCGTGGAGGAGTCGTTCAAAGTAGAGTGGATATTTGGACATCATGGCCAAGAAATGATGACCCACATAATCCTTCCCTGTAAAGACGTCCACAATGAAATGGTATACGGTTTTGAGCTCTCATGGCTCCAAGCTAATTGTGATAATTATTGCCGAGGAAAGAGCTATGGTTGCTACCTCAATGACGCGAACCATGTTCATTGCTCGTACAGTAAATAATGTTGACCATTATTTTACCTTTTGCACATTTCCTTCTTTTCTGAACTCCTGCGTTTCTCCACTGTCACTGGCCATTCATTTATTGAACTTCTATAACATGAAATTTCTTGATGCATACCGCAAATCTCAATCTAATTCTGAAGTTTGGGTTTTGGAATTAGGGATTTCAAAATGAATTTTGAGATATCAGATTATTTTACTATGATGTGTTTTTTTTTTAAAAAGAAAACCGGGTTGGATTGGTTGTTAGTTTAGCTGGTTTAGTTTTTGGTTTTTAATGATTAAATTAAAAATCCAAAAAAATCAAATTTTAAATTAAAAATTAACAGTGTTAGTAAAAATTAACAGAAAATTGTTAATTGAAAATGAAATGAAACTTAGAGGACTAAATTGAAACGGTCAAAATTTAAAAAACTCAATTAAACTTTGACTAAATATAAAAGATATAATATATAATTTAATCTTAAAAATTAGATCTAAATCAATTGTAGAATCGTCAAAATACATCAATTGACATAAAAATGCTATTTACTCAATGCTAATTTATTCACTAAACTATCTAATATTGGCTTAAATATTTCTCCATGGTTTCACGTCAGTAGTATACATATGATTTCTTTTCTTTTTTTTAGCTTTTCTTTTCATGTACAGAGGCCTTGGCTTACTGCATGTACAGCTTTTCCTTTTACTGCATGTACAGACCTATAACCACCCTAGTTTTTTTCTTTCAATGACCACCTGAAGCCTATATATATTATACCTTTTATAAAAAAAACTCTTCATCTTCTTTAAATGACCACACCTGAAGCCGAAGCTATAGCCAACCTATTTTTTTCTTTTCTTTTTTTCAATGGCCACATCTTACAAGTATAGTACCTAGAACTAAAACAATTGAACTAAATCAAGCTATATGTACCAATTTCACACCAACGTATATGATCTTTTATGTTACTAGGACAAAATCGTTCAACCAATAGCCGGTAATCATAAAAAATTAAATTGGTAAAAAGCAACGTAAGAAAAAGCAAGAAAGTGTAAAAAACGTGGATTTTTTTTTTTTTAAATTGAAATGCTACAAAAATTTTTATTTTTTATTTTTTATAATGAAGAAGGATTTGAACTTGATTTGATGTTTTATTAGGATCAAATTTCATACACGTAATTATTAATGAATAAACATTAGTTCATCAAATCATCCTTTATTTTTTTATTTATTTACTTATTTCTTTGAGTATAAGTAATTAATTGAAGAATTAATGTCAATATGAAAGACTTTATAACATGCATTATCTTCTAGGTTCAGATCCAATCATATCTGTCATGAAAGAAACAAAACTTATATGTTATAAGTTTTTAATTATAACTCTATTTTATATATTGTAAAGCTTTTAACTATAACCATGTATTTAAATTTTATCTACCTAAAAACAACACTCCTACAATACCCAACATTACAACTACAACAAGAGCTGGAATGGATAGCAAAGACAAAGCATAGTACAAAATCAAAATACTACTAAGACTAGAGTATTGAACAAAACACTCTGTTTAAAATAGAATTGCAGCCAAGCCCTCTAGTACCATTAAGACCAGAAGATTCTTTTAAGTCGTATTTCTCTCTATTGGTATTCAATCAAGATATTGAAGACTGCAACCACAGTATGGCTCAGTGCTGCAGCAACATCAATCCTCCTTATGAGGATGATTTTGACAATTTAGAAAAAAGATGCTCCCTAATATAATTGAAAGATTCTTGCCACGATTCAAAATGACTCATTTACCCTTTATAGCTGTATACACTGAAACTTCGTAGCTGTCCTTTATAGCTGGCTTCCAGGAAGACACTTCATAACTGTATATACTGACACTTCATAGCTGTCCTTTATAGCTGGCTTCCAGGAAGTTTACTCGTTTTGACCACTTTTTCATGATGTGTAAATCAATTGCATATTATCACCAGCAATAAGTCTCTTATTGTTGTTCTTATTTTCTCCAAGCTTTCAGCACTCTCTGTTACATTGTTTTACAAGCTAGTAAATTTCATTTTCTCCGCCTCATATCAAACATGTCAGCCTCCTTGATCATCGCATCACTAGTAGAAAAATTCAAAATAAAAGAAATCAAAAAGTTCTCGTCTCCCAACCACACGTAGACCAAAACATAAAAACCAAATGGTCCAAATCCATTGAATTTAATCCTGTTTTTTCTCTGCAATACAGTAGCAGCAAAACCAATAATATTCAACTCTCATTTAATACTGGGGGGCCAAAGCTTGTTGGGTTGTCATATCAATAATTCAATTCAATTCAATTAAAGGTGAAGTGCTACTTATAGGCTCAAGCCAAGGCGATGTTGGTGGCTCTCCGGTTTGCAAAGGATGTAGGTGTCACATGCTTGGAGGTAGATATTTGTTACAAGGAGCTGTTTGGTTTAATTCAAAATGACAGTCGCTGTCTAGCACCTAATGGCGATGTAATTGATGACATTTGTTGTTTGTTTTTTACTTTTCATTTGATTAATTATACTTTTATTCCTATAAGTTGTAATAGGGCCTCACATGTCCTAGATGGTACAAAGGCTTTATGACTCTTTGAACATGTGTGGTTAGAGGACTCTCTTGCTTCTATTATTTGTATAGTTAGATTTTGCTTAATAAAACAAGTAGCTATTGTTTCAATTAAAAAAAAGAAAAAGGAAAATGAGAGTCTATTCAATAATAAGGTCATGAAATTCATTGAGAATAAATACTTCTTTTAGTATGCTTATCAATTTTATATGATAATGAACTTCCTTATAAAAGTGTGGATAAAAATTATATTATATATTTTCTTAATCATTATTTATCTAAAAAAAATATTTTCTTAATCATTCATTGTCATAGAATTTAAAATACACATATTTTATAAACCTATATATAATATATATATATTAACTTAAGCACACTTACCATAAGGCTCTTGTACAAAAATTTGGATCTAGAGTTGTCTATAATGCATGTAGAACTTTGAATGCAAAAATGTCTACCCTTCAAGAAGGAAATTGGGAGTGAATTTAAACAAGATTTTTATTTTATTTTTTTAATTGTTACAAAAGGTGGGGAGAGGGATTTGAACTTGGTTCTCATTTAAGAGAAACCAGAATAATATTACTTAATTATAAAACTCTCGGTAAATAGATTGAGCTTTACCATAGTAGATAAATCAAATTTTTTTTTTTTTGGTGATTTGAAGAAGGTCACGTGAACTCACGATGAAAAATAGTAAAGATAATTGCAAAATGCATTGTAAAGTAGGCTGTAAAATTGAAGAAAAGCTTAGGTAATAAATTTAAAAATTATAATTAAAATAAATTTTTTTTATTTATTTAAGTGTTTCCATTGAGCAAATAAAGAGAGACAACAAAATTAAAGATACAATTTTTTTTTTTTCACATTTTCTTAATAACTTGTAAGTTGTGATTGAAATAACATCACATTTATGTAGATTTATCAATTTTATTATGTAGTAATTATATTAAATCATGTTAACAATTATTAAGAAAAATTATTTTTTGATTCATTGGTTAAGAAAATACTTCAACGGTGTTATATATGTCCTGTTAACATTACTATTATATTAAAATTAGTTTTACTATGCTATTGTAATTTTCTGGTTTGCTTAATAAATATTTTATTTTTGTAAAAACAAAATAGTCTATCAAATTATATTTTCTTCTGCACGAGATTTTTTGAAAGTTGCAATGGGTCACAGCTAATAAAGTAAGCCGACATCTTCTCCTGCAACTTGCAAAGGCTGCCTCCTTCTTTATAATTTCATTTCCCTCTACCTGACAGCACATAGTAGTAGAAAATCAAAAGCAGTGATTTTGACCATAAAGAAAACATTGCATGGAAAGATCCTTATAATTGGGTGGTAAATGGCTAATCTAAGTTTTTTCTTTGATTCATTTCGTTCATGCTGGTAGGAGCATCGTCATTGTCATGGAGGAGATAGGCAAGTTAGAGTATCCATTAATATTAGACTTATAAAATCTAGTATATGTTGTCATTTCATATCTTCGCAAAAGAAAGTTAAGAAAAAAGAATAGCCACACTTTCATTCATATCTTCTGATTTTGGCCTCTCTGTTCCCCTGCAACAAAACAAAAGATTAGTTCACACTAGAGTAAAACCAAGATGCTCAAATCTCATTTAACAATCCATATTTAAGCTGCAATAGTAAATTTTCAAAGCAAACAAAATTAGTCTTTAAATCTAATCACATAATAATTTCATCTAATCTCCAAATTAACTAAATGATCTTAATTCTAAAAGGTTCAAAAATAAAAATAAACTCCAAATCATTCATGAGGAATAAAACATATTCACTAAATCATCCACTGATCCATAAAATCAAAAAGAAATAATAAAGTAGTAAAATTTTCCATAAAAAGATTCCATAAATATATTAAATATTAGAATAGTGAAAAAAAGAAAAAGAAAAAAAAAGGGGATAGTGGGAATGTAGACTAATGAATAAAACAAATTCACCAAATTATCTACTAATAAGATAAAAAGAAAATAAAATAAAATTTTAAAACATAAGAATAAGGACAGCATCCAATGATTTATTTATTTTTAAGTAAAGCATTTTATGATAGCCAAAAACTAAATGCAATAAGTGCAATTGATTTACTAGGAAAAAATAAAACAAATTCACCAAATGATCCCCATTGATAAAAAAGAAGAAGAAGAAGAAGAAGTAGGCTTAAATATTCAGTCGGTTCTTAAAGTTTAACTTATGAGGAATTTGTCTATGATGTTTTTAGATGACGCAGTCAAACTAAAATCTAAAATGTCATCACGTTATAAGGATTAAAAGATATTACTTTAAGTTGTTACGGACTAAAAGCGATCACTTTAAACTTCAAGGACTAAAATCACTTACAAGTTTAAGTTTGAGGATCAACAATGCATTTAAGTCAAAAAATAGATTCGCCTCACAATCACACGTGATAGACAAATACCGTCAAACTCAATACAGATGCTGCTCTATTGGGAAATGAAGCAACACTGGTTGTAGTTGGTAGAGACGATAATGGGGTGATTATTTTGGCTGCTACAAAGAAGATGTTTACTGAAGATCCTACTGTAGTTTAGGCGTTAGCCATGTTATGGGCTTTACAACTTGCAAAGTGCCACCATTTTTAAAGTTGTATCATTGAAGGGGATGCAAAGATTTGTATAGATGCTTGTATTGGGAAGTTAGATGATTGCCCATGGACTTTGTCTGCAATCTGTCATGATGTCAAGTGTCTTTTACATAGTTTTACTAGTGTAGATTTTATGTGGGTTAGAAGGGAAGCGAATTCGGCCGCTCATGCATTGGCCGAATTTGCTTCCTATTCACAGGCCTGTACTTTTTGTAATATTGACTCCCTCCCTCCCTCAGTGTACGAGGCTTGGTTGAAGGATGTTCATAGTTGTGATTAATGCGAATTTCTTCTTGTTTAGCAAAAAAAAAAAAAAAGCAGCAAAACCAACGTTCAATTCTCATTTAATACTGGTGGTCAAAACTTAGAGGGCCAAATTGAGCTTTGACCAAACTTAGAAGACTAAATTGAAACGATCAAAACTTAGAGGACTGAATTGAACTTTGACCAAACTTAGAGGGTGTAATTTGTAATTTAGCTTATAATATAATATAGTTGCATGATAGCACAACATTAATATTCAAGTACAGAATTAATATTCAAATTGAGCTTTTCGTTTATTGCTTGTACTTTCCTTTGGGTGAGGAGAGAAGCCAACAATTTGGCCCATGTGTTGGCCAAGTTTGCTTCTGTAAAGAATTATGCTTTATGTTGTAATAAGACGTCTTTCCCTCCCCCTGTCTATGAGGTTTGGTTGAGAGATTCCTTAATTTATTCAGTTTAATGAAAAGTTTGATGTTTAGCAAAAAAAGATATTCAAGTACATTTAACCTTTTTTTCTCCTTCTTATTCTTTTTTTGTGGTTGTGAGATTTATGAATGGTTATCACTAATTAGTATTTCACTGGGTACACCACTAAACCCACTTGCATTTCTCATTAATAAACACACAACACATAAATGGGTTATTACACAAATTATTGAAAATGTTGCGATCTTAGGCTTTTTCTTTTTTTACATACAAAAAATAATGGTTGCATTATGCACATGTGTTAGTTTGAATGGTGACGTTCTAAAGCCTACAGGTTCAAGCCAAGACAGTGTTGGTGGCTCTCCAGTTTGTAGAGGATGTAGGTGTCACATCCTTGGAAGTGGATATTTGTTACAAGGAACTGTTTGGTTTAATTCAAAATGGCAGTCCCTATCTAGCATCTAATCGCATTCTGATTGCTGACATTTGTTGTTGGTTTTCTTCTTTTCATCTTATTAATTATTCATACAAGTGGTAACAGGGCCTCACAGGTCCTAGTTACATAGGTTTGTCTCCACTGAATCTACACGGTGAAGGTGACTATAGGATAAGTTGCGTAATTGACGGACTGTATTAGATATTGAATAATTTGGAGAGACTATAGGATGTTGGCAATAGGTTAGTTTGATTTTTATTATCTTATGGTGGTGTGATTTTTTTTTTATTTTTTTCCAGTTATGTTTTGATTTCAATCATGTTATTTTATTTATGGCTATGGGAACATGAATTTTTTGTTATAGTCTTTACTGTCTGTATAGATCAAACAAAAATAAACTTGGGATTATGGCCCATAATTGAAATAAAATGAATTGACCCAAAATAATGAGATAACATACATTTAAATTTTGGGGTTAAACAATAAGCTATAAATTTCCCAACCGACAATTCATCAAAAAAAAAAAAAAAAAAAAATTTCCCAACCGACCCAAATAGATGGCACAAAACTATTTAGGGATGTTTCTTGGAAATTTCCTCTACATAGCAACCGACAATTCATAAAATAAAAAAAATAAAAAAAATTTCCCAACCGACCCAATTAGATGGCACAAAACTATTTATGGATGTTTCTTGGAAATTTCCTATACATAGCACCGACAGTCGAAAGTCTGAAACACATGCCAAAGTCAAGTTACGTGTGGAAAAAAAAAAGTACAAAAAGAAAAACATGTAACAAAGCCAGACTGCTCCTCAAGTGTGTCCTCTCTCTTTTCCTTAAATTAACCAACAAACCCAGCCGAGTTCTACACCAGACTCAGTCCACTTCTGTTGAAATCTTGTAAGTGAGAGATCTATTATTTTCTATTTAATTTTTCTTCAGTTGTACTTGATTGATTGATTTATTTATTTTTCATTTCATGCAGATCTATATCGTGATCCAATATTTACTTGTATATTTTCCAATGGATTTAATGGATGTGACCGGACCAGCAAAAAAAAAATTAAAAATGGACGTGACCGCCTCGTCATCTTCCCCAACTTCTTCCCCAACTTATTCCTCATCATCTTCCCCCCCAACTTCTTCCCCAACTTCTACTTCTTCATCTTCTACTGCACGATGGAAGTATGACGTCTTCCTCAGTTTTAGAGGCGAGGACACCCGCAACTCATTTACGGACCTCATATATGCTGCTTTGATTGAAAAGGACATTAACACTTTTAAGGACGATGAAAAATCTTGAGAAAGGAAAACGCATTTCAGAGCTCTTCAAAAGAGATAGAAGAATCGAGATTTGCTATCGTCATTTTCTCAAAAGACTATGCATCTTCAACTTGGTGCTTAGATGAACTTGCAAAGATCGTTCAGTGCGAGAAAGAGATGGGAATGACAGTTCTACCTGTTTTTTATGATGTGGCAGCCTTCTGATGTACGTTCAAAAAAAGAAAAATGGAACTTTTGCACTTGGCCTTAATTGAACATGAAAAGAAGAACACAGAGAAGGTGCAACAGTGGAGAGATGCTTTGACTCACGTGAGTTATATCTCTGGATGGACTGTAATGAATAGGTAATTTTGTTTGATATATTTATGCGTTACATTTAATATTACCCACTTCATATATGTAACTCCATTTGGAAGCTTATGCAGATCTACAAATATACATATTTATTTGTAGTTCTTTCAATATTGTCTTGTGCCAATTAATTTACATAGTTTTGTTTCCGTTTGTGGAATTGAACACCCAATTAATATCTACCATATTTTTCATGGGACCTATTTGGTGGTGGTTCAAACTCACTACGTATTGTTGTCTCTTCATTGCAGACCTCAAGCACAAATTATCCAAAGCATTGTGGAACAGATGATATCAGGTAACTTGAGTTATACAGTTTCAAAAGATACAGAGGGCCTAGTAGGTAGAGTATCCATTGAGATTAGATTTATAAAATCTAGTATGTTTTCTTTTATTAATCATGTACTAGACTTAACAAAAAACTACCCAACCAAATGGCTGCAGTTTCTAATCTAAACAAATATTTTCTATTTAAATAGAAAAACACATTAATAAAGAAAGAAACTGCAACAAAAACAAAAGAAGTCCAAATAATTCCTGACAATTCTTACTGTTTCTTTGCATGCTTTGTTTTCTTTTGGGTCAAAAGGTGGGGTTGGTTGTTTGCTTTTAGAGAAATGAAACCCAAATGAAATTCAAATGCGGATTTAATTCAAACGTGGTTTGGCTTTTGTCGGCCACTTGTGATTGATTGATTGTCCTTCAATCTTTTATGCTTGGAAATTTGACTACATTTTTTGTTTCTTTTTGCTTTATATAATTTGGTGAATTTGTTTTATTCCTCGTGAATATGGAATTATTTTTTATTTTTTTATTATTATGAAAGTGAATATGGAATACAGTTTCCAAAGATTTTAGAGAATGATTTTGTTGTGGATTTGCAGTGAATTGTGAATGGTGAGTGTTGTAGATTGTTTTGGATTGTGATTTGCAAGAATGAACGGTGTGAATTTAATGGTGTGAAGCCAAAATTTGCTGTGTTATGGTTGTGACTTGTGATTTGCTATGTGATTTCCAGCTTTGTGAATTTATTGTGGGTTGTGAATTTGTCAAAAATGAAATTTTGTCAAAATAAGTACTTTGAAGATATTTGAAAATTGGAAACATCAACCTAACCAATTTTAACAAATGCATAACCAATCTTAACAAATGTTTTAATAAAAAGTATTATTAAACAAAAAAAAAAAATCCATAATTGAAACTATCAAAGGAAGACTTTTCCATAATAAACTATTATTATATTATTATTATTATTATTATTTTAAGGTAAGCTTGATGCAAGAAAAATAGTTATTGATATTTTTTAAAATTATGGATCAAATTTGACACTCGTAATCAATCAATAAACAAATTTTATCAAATCGTCCTTCAATTGGCTAAGAAAAAATAAAATCAAACTTAACAATATATTACTTCTATGATAAACTCAATATAACACATGATAGTCGATTTATTTTTCATAATAGTTAAGTACTTAAGTTGATAGTTTTTTATTAATTTTTATCTGGACCTTGATATCAACATTGATATCACTTTATTATTTATTATTCATAACTTGATACTTCAATAATTTGTGAAATATTTTGTGAAAATTACTGTGATTCAAAACTTATTGTTTGACAAAACTTGATAATATGGTATCAAAATCTTTAAACCATATTCCATATTCATGAGGAATAAAAGAAATTCACCAAATTATCCCCTGATCAATAAAGCAAAAAGAAATAAGAAAGTAGTAAAATTTTTAAACTTAAAAGATTGAAAGGACAATCATTCAATCACAAGTGGACGACAAAAACCAAACCTATGCACGTTTGAAATAAATCTACATTTGAATTTCATTTCTCAAAGAGCAAACAACCAAGCTACCTTTTGATACAGCGAAGAAGAAACGCTGCATTTTCGTCTGTTCTTCTAAGTTTTCCTTTGCAACAAAAGATTATAGTTCACACTACTGCCACTAAAAAAGTAACAGCAACCGTAACTCTTCTCTTCCTCCACCTCAAAGAACATGATGGAGTTTGCCTTTTCCGTTGCAGAAAAAGCAATTGAGAAGCAATGGTCCCTTACTTACAAAGAGATTTCCAGCGATTTGAACAAGCTTAAGCTCCACATGTCTGCCATCCAAGCCTTGTTGCAGGATGCTGAGAAGAAGCAAGTGAAAAACGAAGGCCTGATTGATTGGTTGGGCCAAGTCAAAGATGTGTTTTATGATGCTGAGGATGTGCGGGATGAATTCAAGTGTGAAGCTCTAAGGAGGCAAGTGGTGGAAGCACATGGAAGCATCGACTCCACTTCATATTCTTCTTTTGACCCGCGTGACTTTAGTAATAAAATCAAAGAAATAAGAGAGAGGTTTGAAGAGATAGTAAATGTTGGAGATCAATTTCATCTTGTGAAGCGACTTGATGAAAGTCTTATTGTGCAGAGGGAGATGACCCACTCCTTTGTTCACGATTCGTATGTTATTGGGAGGGATGAGGACAAGAAAAAGATAATAGATCTTTTGATGCACCCAAGTGAAGATGGTACCGTTCCTGTGATTTCTATTGTGGGAATCGGAGGTATGGGCAAGACCACACTTGCTCAGTGGGTGTATAATGATGAAAAGGTAACTAAATTTTTTTACTCCAGAATATGGGTGTGTGTGTCAGAAGAATTTACTATTTTAAAATTGGCAAAAGAAATCTTGAAATCTGTTGGTGGTAGCATTAGTGAGAACATGAGTATGGATGAAGTGCAAAGTAGTTTACGAAAAATTCTGAAGGAACAAGAAGATTTCTTATTGTTTTGGATGATGTTTGGAATGAGGATCGTGACAAGTGGATTGGTTTGAAAAATTTGTTAATAGAAGGGGCCAATGGAAGTAAAATTGTTGTCACTACACGAAGTCACAAAGTTGCCATAGTGATGGCTCCTGGACCCATCCATGACTTGAAAGGTCTTCCTGATGATGATTGTTTGTCCTTGTTCTTAAAATGGGCATTCGTTGAAGGAAAGGAGAAACAATATCCAAAACTAGTAGAGATTGGAAAACAAATTGTGAAAAAATGTAGAGGTGTTCCTTTGGCCGTGAGGACTTTAGGGAGCTTACTTTATTCCAAAACTGACGAGCGTGATTGGATCTCTATAAGGGATGATGAGATATGGAAACTAGAGCAAAAGGATAATGACATTTTACCCGCGTTGAGATTGAGTTACAATCAATTACCATCGTACTTAAAACAATGTTTTGCTTATTGCTCATTGTATCCAAAAGATTTTGAATATTATGATACAGAATTGATTCAATCTTGGATGGCAAATGGACTCCTCCAAAATTCCAACAAAAGTACTCGAGATTTGGAAGATATTGGACAACAATATTTAAATGAGTTATTGTCAAGATCTTTCTTTCAAGAAATTAAGCAGCCTTATCCTTCATCGTTCAGATTTAAAATACATGATTTGTTACACGATCTTTCATTATATGTGGCACAAAATGATTATTATTGCTTAATTGACAGCACTAAGAGCACTAACAATTTTGAAAAGGCTAGGCACGTGTCAATTTGGGACAAGAATTTGGGTGCTGATGAAGCAACACGGTTTCTACACAAGTTGAGTAATAATGTACGAAGTATTATTTTCCGCAGAGAATTTATTAATCCTATTAATATTAATAAATCCTTTGTGGAAACATGCATTTCAAGGTTTAAGCACCTGCGGCTGCTAGATTTAAGATATTCAATGTTGGAGGCGTTGCCAAGCTCAATTGGTACTTTGAAGCATTTGAGATATCTCAACTTAGAGGAGAATAAGCACATCAAGAAATTGCCTAACTCCATTTGCGACTTGCAAAATTTGGAAACTTTGATACTAAGTGGCTGTGATGAGCTGGAAGAGTTGCCAAGAGATATAAGGAAGATGGTCAGCATTAAACATTTTGAGATAACCACAAAACAAATGTGTCTACCCACCAATGAAATCATGTCCATGTGTTCTCTTCGACATTTGGTCTTTTATAAGTGTCCCGGTCTAGAGTCTTTTCCTGAAGGGATCCAACGCCTCACAGCCCTTCGCAGGTTGGATTTTTCACGTTGTGAAAACCTGATTTCTTTGCCGCAAGGACTGAAGCACCTAACCGCATTGAAAAGCCTGGACATCTGGTATTGTGAAAAGATTAATTTGATGGAAGGGGAAGACTACCCGACGAGCCTTCGGTCATTGGAAATCAGTATTTTGCCACAACTAGTGGCTCTTCCCCAATGGCTTATACAATCTGCCACCACTTTACAGTTCTTAAATATTGGGGGGTGTGAGAACTTGGTGGCATTACCGGAGTGGTTCCCAAATCTCACTTCACTTCAAAACCTTTGGATTAAGGGTTGTGGTGAATTGAGCAAGAATTGTGAGAGGGAAGTGGGCGTGGAATGGCCCAAGATAAAGCACATCCCTCAAATTCGGATTACACGGAGGTATTAGGTAAGTGATAATTCTTCCTCTTCTTCCTCTTCTATTTCACACTCTGTTTTCCTATCTTACAGAGCTAAAGCTGCGTTTTTTTTTTGCCATTGAAATCTGATTGTTTATTTATAACTAACCAAGAAATCTGATTTTGTTGCTTTTTCTTTTTTTTAAAGAAAGCATAATACATTAATGTATTTGAATTTTTTTTTTTCCTGATTTTCTTTGGTTCACGATAATTGTCACTTTTTATTGTTTTGTTATAAAGATTGAGTCAAGGGATCAAACAGAGTATAGAATTAATGAACTCTATTCTTGGTTTTTCCCTCTAAGCTTTCTTTTCAAATTTCACCAATTTTGAAGGGACTAACTTAATTAGTATCCTAAGAAGAAAATAAGAAAATATTAATCCTGGGAATTTCTTTTCTTTTCTTTCTATCCCTTTTGATAAATCAAACATAGATTACTCCCTAGGAATTTCTTTCAAAATTTTGTTATGTTTTCATTTCATCTATTTGAAGGTGAACTAAACATGGTGTTAGCTAATTTACATGGTCTGTATTTGCTTACTAAGAGTGGATGTGATGCAAAACTAAGAATATAACTTGCAATTTGCAGTCATATTATCAAGGAAGTATGAAATCTATATATTTGTGAAATTGGAATTATTTGAATATATTTAATTCTTCTTGTTTCTAAACTAACAGATGCTGCATGGAGATTGTTGTCTGAATATGGGATATTCTTGTGCTTAAAATTCCCACTGGTGAGATATTATATTTTTAATTTTAATTTCAATTTTCAAATGTTCAATCCATTTAAGTTCTGATACTGAACAATTTCTTGCATTAGCAATATTAAATCAATTTTAAGTATGATGTTGTTGGAATATTGAAATGAGTTATACCTTCACGTTTTAAATTGTCTATATGCTTTGTTATTCTTGAAAAACACTTGATTAGGAAGCTAAGTTCTCTACATATGAAATTTTATTAAGTGTTGAAGGAATTGTACATCATACAATCTTGTGTGCGGAGTGAAACACATTGTTCCCAATGGATTTCTTAGTACCAGCGGATTTCCTTTAAGTTACACTCATCTAACGATTACATTGTTTAAAACATTGCAGCTTGTCAATTCAGCAACAATACGCAGCACCAGAAAGTCTCAAACTGGTTCATTTAAGAGATTTGTGTTTCTCTTGTGTTGTAAATAAATTTAATAATATTGTGGTTTGAATTAAGTGTTGTCATTATAAATGGAGTGATGTGTGTATATATTTATGACTTCATTCGTATTTCATGTATAATCTTTAATGCACAATATTTCAGTAATTTGAGTCATGTATTATTGATTGTTTGTCTATTCTTCTTGATTGTTGGAGTTACTCAAATGAAACTCTTTGTTATGCTTTATAGTTTGATCAAAAAAATTTAATTCAATTTTTTGGAAGTTTGATGTTTTTGTCGTATGGTATTTCATACTATGACATTGGAATATTTGGTAATCAAACAATGTGAAAGTATAATTTGATGGAAGTGGAAGACTACCAAAAGGTCTGCTTTAGCCATCAATTGCTGGTTCCGAATGTCACTTTCATTTTGAAATTTTGGTATTTTATACTTCCAAAATTGTCATATCAACCGAGGGGGATGCATGGAAAGCCCTATAAGGACTAAAGACTGAAGATTGTTCTAAATCGAATTGAAAATGCTAGGGCGATATTGGTGAGTATTGTGTATAATTTTCCCACTTATATCATATTACCATGTAATTTTCCCACTAATATATTGGAAAGACCTCCCTTTTGGTGAACTTTTTATTGGAAATTTCCAACTTTTCTAGTTGTTGATAAGAAATATATTTATAATGGTTTTGTTTTTAATCCAATGTTTGATGGCCTTATATCTTGCAATTAATCCTGACATGCTAGATATGACTGCAGCCAGATCTTCTGCTCAAGAATGCAGGGCCGAGCCATATCACACTGTTTGATGCTGCTTTGTCATGCATAGGAGCCCTACTATCTTATTGTTCTTGCTGTATGGTTTTTCCAGGTACTCACTTTTTTCTTTATCAATGTTTTCTATACATTTTACAATTATTAAGCTACTGTTATGAATGCTTAGTACATAGCAACATATAATCATTAGTATTCAGCTACAGTTATGAATGATTAGTACATAGCAACATATAATCAACCATAAGAGTGCTACCAATTTAGAATCAGGCAGCTTATGAACATAAATATATATATGCTGGTGCTGTCTGTCAGTGATGGAAAAGTCTTGGTACAAGTTGACTCCATAGATGGTCATGACAGTGAATTTGGCGAATGAGTACTATTGAACCTTGTGTATATAGGCACAAATTTGTAAGATCACATCAAGTGATCAACATGTTAGGATTTTCTTTTTTCTTCTTTTGGGTGTATATATGTTAGCTTTAATATGGCAGTTGTTGTCTCAGAGTGCTTTTGGTTGAGTCCAGAATATCTGCACTTTAAATATGTGCTTCTGTTCTTACTATATAAATGCATTGTACTTCTCCCAGTTAGTCAGTTCATTGTTTCCTAAGTTTCCTTTGTAATCCTTGGTGGTGGCGGAGTACAAACATATAAGAAATGGCAGACATCTCAATGCTTACACTAAATAACTTTTGTTTTGTTTTGGCAGCATGTAGTATTTTTTTAATGGACTAGTTGGTTTACTTTCCTTTAATAAATTAGGCCTTAATATTGTCTTGCATGTTTGGATATTTCAGGTTGCTGCCCTTGGCCCCCAATGTGGGTGCTTCAGCCATATTCTGTAGCGGTTCCATTTCAGTAAAAGATGTTCTTGCTATGGATGGGGTTTTCTAATCTGCCAAGTTGTTATTGTTGTCATCATTTTCTGTCTATAGGTGGCAATATCTCCATCAGTTAATACTTTCCCTGCATCATCATGCTTTGAATACTGTCCTGCATGTTTGGATTTTCAGGTAGCTGCCCTTGTCCCCCAATGTGAACTTGATCATATGCTAGGTGGCACCTTCCAAGATGTACATTCACGGATAACGACGCAAGCACTTAGAAGAATTAATTACTCGTTCTTCCAATCTCAAACTCTTTATCATTTTTCTTAATCAGGTTGAAGACTATATATTTAGTCATTTTTAACCTCCTTTCTTAAAATGAAGGAAATCTATTTACCAGCCCATATTACCATTTATTCCCAGGTCCAATCAAATCCAAAATCAGGGCAAGGTTTTGGACATATGGATGAGGTCACTTGTGGTGGAAATGCCTTGAAAATCTATGCAGTTGTATGACTGAGCATGATAAGAACCGGACTGCTCTGCTCAAGATTGAGGATAAGGTCCATCTCCTGTCAATGGAAGCATACATATCAGTGAGATATTCTAACATTAGCTACTCATGTAAACGGAAAGTGCCAAGAGAGCCAAGTATTCTGGTAAGATGATTGAGCACTGGATAAATCTTCCTAGATGCATTTCCTTGAAAATTATGCTAAAATTATGAGAAGGCGATTGCTTTTGTAGATAATTATTTTATCTTTGCTTAAAATTTGGTAGTGGATGGTGGGTGCAGTCTATTCTCTATTGTGTCACATATTATTTATGGATTTTCATATTTTAATTAACTTTGTTTCATTTTCTTGTTTAATGGATTTTCAAAGTATTTTTTCTGGTCTTCCTTTTTTACTTTTGTGAGCATTTTTGTTTTCACTTAATGACTTTTTACACTCATCTTAATTTAGGTGGAGGATTTTGCTGCAAGTCTGAGGTCTTGTATTTGTCTTATGAATATGGAGTCATCATCAAAGAAGCAAGCAACTACCTCATAGGCTCATAGATGGGAAGTTTCCAGTGACAAACATGAAGCCGAATGGTATATGTTCGAAAATGATGGAATCCTTGATAAGATAGTCATGATCTTAAGAAGACAGTTGTTTGAAAGAGAAAGGTATATGGGTTAGTTCTTATTCATCCATGCATTTTTTGAACAATTTTTGGCAGTGCCAGGGAGATGATATGTTGAATTTCCATTTATCTACTGTTATTAGAATGGTTGATTTTTGGGAAATAACCTCTCCAAAATTGGGATAATGGCAGGCTGCTTGCTATCACCTCTCCCAGACCCTGTAGAAGGGGGAGCTGGGTACACCTTATTTTAGAATGGTTGATTGCCACAGTCCTAGTAATCATCCACTGCAAAGTGGAAATCCTGGAATCGGGTCCCTTATTTGTTTAAAGAATATAGGATATGGTTGTTGACTTTTATGAGTCAGTTTAGGTGATTGTGTTGTGTATAATATTGTTCATTCCCTTCCATTTATCTCATATATATAACTTGGTATTATGTTTTTCCCTCTATATATTGGAAGCTACACTAGCATACAAAGAATATATAATGAAGTTTTTCAAAGCTACTACTGCACATATTGCTTTCCATTCTATGCCCTCTTATGTGTGTTAAAGCATAATATTTTCCAGTCTGCCTGCATCCTTTGATGGGCAATAATGGTGTTTTGGAACTTCGTTCTTGATGTTTCGTTGTCTATATATGCTATTTGTTATGTGCTATGCATCATCCAGACTAACTAAAACTTAGACGCCAAATGCATTTGCCTTCTTCTCAAGTCTCTCAGTAGCTATGAAAGCAAGCTGACACTAGGGGAAGCTGCTTGTTTGTACTCTTAGTATGTTACTTTAGAAGTACAAATTTTCTATTCATAGGCTGTTCTTGCCTTGTTTACCGACTTCTAGTTTTATTGCTAACTACTTATTTAGAGAGTCAAGTATTAGCTATTTGGACTCTGCATCCAAATTTGATGACAATCTGTTCTACTTGAGACTGAAATAAAAACTTCCTTTACATGTAATATAAGTATTATACATTGGATATATAGCAGTTGAAATATAAATGCAGATCTATAGAGGGTTAATTTGAGAGTGGAGATTTCAGAAGACAAAACGAGGCCCTAGAAAATTGGAACAACTAAATATTTTGGGATATGATACTTGTGTTTCCATCTTCCAAATGTTTTTTTCTTCCACTTGTAAAAACTATGCCATGCTTCATGCTTCTGCCACTTAGTGTGTGTTCTTTGTGTATGTATGCATGCAAGGTCTGTGATGTTGTTGAAGTTGCTGGAAGGAATGTCATGTCAACCACTTCAGTTGTGATTACTGGGCTTGTTTCACAGAGGTAATTCTTAATCTGACAATAAAGTTGATGCTACACTTGCATCATCATCATCATCAAGAATATTTCTATAATTACTACAAGTACAATTTCTTTCTCATAATTTTTTGGTGTTGTGGTTCTCTTTTAGTGGAATCTTAATGTTGCTTGTTGGTGATGTCTTGTTCCACTAATTTTGGATTTGCTAGACAGTGGCCTATATGGAAAACCTTGTCTTGAGTTGTGTCCCATATGCTATGATGCCATCCAAGTTCCTTGGTTCGGACCTTTTTCTTTTTCGGGTAGTAGTTCAATGCAAAAAAGGTTCAAATTGAGGAAACAGCGGAATCTGTCTCCCATGTTTGGACTGGACCTAGACTTGGTTTTGGCCAAGATATAATAATGTTTTGTCCCCGGTTTTGTTTTGTTCTTTTTGAGTATAATTGGAAGCAATGAAAAACTTGAAGGGTTTTTCGTCATTGCAGGTATGGCGAACAAGCAGCACAGGTGACAAATGAGGGCTTTGATGCTGCAGGACATGCTATTGGTACTGCTTGGGCTATGTTCAAGATAGGAAAGGCTTTTGACCCAAAGAGCACACGCAAACCAACAAGTCTGCAAAAGTTGCTGCTGAAGAGAATTCTGCTGAACTGAAGGCTAAATGTAAGAAGTAGTTGGAATACTTTATAAGAATCAATCATACTTCCACACTTAGCATACTTATCTAACATAGTTGTACCTACTATAATATCAGACTCTAATCCAGTTTTAACATCCGGTCCATGAATGGATTGTCCAAGCACCAAGCTTTGCAAGCCTGCAGTGCTAATAAGAACACCAGCACAAGTGAAAGAATTTGGAGTCAAACCCGATATTCGCATAGTGGACTGTGTTACATCTTTTATCCAGGTAAAAAAAGACAGACCATGGAGCTAAAACCTTTCATTGTATAGCTTGGTAATATGGAATGGAACATTGCCTAAAAACACTATGACCTTTGTAGATAGCCCTGTGGGTGCAACATAAGTCTCCTTAAGTCTTGTTTATGAAACATAACTTTTATTAGGGATATTTTAAGCAACTCCTGGCCTTGGAGCATTGAGGCTACTGCCTAGTGGGTTAGTATAGCCAAATACTTTAGAATTGACCACTGATAGGAAAAATTTGGAGATAATTTAGTCTCAAAGAGGGTTTTTGGCCTTATTTGCATGGTGACGTTGTCAGCTGAAATTCATGTGGACATGATGAATACTTTGGACAGCATGGTAACCCAATTAACATCTTGAGGAGGTCCAAAATAGGAGGTATATGGGTTGGTTTTTATTCATCCATTTAGTTTTTGAACAATTTTTGTCTCGTTTTATTCTAGTCGTAATATGGGAAGTTGTTTTTTTCACTTGCCATGGTTTTAGTTATATTTCAACTCTATTTAGTCAATGGTATGCTAAATTTACTTTGGGAAACATTCTCACACCCTTGTTCAAGTTATCTTCAATGTCGATATTGGATTTTAAAGTCTAAGTATACTCATGGGGATGTGAGTCCCTATAAGGCAATCCTCAAGGTACGAGTTATGCTCTTCATCTTTTGGACCTTAAGTTACAGGAGGTTGAGCTGCTAGGCATTAGTCATAAGCTGAATATTCTCTAAGACCTTTTTACCTATTTAAGTTGACTGATATACTTTATTAGCTGGTTATGATTTCTGTTTATCCATATGATATAATAAATCATTAAACCCAAACTATCATATATAAAAGAGAGAGAGATAGAAAGATTCTAAATTTACTGGTCTCCAACACATAATTTCTTATACTCATTGGTAGTACATCTCATGTGCCAAAAATTCTTCTTACTCACTGGCTAGTTGATTCGTTGTTTCTAAATTTATAATCGTATTGTGGATGCAGACAAACCCACCACCAAAGAAATTGCTGTGCTTCTATTCATATGTGCTGATCTTGGGAGGGAACCCACCACCAAAGAAATTGAAGTCATCTCCAAGTGTTGCATCATAAAGAGAACATCTATGGATCTGATTAGATAATAGAGGTTCATGAAAAATGTCTTTAAAGAGAGAATGTAGTGAGGAAATATCTTGTATTTCTTGACTGAATCAATGAATTATAGGGATAGACTATTCATAATTATTGTAGATCTAACAAATCTCTAACTCTCTAATAAATTTTTAAATCTCTAACTGACTCTAATTTTATTAAATGTAGAGGGAATGGTACATCATACGATCTTATGTGTGGAATTGAATGTATTGGCCTGAAGTTTACAAAGTGATTTTCCTTCAATTTATACTTATCTGGTTCAGAGATCTGTGCTTTTCTTATGTTGCAAATAATTTTAATAATATTGTGGTGTGAGTTATGTTGTAAAGAATTTTAAGTATAGTATCCAAAAACATAAAGAGAGATGTTAATATTATATTTCTTGAAACTTATATTTTTTTCCTTAAACTTTATACTCAACTTGAGAGTTGTGGTTTAATGATTGCAGCTTGTTAATTCTGCAGCAGTATCAAATCCTTTTATTTGACAGCCATGAACAATTTAATGAGTGATTTTCAAAAGGGTAAGGATTTTTCATTTGGTTGGTTCATCTTTCCAATAAACGTAGGCTACAGTCTACAGATTTATAATGTCTTCCTATTAATGATCCTTTACTGCATACTATCAGAATTGAGAACCATGCAGAGCATGGGGGTACTTTGAACGAGCACCAGCTTAACAGATTGGTAAGTCTGCCTTTTCCAGTAATTTCATTGTGGGAATGTACAATAAATAGTTTTGTCTACCTGCTGCCCCATCCCATCCCTAACATATATGTATGCTATTTAAAATAACTATAATAATTCTCAGCTTCTTTTTAGATCATGATCTCTGCTGCCTTCACTTTTGATCTTTGATATGAAAATAACTGTTTTGAACATTCTTAATAGATCTTTCTGACTTGTATTTTGGTTGCTTTTTTCCCCATACAGCATTCAATTCTAAAGCATTTTATGCTGCGAAGAGTTAAAACCGATGTAGTTTCCGAGCTGACCAGGAAAACTGAGGTTACATTGCATTGCAAGTTGAGTTCTCGTCAGCAAGCTTTTTATAAGGCTATTAAGAACTAGATATCTCTTACCGAGTTGTTTGAGGGCAATCGTGGGCATCTTAATGAGAAGAAAATACTGAATTTAATGAATATTGTCATCCAGCTGAGAAAGGTATATTATGGATTCTATTGGGGTTTTGTTTTGTCCACTTCTTCATTTCAAAAGTATAATTTATCAACTCTGTGGGGGGAAGAAAATGTGGAGATTCATGAATTTTGTGTGCGCAATGTGGAGTGTTTCTTTTTTACTAGTTGTCCATGACATGTGTTCCAATTGTGTAATGGTAGGTGTGTAATCATCCAGAGTTATTTGAAAGGAATGAGGGAAGAACATACTTCCACTTTGGGGAGATCCCAAATTCTCTTCTGCCCCCTCCCTTTGGGGAGTTGGAGGACGTACACTATGCCGGAGGTCACAATCCTATAACATACGAGGTACTTTCTTAAAGCTTTTTCTGCCCTTAAATTACAAATTTTGTTTGTTATATATACTACCACAACAATAAGCTTCACTGTCATGAAATGCCATCCTTCTCAATTCTTTGGTTTCTCTTATGGTTTTAGAGAGAGAAAGTCTTTTTTCTTTTCCTTAAAAAAAAAAGTAAATACTTCATGCATGTGGCTATAGACATACAAAAACTATTCAAAAAGAAAAAAATTAATGATTATTTTTTTTGTTGATAAATCAAAATATAATATATGATCATTGTGCATGCCAAAATGGAAGATTGTTTTGTTAATTTTTTTTTTTCAGTGAGGCCAGCTGGCTTCTTTTCTTGGAGGGGCCATTTGGTAAGGTCAAATTTTGGGGGGGCCAATTCAACTTTTTTTTACTCCCAGACCTTTAGAAAGTATATTTATATATATTATAGTATCTATGTTGTATCGAAAGCTTTTTCAAATCTATAGATTGGCGCCCACTGCTCAGATAGAAACTTTGCCTACAAAATGTCTGAAGAACTACATGACCCCTGGGTAAAGAGGTTGTTTGTTGGGTTTGCACGCACATCTGACCATAATGGACCAAGAAAGCCAGATTGTCCTCCTCATCATTTGATTCAAGAGATTGATTCTGAACTACCAGTTTCACAACCTGCTCTTGAGTTGACATACAAGATTTTTGGGTCTTCTCCACCAATGCGAAGCTTTGACCCGGCAAAGTTGCTCACTGTAAGTTATTTCTTTGCTGGTGTCTTTTTTGATCTTTAGTGATCATATTGTTTTCCTTCCTGTTAAACTCAATTGCTGAAGTGTTTGTTTATGTTACATCTAAATAGGACTCTGGGAAGCTTCAAACACTTGATATATTATTGAAACGTTTGCGGGCAGCAAATCACCGTGTTCTCCTGTTTGCCCAAATGACGAAGATGCTGAATATTCTTGAGGTATTTTTAGTTCTTTTATCTTTTAACCTTCTTCTACAGTGGACATGATGCTGTCCCAAGTTTAGCTGAATCAGTACTATTTCTGATCAATCCTAACGCCATGTTGATTTTGTCAAAATCATGGTATTGGCAGGTCCTAATACAAATTGGTGTTGGCGATGTGGATGAGTCTTTACATATGTGTTTAGATGCATATGATTAGTTGTGATACAAAAAAGTTTACTTAATAATTCAAGTATGAGTTTATGACATAAGCTCATGGTAGCCTGGGTTTGACTTGCCGTAGTTTGCTATCGGTTAGCGAAATAAACTTTAAAGAGGCTCTGAGTTGAAAAATAAATTTAGAATCATTATCAAGTCAATGAGTTGATTTTGCAAGCCAGCTTGGCAGATTGGAAATCTTACCACAATAGCACTGTAGTCGTTCACTTGTCTTTTTTAGTGGCCTTGCAATCTTCCCTGGATAATCTGTTTTGTTGCTCATGAATCTTTCATATATGCGCAGGACTACATGAACTATAGGAAGTATAGATATCTTAGACTCGATGGATCCTCCACCATAACTGATCGTCGAGACGAGACATGGTCAGAGATTTCCAGCATCGGTAGGATTTCATAGACGTACTTTTTTAATGCATTTTTACAGTTAGAGTATACTCTCTCTTCTCTCTCTCTCTTTTGTTGCTTGTTCTTATCATATGTTATATACATGTGAGGTGTAAGAATTTTTTACTAAAATTTACTTATAAAAAAAAGGAGTTTGTTACTAAGATTTATATTTATGTTGTTGCAGGAGTGATATTTTTGTATTCTTGCTGAGCACAAGAGCTGGTGGACTGGGCATTAACTTGACAGCTGCTGACACTGTCATATTTTATTGAAAGTATGAAACTTTGGTACAGGATTGGAATCCAACTTTGGTCAGACAAAAGACAGTTTTTTTATTGCTAAAGTTTGGTTTTAATGGATAGAGCTCATTTATCGGTTGGGTCAGACAAAAGATGTTAGTTTTTTTATTGCTAAAGTTTCTTTTTCCTTTTCAGAATGCTACAGGCATTTGGATGGTTTGAGAGCCTCCAAGCAAAGCCATTTGTTTTCTTGGCTCTTTGGAGATTACTTGCCTCCTTATGTGTTGTCTTTGTTTGTTCTAATCTCTCTCTCTCTCTCTCTCTCTCTCCCTCTCTCTCTTCTACACACACAAACTTTCACATGGTAATGTTTTTTATTGTTCTAAAATTTAGGTTTCCCTAAATTATAAATTGTTTTGGATTCTTCAATTTAATTTGAAATGCTAATGTTTTCATGGTGTAGGTTACTGTGATTAAATAAGGCTAAAAAGCTAAGATCTTGTAGCTCAATTGATATCTCCTGTTGTTTCTAATAGATGCATCTAGGGTAAAAACTATGAAGATTCCCAAAAAAGTAAGACTAGGAAGTCCTTGGGTCCATAGCCAAGACCTACCTAATTGAATTTTCAATCAAAGGTGAGTCTCTACCTTAAAACGAATGAGGTGGTTGAAAGTATCTATTGAATCCAATATATGTATTTTCTTTCTCACAATGTATAGATCTCACATGATTTTGAGACCAGACATATGCATCTTCATTCTCATAGTGTACAAGTCTCACTAAGAGGAATGATGCATATCTTGCACTTTAGGGTGTGGAGCCATACACTGAGAGGATGTATATATCATAGCATTAACCTGAGTGTATTGTACCGGTTTTGTTACCATTATAATAGGGAGTATGATCCTCGAGCCTTGCTAATTTTCAAGCATGTTCAACTGTGAAATTTACTTCAACTTAAACATGTTACACATAAAAGGGATCTTCACAACAAAATGCTTGCGATAAAGATCTTAAACATGTCTTCAAAATGCAATAAAAATGCCTACATAAAAGTGGAACAGCAGTACAAATCCAAAATTTTAGTTGTCCATAGTTTAATTACCACAGCAAAAGGTAAAGTTTTTCAGAATGTTTTCATAGAAAAATAATACACGTCTAAACAGGATTTATATTTATCAACTCCAAAAAATATCAGAAGTATGGTCCTTGGGGAGCAACTATAATTTCATAGAGTGGATGGGGAATGAAAATATTCCTTATTGTCACTGGATATTGACCATTAAGCCATAGTATTATCACAGCAAGGCATAGACTCACACCTTTTTTTCCATTCTTGATCACATAATTATATATGAAATTCAGATTCTCAAGTACCAGCATGTTCCAGATCCACACCCAAAAAAGCTGCATTGGGGAGAAAAAAGATAAAGGAACAACATATTTATCAGTCATGTATTCCAAACAAACTATATAAATTAAACGCACAAGGGCTCCATAGTCCAGGAAGATAGTTATATGGTTCTAGATTCTGAAAGGCTAAACCGTCAAGGTAGGGAAAGAGCTTGAGCATGGTGGTGGATGTGATCATCAAAAAAGGTGGCAATAAAATAAGTAGGAGTGATCATAACCGGCAGTTGCATATCTTAAATTATTTTCACCAGGCAAGAATTCGTCTTTTAAACTTTCCCAGTAAGTGACGATTGAATTAGTAGGCATTATCAGGCTGCATTAATTACCAAGGAGAATGATAAGCTAAAGTAGCACAAATGTTGGCATGCAAGAATTTTCAGCAGTTGTCACAAAATTGGAACTAAATTGAATGGCCATGATATCCATCATGTTTATAAGATTTGAAAATACATAGGAGCAGATTTTTTTTTTTTTTTTTTTCGATTTTGATGCAACAATATCAGTAGCTACTAGACAAGGATTTACCTTTCCTCCAATAGTTTAAACCCAATACCTACTTTTTTCTAGAAGGCAGAGAAATCAGTATAACTTAGGCTAATTAGAGGAGAAATGTGTACCTAGAAAGTAGCAACTAGAGGGTACAAATATGATAATATATTTACAAATGGAAATCTAAATTCATCCACAAATATATTTCATTTTACATGGCATGTACACTTCAGTCACCAACTCCACTCTCCAAGATACGTTTGGAATGAAAGGAGAGGAGTATCTTTCGGCCACCTTCCCCTATAATCCCATGTCCTCTCCCTCCATCCAAACATGGGGTAAAAGAGTTACTAAATAACTTTGGTGAGATCCTACCAGGCGATGGTTCATTGTCTTAATTTCTTCCATAAATATCAAATCCTTTCTTGTAATGTAATGTAGCAATCCTTTATATGAATTAAAAAATGCAAAAGCAATCTTTTCACTCCTATTCCTATTCTTGAAAATACATATTCATTCTTTATTTTTCAGGAACCAGAAGCTTCATTCCGTCATGGTTCTTGTTACAAGTTCCATCCCCAGGCCTGATATTCCTGAGCAACCCCCCCCCCCCAAAAAAAAAAAAATACCCATCCACCCCAAAAAAGAAACCTTTTCTGTCAGCTAAAGAAACTCAAATATGGAAAAGTATCTGAAATCACCCACATGAAATTTAATCATGGCTCTTCTGACTAGAAGGCAAATTTATGACTACACATCCATTAACCAAGAAATATCGAGCCATAAAGTTGAAAATATTAATGCCTCTCTACCAGCTCAAGGTTTAATTTAGATGTTACAAAGTGTTATCAATAAGACTCATAAGACATGATAGAAAATGTAATTATAGGGTGCTTTATTTATCATCTAGCATAGAATATACATTGCTGAGTATCAGTATCCGTAATCCGTCACCTTAAAGCATAAATTACTTTGAGACTGTTTTTCATGTTTAGTCATACAGTATTAAACTTAAGTTCTTTTAATCAGCTAGGCTTTAGTGGAATCCTGAATGAGAGAACTAAAAATTACAATACATAGAAGGCAACTGCTGAAACCATCCTCTATGCATGGAATCAAAGTGACCAACAACAACACAAAAGTAACCAAAACCACATTAAATTATTAGTACTCAAAAATCGCTACTTTAGCTTATCATTCTCCTTGGTAATTAATATCAGCCTGCTATAATCGCCTACTAATTCAATCGTCAACTTAACGTGGGAAAGTTTAAAAGACGAATTCATGTGCCTGGTGAAAATAATTTAAGGATATAACCTCTTACCTGATCAATGAGAATGGTAGCAGATACATCATGGTACTTAGAAATCAGGGAAGTGGCATCATATTCCTGCATTTTGTAAATTCATTTGTTATAACTAAGGCACCGTGAAGGTCAGTGATTTTAGTAAATTGCCTAGAAATTACCTCCCAATCAGCTTTGTTGCCACCTAGATAATTTGTGAAAGCCTTCTGGCCCCAGGCACAATTTATAGGATTCACAATGGGGGAAAAAGCAGACACTGACTGAAAAATGAGTGGAGAAGGAAAAAAATTAAAAGCAAAAGTGATTACAAGAGGTTTCTATGTTGAAAGAAAACAGCCAATTTCAGAACTTTGTTAGTTTGTTGAAATGTTTAGACCTTCAAGTACATAGAAGTAAATATTATCATCTATTACCTTATACTTGTCCAGGTTTTTAAGGTAGATTGTTAAAGCACCATGCCCACCCATAGAATGACCAGATATAGATGCCTGTGAAGTATTAAGCTGTGGGAAATTTTCACTTAGAAGTTTTGGCAATTCTTTGACAATGTAGTCATACATACGCCAGTTCTTCCACTTCTCTTGTGTAGCATTCAGATAAAATCCAGCACCTGTTCAAGAAAAAATAAATTAAATACTGCAACTAAAGGCTAACTCACTCTCTAACAGAACATGCACTCCCTACTATTTAGAGGGTGTTCGTATGCAATAACCTTTAATGCATTATTTAATAAAAATTCATTTAGCACCATACTTAATGCAAAATGTGTGTTTCAAAAAAACCGTTTGCTGGAAGACAGGCTGAGGTTTAGCAGGTATTAAAGCCATGGCCACAAACTGTCAACTATTATTTTTTTTTCTAATTTAATTTAATTGAATCCGTATTATTTTAACAAGTATTACAACTCTCTTTTTGTTAAGATTTTCTACGGGGAGAATCGAATTCAAAACTAGTCAATGAAAATGAAGCACCAACCAGCATCAGTTAAACTCCCTCATGTGAATTTTGTTTATATGTCAGCAAAACACTAACAAGTTGTCTTTATCAACATGAATGAACAATAATGATAGTAGTAACAACAAAAGGAACAATTCTCTAGAGAGACTCATCCAATTTTACGCTAAGGCAAGCATCTAAGTTCACAAGAATTGAACAAATAAAAGTAATTTCTTACATCCATACGAACAACTGTTGTGCTGTATTGTTCAATTTAATGGACCTATACGTTGCATTAGTATATTCACATAAAAGCAACAAATATAATTGCAGCATTATGAACAGTAAAATTAAAAATAGTTATACAATGATATCCTCTACTCATTATATATGAAAAACAACATATGAATAGTTACTGATTAGTAACTAATGATACAAGCCACCTACAACAAGCAATTAAAGCATAGTTTGGCATACTCAATTTACTTACAACCACACTTCTGTAGATAGAAGATATATGAAATCAAAATCTCTGTCATTTCGTCATGATTGCCCTAGTCACCAGAACATAAGAACTACCCAGCAGTTCATAATATGGTACTAAAAGATTGAATATTCATAATATGGTACTAAAAGATTGAATATTCAAAGATCTAACCCATAGCATTTATCTGACAATTAAGATGGTTAAATAGGTGAACAGATAATTTAGAAAATAAAATTCAATGGCCTGAATGTTGCATACCTACACCAAAATCCCAGCTGTCTGCCTCTCCTTCTACATTCAGGCCTCCTGTAATAAAGAATATCATGTAAGAAATAGTCAGCATTGAACATCCTGGAATACAACTACTACAGTAATAAGGCAGTTTGGAATCAAAATTTGACATCTTAACAAATAAGAAACAGAAAAAACCGATCATTTTAAGAAAAGAAAGTACTGCTTAGGCTTGGCAACCAACGGAAAATAAATGCGTTCATGCTCATTGAGTATTATTTTTAGATTCGTAATATTGTCATGCTCACCAAGTGTTGGATTACTTGAGCATTATGTTTCCTAACAAAATTACTATATCTTTCACTCCTCTGTTATAATGTCATCCTCTACATTTCTCCTTGTCTGAGAAAATGAGAGAATTAATTTCTCAAGATATAACAGATAAGTGGTTCGAAAGATTGAGTCACAAAGCAGGGGTTGCCATTAGAAGCCCAAGCTCAGTATTGTAAGACCTTACTTTTGGATAGATACATTACACTTCAATCAAAATGACTGCTTTGGTTGTTTATCATAACATATGCTTGCTTTACCAGTCTCTCAGTGAGTGTGTATTTTCCACTTGACAAACTTGTCACCAGTTTTTATAAAGAAGAGATGTTGTAACAATAACGTGAAAAACTTATTCAAGTTACTTAATATAAAAAAGAATTTATGAAGTATATCACAGGCTTATCAAATACTTGAATACAGCCGTATGTTACAACAGTTTCACTCAGCTTTCACTTAGCCTACTATAGTCTTTAATTGGTAACGTCTTAGTTGCACGCTAGAAAGCATGGGCACTTCAAAATAGCCACCATACCCTAGGAAGCACAGATACCTCAGATTAACCAATGTACCCATATCTGA
>OU015761.1:66297474-66370158 GCA_907173295.1 Fagus sylvatica | reverse complement strand
GTGTTTGGTTATGTCATTGGAGAATTCATTTTTTCCATTAAATAATAATTTCACTAGTAGAATATTGACTAAATAATAACCCTAACATCCAAATATATATATACTAGTAACAATTTCTCTACCAAATAAAAATCAGCAATTTCTCTCAAATTTTCACCATTTCTACTATTTCCAAAGCTATGCACAACAAAATTTCCACAAAAATCTGTCAATGCACAAAGTCTCTACTTTCATATCTTTCCCACATTCTCTTTAGAAGCCAAATGAAGCTAAAAGCCTAAGAAAACAAAGAACATCTAAAAAAATTCATATAAAAAAAAAAAAAAAAGAGGAAAAGATTAATTAATGATTAATCACAGACAATGAAATAGTCAAGTTTGAGACTTTCATTTTTCTCAAGAACACAACAGAAACCAGTGGACCCTAAATTTCAAATTCTTCTCTCTCTCTCTCTCTTTTTCCTCATATTTTCTGACCAAACAAGCAGAGAGCAAAGAAAACACATAAAACCCATGTGACAATTTTGATATTGAAGCATGAAAGACTCACTTTTTTGTTGTTGGGTTCTAATCCAAAGCCCGGCTTTCTTCAATATCAGAGACATAGGAAGCCAGAACGTGAGCTGAGAAACACTAGCAAAGAAACAGACAAGGCACAGAAGGTAGGCTGGCTAGTAGCTGATTGCAGCTTCTTTTTCTTTTTTTTTATTTTTTTTTTTTTTTTTTTTTTAATTCTACCTTAAAGTAGTATACCTATTCTTCTCTAAAGGAAATAATTAACATAATTTTTTTTTATTTGATAGTTATAATAATATAACTTAATTATAAAGTCTACAATGCTCTTGACATGTTAGAGAATGGTGTGAATATTTTTTATTTGGAAAGTATTTTAAAAAATCTATATCAATATAAAGAAAGAAATGTGTTGATTTTGTTTGTGGTGATGTTTATATTATTGAAGAGTTGTAAGAAATATGTGGATTATTGAAATTTTTATCATAAATTTCCAAAATTGTATTTTTACAAAAGAACAAAATTCATGTGTAAAAATGAACTTTTTCAAAGTTCAGAAATGAAAAACGAAGTTTATGTATAATTTAAGGATGAAAATAATATTTTAACCTTAAATTTATTGTAAAATGAAAGTCATTCTTCCATGTGAAATGAAAAGTATAAGTTGAAAGTATTGAATAATTTTGTGTTTCATTATTACTCATTTGTCTGTGATTGCTATCTAATCCCATGTGCCAATCACTACTTTTAGTTTTCGAGCAATATATTTCTTGATTTGACAAATTGTTTTGGATTAATGTAAGGTCTATATCATAAAAATAGGTAACCCACTTATCCATTGACTTAGATTTTTTCCTAAATGATGCTATTGAACTATAAAGTTCTAGACCACGTACACTTATTTATAATGTTAATTAAGAATAAAATCTTTTTCATTTCTTTATAACTGTAACTAGGTCGTCAGAGCCATGTGATCATAATAAAAAGGCATCCAATTTTTTGATCCACCTTTTTATGAAATATCCCTAACTATGGTCAAATGGCCATGACTAGTATTCCACATGACCTTAGACCAATTATAAGCATACGGTAAGAATTTTTTGTCAAGCTTGGTCTCTCGCTAATTCTCATCTTTGTAATTAATGCCATGTTATCTTTATTTGATTTTAACTCAAAAGTGTTTAAATATGTATGTACGATTTCTAGTGTTTAGAATTATGAACCATTTACTTGGAAAATGACAGATGATTCATTTCAATGCTAATCTATTATACTTATAATATATATCCAGATAAAAATGTGAGTTTGTATAGGATATGCAACAAATGGCTCAAAACCCATCATTTTAGTAAATATTTGTGATTAAAAAAACAAACCCATCATTTTAGCATAGTCTTATTATATGTGTAATGTAACACTTTCACACTAATACAGTTTACAGGTTAAGAATCATCATCTTTAATACATGAAGATTATTTGCCACTCAATTTGTTTATGTCTCTTTATTTCTTTACTTCTTTCCTTTTTTTAATGTTCCTTCTTCGTACACTGACTCATTCAGTGTACATGCAAACATTTAATGTTTTTTTATTTTATTCACGATCTTGTTGGCAGCTATACTTATCTATTCACTTCTCAATAGATGTGCTCAATGGAGACCTTCTATGGTCTTTTCCAAGTTCCAATGGCAAAGTCAGAATTTGACTCTAGGGGACAAAATTTATATGAAAATGTATGAACACATTTAATGTAATAAGAAAACTTACAAAACGATTACATATTACATTTTATGTTACAGCTAGTTAGGCTTAGTACTCTCCATGGTTTCAAGTCATCCTAAGAAAATATATATATGGCTTTAGAGATCATGGGATATAGCTCATAATATATTTTTAATCCTGCATAGAATATTTTTCTTTTCTTCCTGTAGTTGATGCAGTGACTTAAATTCCATGATGTAGTCCCCCTCTCTTTTTTGTTGAGAAAATCTGGGATGTGCTCTTTAATTACCTTTGTATAGTTTGTCTTTCTTAATACATACTTATCCAAAAAATAATAATTTGTATGAATAATCCCTTTTTTTTCAAAGTCAAAGTTCCACTTTTGAATGAAAATATTTTTAATAGTTAGATTGACACCAAGTACTTATGTAAATTTATGTTATTATGAAATTATCCTTTAATTGTATTGATTATTATACAAGTGTTTATCAAGGAAAATAAATAATCACATAAAGAATATTTGGAAGTCCTATTAGTTTTTATTTTTATTTTTATTGAAACTCTAGCTAAGTTATTTTCCATTATTTTTCTAGGTTTTGAACTTTAAAAAACATTGATAATAGGAAAGATTTTAATGTCAAAAAGATAATAGGAAAGATTTCTTTTTTAATGAATTTTGATATATATATATATATAAGAGATAATAGTGTATTGATGATTTGATACGATAATCACGTGTTTATACTATAAACTTTAGAATAGAAACGATCGAATTTCAGTAGAATATCATAATTAAGATTTTTCCAAAGTGTAACTGTTTGATCTTTAAGTTATTTGATTCATTGAAGGAAAGGTTTACTTTCACTATGGAAAAATTCCTTATACAGAAATATTACATTGTTTTCGTGTTTCACATTGTAACCGTATTAAAATCTTTAATGAGTACAGATGTGACACTCATCAGAGTCTGCATGCATTGATTACGTTGTGTCACTCCTATTTAGTAAAAGGACGCCTAGACGGTCTCGAGTGTTCTAAGAGTATAAGTTAAGAATTAATTAATATATATATAATTACTAAATATAATGAACTTTTTTTTTTTAAAGAAATTTAATGTGTCAATAATTTATCAGTTTGTACACACAAACTCATTGTGGTTAATTGTCTTAGTTTTTTTTCTTAATATGTATGTAAAATTTGACTTTATTTTTTGAAAAATGTATAAAAATATTAATTAATTGAGTATTAAATATTCCTTAACTTGTGCTCTAAGAGCATTCTTTGGCAAAACCCTTTAGCAAAAAACGTGTTACTTCTGTCTTCTATGTGGTTGAAGTGACAATTCTATTTACTTTCAAAGTGTTGCATTAAAGTATTACGTAGGATCTCGGTCTCAGTTTACCTACCAAGATTGTTTAGGTATTATTGGATTGAGATCGGAAATCATTGCATTGTGCAATAGTTTTAGACCGTCTAGATGAAAAGTTGTTTTTTCAACTTTTCATCTTAACTGTCCAAAAAAAAGTAACTTTATATTTTAATATATCTGGTTGGACGACCAAGATTAAAAGTTATAAAAAAAAATATTATAAAAATAACTTTCAATCTCCGACGGCCTAAACTAATGCACTCGATTTCAATCCATATTTGGTTAAATATTACACATGCATTAAGAATTTGTTTGATTCATGCATAAACATGAGCTAAACAATAAATTGAAGGACATAAAAATTTTCATAATATTTTTCTTAATTATTAAAATGATATATTGTGATTGGTATTAATAAAAATTTTATTAATAGTGAGAGTGTGAGACCATGTAAAAGTGATATTGTTTCAATCACAACTTGTCAAGTTAATGATCGTAAAAAAACTTATGTTACTAGCACCTGATCAATTTTCTCTAACAAAGGTTGCTTAGTAGAGTCACTTATCATCGAATAAAGAACATGGAATTGATTCTTACCTATACCATATAAAAAGAAGAAGAACAAAACAAATACTATCAGAATATTGCATAGCATAAAACAAAAGTGCCACAAACAACAAAATATTTGTTGTAAATTATAGAGTGCATAGCTTTCTATCATAGAGGGGCCACGACTCGAGTAGGTACCAATATCAGAAATTCCAAAAGAAAAAATCTATATATTAAAAGAATTGTTAATAGTGCATATAGTTCGGCAAGTTTACTATCAGGAGAGAATGAAGTGGCCGTTTTGTAGCCCAATGGCTAAGACAAATAGTGATTTTTGTCATTGTAATGAGATTTTGCGTGTTTGTTAAAAGCCAAAAACATGAAATACAATTATTTTTTGCTTAAAAATTTGTGGAATGACACTAGAGTTTAGGCTTTCATTTCCAAATCGTGAATTTTGTAAAAAACACGGTAATCTACCGGGTTAACAAACGGACCCAAATTCTAGTAGAATAAGCCTTGACAAAATACATTACTTAGATAATTAGTGTTTAGTAATTTGCTGAAACTCCTACTAAAATGTAATTATTTTTTTTTTTTTTTTGATAATTTGATAGTTGAGAAAAGGGAAGATTTGAACCATGGATATCTCTTTTGGAGAACACTAGAACGTGTCAACCAGTTGAGCTCTTAGAAAAATATAATTATGTTGTTAGAAATCGAATTTGGTAATAACAATATACTTATTAATTCTTTTTCTAAATTGATAGATGGCCATTCTTCTTACATATATTGGAAAATAAATATGTAATTTTATATGCAATAAGCCCTATTATCCAAATATATGTCTAACAATCATAAAAAGGTGTTCTAGTTGCAAAAGTTTTCTTTTAAGCCCAGTTTGTAGTCCTTGCGTCTCAGCAAAACCAATGATATGACACAAGCAACAAAAACCACCCTAACGCCTAACTCACTCCTTGCCATTAATTACTATTGGAACCCAACACATAATCTCTCTCTTTTTTTGCATAAACTTTTTGAAAGCTTTACAAGTTTCATAACAGTTATGAAAGCTTTGTAGACACATTAGGCAATCTCAGTAAACTTTTACAACTACTTATCAACATTGACATGAATCCAAAATAAACCTTCCCCAAATCTGGAGAAAGCTGCCTTTATTCCTATCTCATTGTTTGCTTCTAAGTTCTGTTTCTTGCATGACATGCCTAACCAACCTTTCCACCCTTTGCCTCTACTCAATTTCCCTTTCTTTCCGTTACTTATAAAAACACTACCTCACAAGTCACAAGAAACAATATTAATACAAACAAAAAGGAGATCAAAACAAAGGAAAAGAGAGGAGAAAGGTTTTGTGCCATGAAGATTAAGGTAGAATCTGATTCCGAGTATCACGATGAATCAAAACATCCCTTCTTGCAAAACATAAATGAAGCAGAAGAGAAAACACTGATACAGAAAGCCATTAGCCAGACATTTCAGAGCACAGCTCATTTGGCTAATCTTTTACCCACTGGAACAGTCCTTGCTTTCCAACTTCTATCACCCATTTTCACAAATGAAGGTATCTGTGATCCGGTCAGCCGGTTCATGACTGCTGCACTTGTGACCCTCTGTGGGATGTCATGTTTCCTACTAAGCTTCACTGACAGCTTTAGGGACAAGAAGGGAAACATCTGTTATGGGTTTGCCACCATGCGGGGCTTGTGGGTCATTGATGGTTCAGCCACCCTTTCACCTGAACTTGCTGCAGAATATCAGCTACGATTCATAGATTTCGTGCATGCTTTCATGTCAATATTGGTATTTGTAGCAGTTGCACTCTTTGATACGTAATGTGGTAAGCTTGCTTCTTCCCGCGCCATCAGATGAGTCCCAAGAGATTCTTACAAGTTTGCCAGTTGGAATTGGTGTCATTTGCAGTATGTTGTTTGTTGCATTTCCTACCAAGCGTCATGGAATCGGCTTCCCCCTCTCTGCAAATTAACAAACTCTGGATTCATCTGGTCGCAACAATATTACATTCTGCTCTCTTTGAATTGATAAGCTGATTCTCTGCTATTGAATCATTATGGTAGTTGGAAATAGCCTGTTTATTCTTGTCAAATTACAGGAACTTCTAATATTGACAGTGTAAGGTGATTGTGACAATAGAGTTGGGGTACGATAGAATCACTATATGCAAATAATGGCTATTTCTATGCGTGGTGCGTGAGTTTGAACATCAATAATTTATTAATTCTTGAGTAAATACTGAACCATGTACTGAAGAATATACAAAATTTTAATTTATATAATAAGATCATGATTGAAATTCAAAGGGTAAATCAAAATTCAAGTGCACATGCATATGCATTTGCAAACACACTCATGCACACCACATTGCAATTATTAATATAAAATAAAAAATAAAAAAGGAAAAAAGAAGTTTGCAAATTGATCATTTGAGTCATTTTAATGCTCATTACATATTTAAAATTGCCATAGCCATATAATGCATTTTGGAGATAGTGACAATAATTTGTTAATTTGTTAACTCATTCACCCAAAGCACTTTATACAAGCAACATAAAGCATAATTTGGTGATTTGAAAATACCAAAGTGATCATCTGCATATTAAAAGAGAAAATGTTCCAATAAAAAGCGTAGGTAGGAAAGCAAGATTTGCAAAATGCCAGACACATTACATTAAAGAAAATTAGATTATTAGAAAAAGGAGCAAGAAGCTTGCATGGCTACAAGCAAAAAGGGCAGAGTTGATTTCTGAATTCTTTTATGTGTGTGTGTGTGTGTTTATAGTCTAAGGATAGCATTCCCATTGATCAACATCAGTATTATGGCATCACTTTTCACTAAATAAAAGAGAAGGAAATATTTAATACCAATTAATCTGCAAATCAAGGTAGACATGCAAGAAAATTTTGAACGGTAAGGCTTGTACACAAACCACCCTTCTCAGGACACCACTTACAGTAGGCCAGCACTGGAATTATAAAAAAATTTTAAAAGCTCTACAGTATAGTACTCCTTTAAGGCATATGCCCTAAATCCTAGTTAGGTAGGCAAGAAAATTCAGAAATCAGCTTCTCAGTCCACCTGTAATTTTATTTTCATAATCAACATGATAGACATCCAACAGAATATGCAGATTTCATTAACTTAATAAGCACATGGACTGTTTGAGTCATAATCCCAACATCTACAGTGCTTTTACAGAAATAACTCTTGATCAAAACCTCCTGATTGGATAGTTCTAAAGGATGGTCCAGATAATGTTTCAAGCCAAATTTTTTTCCAATGATACCAAACAGCATGATACATTCTTTTAAACAAATTGGTTTAGCCAAATTTTTTTCCAATGAATACCAAACAGCATGATACATTCTTTTAAACAATATCAGTTACTTAGACTTTTTTTTTTTTTTAATAGTTACTTGGACATGTTGATGATAAGAGAACACTCCATCAAATTACAACTCTGATATATTAAAATTGTATAATTCATTAGATAAATGAATAAGCTTCTGAGTTCTGAAGCCAAAGAGATGGTATGTCAATATATAAATAAGTAAATATCTAATGGTGATGGGGACTATATACATTCTCCTTTCCTCTTTTCTGGTAATGGAAATATAAATTACAAGAAGATATCCAAATACAACTTGGAAAAATACAGCCCTCATGTCCTCAATAGTTATCCTGCCAATTATCCAAGGGCATGGAAATCCCAAGTCTGACAATTAACAACTTGTCATGTTGAGCACCAGAAACTCTATTTGATTAGCTACATGGATGACCTAATGTAGTGAATCAAAATGGAGAAGCTATCAAATGAATGGTCTTCATCAAGTTGCCAACATTCCAAGGTGATAAATTATCACTTGTCCCAAAAGCTTAAGTTGTTAGGAAATAATGAATTTAATTAGTTAGCCATTATTCTAACACTCCCCCTCACATGTGGGCCCAAAGTCTCCCTCAATAAGTAGGCCCAGAATGTGAAATTGTAACTTTTTAAATGGGAGGTAAAGTGGAGATATGATTCGAACTCATGACCTCATGCTTTGATACCATGATAAATTACTAATTTTCCCAAAAACTTAAGCCATTATGAAATGATAGATATAATCATTTAGCCATTATTAAAACACAAGGGAAGCTACATTTTCTTTGATAGCTTTGAAATGTTTTTCTCCCCATTTCTTTCTCACGCATACAAGAATTAAGGTTTTACCTCTTACAAACTCTCATATCCATTAAAATTATATAAAAGAGTGCAAAGTACTCCAAGTTTATTGACATGAAACTTTTTAAAAACATATATGTGAAAAATCCTTATCACTTAGTATGCGGGTGTGGGTGTGTGTATGCATGACTGTGTTAAAAATAAAAAACACACCTCAAAGTTGTGCATGTCTTACAAGAAGCAAATCACAATATCCTGAGCCAATAAATCATGCTATCAGAAAAGAAATGCACTTCAAAGAATTTTAAGGTTAGAAAGAAAAGAATCCATACAACAAGAGCACTTACTAAATCATAAAACTCAATTTTGGATCTATCTTTCAGGCTCAACAAATTCGCTCATCAGCTCGACCTGCAACAACTCAGTAGATTCCCGCACCTTCCTTCGATCCCAAAATCCACCAACCACTGCATTCCATGTCCCCTCAGCTGGAACACATCCATCAATCACCATCTCATCAACAATGCGAGCAGCCTTGTGTAGGTCTCCTCTCTTACAAAAACACTCCACTAGAGAATCAAACGTTCCAGTATTGATTGAGATACCCCTACTCCGCATACTAAGGTACAACTGAAAAGCCCGGTTTGGATCACCATTGGTACAAAGGCCTTGTACCACCATATTATAGATCCTAACATGAAGGCTCCACGTTAATCGGTTTGGTGAGATTCCACCAAGGACCATCTCATCAAGGAAGTTTGCAGCTTCCTGGAACTTAAAAATATCACAAGAAGCCGTTAATAATCTTTGCGTACAACCCTGCATCTGGTTTCAATCCCTGAAGCTTCATCCTGTCAAGAATCTCCAAAGCTTCCCTAAGCTTTCCTTCTTTACAAAGTCCATGAATTAAAGTACTATAAGTTATCATGTTGGGCCTCTGGCGTTTGCTTATCATCATCTCCAATAGCTCCATGGCTTGTGAAGAACGCCCACCCTTGCAAAAACCATCCATTAAAGCACTATAGGTAAACACATTTGGCTCAATACATTTGCTTATCATCTCTTCGAGTAATCCCAAAGCTTCATCCAAATCATTGGACTGGCACAAACCATGTATCAAAGAAGAGTAGGTCACAACACTTGGCAAACAACCTTTTGTCTCCATTTCTTTGAATAGCTCCTTTGCTTCGCCAATCTTCCCAAATCTACACAACCCATTAATCAGAGTACCATACGTATACGAATCTGGAGTACACCCACGATTAGGCATTCTCACGAAAAATCCGAAAAGCAGAATCCATTGTCCCACTGTTCTTGCAAAGGGCTTTAATCAAAACATTAAGAGAAGCAACACTAGGTGGAATTCCTATTTCTCTCATATGCCTATAAAACCTTAGAGCTATCTTTAACTGGTTTTCTTCAACAAGAATGGCAAATACCGTAATGTAAGATTTTTCGGTTGGTTTGCATTGAAAGTCCTTCATCGTGTGGAAGATCCTAACAGCATCCAGTGGCCTGTGAACACGACCATAGGCTCTGCAGATAGACAAGAATATGTCTTCTGTAATATTACACTTTTCCTCCTTCATTCTATTAAGGAGCTCCTCTGCTGATCTAAACTGGTTTGCGGAGACTAATTTGGAAATCATTAGACTAAATGTACTATGATCATGCTGAAACCCTTTAGCATACTCAGCTGTCGCTGAATCAAATATCAGAATAGCTTTCTGTAGGTCCCTTTCAGCTCGTAACAACTGCTCAACTAGGGAAGGTGTGATTTGTTTCGACCATTTAAACATTGCCTTACTACCCATTACTGGAATTTTTCTTTCTTGATATGACCACACTCTAAATGAAACCAAATCTATTTATTCATGGCACAAATCCAAACACACTACCAACAAAATATGCACTTTTGGCGACTTTCAGCGTCCAAGGGCATTCGCCAGTGAGTTTATGTTAATTGGTAAGTAAATACGTCGCTTCTGAATTGAGTAATCTTCTCGAAGTTACATTACATAGTCTCCTAATGTTGAAGTCATGGTACCTGTAAGAGTAATCAACAATGGAAAGACCTTAATACTCAATTTCGTCAAGACTCACAAGTATCATAACTGAATCAGATGCTTGGAAATTCTACAAACACTCAATACCTTTAACATGTAAAACTAACAATAACAAAACAAACTAAAATTCTCTTGAAGCAACAAACATACTCAGACCCCAATGTTCAGGCAATTTTCTCATGAAGATATTGTTTTTCTATTCTAATATCCTTTTAAACCAATCCAAACAGTCTATGTACGAACAAAGCCACCAGTTATGTGTGTGATTGTCAAGGCGATGATAAGTTACAACTCTATTACACATTTCATCAAGCAGGTGGCGAACACAATATAGCCTCATATAATAAGAGAAAGCAGTTGAGGGATTCAAGTTTAAGAGGAAAACTAGATAGCTAAACCAGAATTAGCTCACCGGCTGTGTTCGGTAACTCTATATCCAAAATGTATTCTGCGTGTATTGAAGCAGAATGTATTCTAATGAATGCATACGAAAAAAATTGTGTTTGATATTATGCTGAAACTTTTACCACAAACTAATTATTCTAAATGGAATTGTGTTTGGTTATGTCATTGGAGAATTCATTTTTTCCATTAAATAATAATTTCACTAGTAGAATATTGACTAAATAATAACCCTAACATCCAAATATATATATACTAGTAACAATTTCTCTACCAAATAAAAATCAGCAATTTCTCTCAAATTTTCACCATTTCTACTATTTCCAAAGCTATGCACAACAAAATTTCCACAAAAATCTGTCAATGCACAAAGTCTCTACTTTCATATCTTTCCCACATTCTCTTTAGAAGCCAAATGAAGCTAAAAGCCTAAGATAACAAAGAACATCTAAAAAAATTCTTATAAAAAATTATTATAAAAAATTTATTAAAAAAAAAAAAAGAGGAAAAGATTAATTAATGATTAATCACAGACAATGAAATAGTCAAGTTTGAGACTTTCATTTTTCTCAAGAACACAACAGAAACCAGTGGACCCTAAATTTCAAATTCTTCTCTCTCTCTCTCTTTTTCCTCATATTTTCTGACCAAACAAGCAGAGAGCAAAGAAAACACATAAAACCCATGTGACAATTTTGATATTGAAGCATGAAAGACTCACTTTTTTGTTGTTGGGTTCTAATCCAAAGCCCGGCTTTCTCCAATATCAGAGACATAGGAAGCCAGAACGTGAGCAGAGAAACACTAGCAAAGAAACAGACAAGGCACAGAAGGTAGGCTAGCTAGTAGCTGATTGCAGCTTCTTTTTCTTTTTCTTTTTTCTTTTCTTTCTTTCTTTTATTTATTTATTTTTTTTTAAATTCTACTGTTAAAGCTAATATACCCGATTTTTCTGGTAAAGGAGAATAATTAATACAATTTTTTTTTCTTTTCTTTTTAATTTGATAGTTATAATAATAGAGAAGTGGATACGAATCATTGGCCGACAATATAACTTAATTATAAAGTCTACAATGCTCTTGACATGTTAGAGATTGGTGTGAATATTGGTTTTTTTCTTTTATTTGGAAAGTATTTCTTTTTAAAAAATAAAAAAAAATCTATATCAATATAAAGAAAGAAATGTGTTGATTTTGTTTGTGGTGATGTTTATATTATTGAAGAGTTGTAAGAAATATGTGGATTATTGAAATTTTTATCATAAATTTCTAAAATTGTATTTTTACCCTTAAAGATAAGTAAATTGTTACAAATCATTATTGTTTTTTTCTCCCATTTTTCTTTTCTACCAAACAAATGAAACATACACTAATTTTTTGTTTTCCCACTTTCTATCCTTCCTACCAAACACATAGGATGAGAAATTAATATTTTTTCCATTCTTTTCAATTTTTTTCATCTTCCCTAATTGATACCAAAATTAGTATGCAAACACCAAACTAATGTTGGTAGTATGAAAGATGGCTAGAGGCGTTTTTTGTATGTTTAAGAATAGATGAAATAATACAAGGAAATTAAAAAGATAGGTAGTTCACCACCAAAGTAAAAGAACAATGGGATATAGATTTCACCACCCAAGTATTCTACTATGGATACATAAGTGAAATAAGCTCATCATTCTATGGAATCCACCAAAGAGATACAGAACTAAGTTAGAAGAAGTCCTTCTTCTCAAAGCCAAAGGCTATTGAAATTTTGATCAACACTTTATCTCAAATACAAGAGTAGTTAAGCTACTTATAGAGTTGAATTTCAACAAAAACCACTACTAGTTGCTAGACAGCTTAAACCCAATTACAAAAACAAACAAAACACATTAAACAATGACAGCCAATATCTTTGACAAATCTGTGCAATCACCACTAATGAAAGCAGCCAATAGATCACTCATTGCTGGACTTTGAAAATCACTAGTTGCAATTTCGTTATATAAGGTAAAATAGCTTTTTAAACTCAAACTCTTTTAACTTATTTGTTGGGTTTGAAAGCTTTTTATCATCTGAGTTTAAGGCAATTTCATTCTAATTATTGCATAAAAAAAAAAAAAATTCAATTTTTGCAATTGTAGGCACTTGTGTTTTCCATAGACGGTGCCAATTGTAGGAGCTCAAATGTGCTCCTCAATCTATTTTCTAAGGTTGGAACTACAAATTGAGTTTTAGCATGAATGAAAAAGAAGAGAGGAAAGTGAACAACACATTTACATGGTCTGACAATTTTGCCTACGTCCACCAAGAGAAATCCCCTCCTTGGGATTTCTTTAGTCTTTTTTATATTCTTTTTTTTTTTTTTGTCCATCTTTTATACAAAAAAGATGAGATCTTTATACAGACTACATGGGAAAAATAGAGAGAAAGGAAAACACAAGGGTAATTGGGCCTGACTTATAAAGTTAGGTTCTAATGTACATTAGGTTGGACTTTTAGATCCACCTAAAATCTACCCTGCACAGAATACATATGTAGTAGCCACAACGCACACCCAGACCATGCCATAGCATGAGTAGTCAAAAGTTTGTGCAATCTTTCTTACATAATTGTTGTAATATCATCCCCAAAATCACTTTAATGATGTCTCACAGTCTCACCATATGACAAGCTTGCATCAGAAAGGTTTTTATCATCTTGTGATGGAATGCATAATCTCCACCAATAATTTTATTTTTAGAAGTCTCCTCCAATAATTCATTAAATTTTGTGGCTTGAACTCACTCACAAGAACAACACAAACAAAATATATACAAACAACAATTGCATGCGATCAGTAAGTTTACCATCCGGAGATAATGAATTCTAGTAGAATGAGCCTTGACAAAATACATTACTTATCATGTTTAGTGTTGTGCCAGTTTTTGTTTTTGTTTGTTTGAATGGTATTGTGCTAGCTGATACTAACTTGATGCTAGCCAAAACAACTACTAGCTACAGCATATAATAAAATTGTAGTTTAGCAAAATGAGTTTTTATATATACCTTTTCTTTTCTTTTTGCAACTCTCTCTCTCCCTCACTCACTAGAACAACACAAGGACGATGGTCTTCTTTGTCACTAGGTGGCCGTGATTGTGTGTGGAGCGGTCAGGATTGGGTGTATGATAGTTGAGTTGGCCGTGAGATAACTAACATAGTTGTTGAATGGCCAATTTGGGCGTAAGATGGTCGATCTTGACCATTCGATTTGTTTGTGAATAAAATAAATAAATAGTATCAAATGTGACATTTTATCTCTTAGATAAACCATACCAATATAATTTTCAAATGAAGCCGTCGCTTGAGGCCCCAACAAAAATATAAACCATACCAATATAGTTGTTGTGGATATGTTATGTAGGGCCGGCCTAATCTTTAGGCAAGTGAAGCCGTCGCTTGAGGCCCCAACAAAAATAAAAAATTACCCTTTATAAAAAAGGCCCCCAAATTATAAAATGAAAAACCCACATAGCCCCTAGAGAAACGAAGCTACGTTAAGAAGCAGTAGTGACACTACATACACCCTGACTTCTTAAAATCAAATGATAAAAAAAAAAAATTATATAGGTGTTGAACACCTTAAATAAAATTGTGAATACATTTGTGGAGTTAGCTTGTGAGTAGTGCCCACCCTCAATTAAAAAAAAAAAAAAAAGCTTGCTGACGAGAACTCAACTTGCAATGCACTGTAACCTCAGTTTTCCTGGTCAGCTCGGAAACTACATCGGTTTTAACTCTTCGCAGCATAAAAGGCTTTAGAATTGAATGCTGTATGGGGAAAAAAGCAACCAAAATACAAGTCAGAAAGATCTATTAAGAATGTTCAAAACAGTTATTTTCATATCAAAGATCAAAAGTGAAGGCAGCAGAGATCATGATCTAAAAAGAAGCTGAGAATTATTATAGTTATTTTAAATAGCATACATATATGTTAGGGATGGGATGGGGCAGCAGGTAGACAAAAATATTTATTGTACATTCTCACAATGAAATTACTGGAAAAGGCAGACTTACCAATCTGTTAAGCTGGTGCTCGTTCAAAGTAACCCCATGCTCTGCATGGTTCTCAATTCTGATAGTATGCAGTAAAGGATCATTAATAGGAAGACATTATAAATCTGTAGACTGTAGGCTACGTTTATTGGAAAGATGAACCAACCAAATGAAAAATCCTTACCCTTTTGAAAACCACTCATTAAATTGTTCATGGCTGTCAAATAAAAGGATTTGATACTGCTGCAGAATTAACAAGCTGCAATTATTTAAACCACAACTCTCAAGTTGAGTATAAAGTTTAAGGAAAAAAATATAAGTTTCAAGAAATATAATATTAACATCTCTCTTTAAGTTTTTGGATACTATACTTAAAATTCTTTACAACATAACTCACACCACAATATTATTAAAATTATTTACAACATAAGGAAAGCACAGATCTCTGAACTAGATAAGTATAAATTGAAGGAAAATCACTTTGTAAACTTCAGGCCAATACATTCAATTCCACACATAAGATCGTATGATGTACCATTCCCTCTACATTTAATAAAATTAGAGTCAGTTAGAGATTTAAAAATTTATTAGAGAGTTAGAGATTTGTTAGATCTACAATAATTATAAATAGTCTATCCCTGTAATTCATTGATTCAGTCAAGAAATACAAGATATTTCCTCACTACATTCTCTCTTTAAAGACATTTTTCATGAACCTCTATTATCTAATCAGATCCATAGATGTTCTCTTTATGATGCAACACTTGGAGATGACTTCAATTTCTTTGGTGGTGGGTTCCCTCCCAAGATCAGCACATATGAATAGAAGCACAGCAATTTCTTTGGTGGTGGGGTGGGTTTGTCTGCATCCACAATACGATTATAAATTTAGAAACAACGAATCAACTAGCCAATGAGTAAGAAGAATTTTTGGCACATGAGATGTACTACCAATGAGTAGGTCTGAAAGTTCTTCCAAAGAAAGGCTGCTAAGAGTGCTGCAAATTTTAAAGGTATACACAAAGTTAGTATAGGATTGTCTCCAGAAAATAGAAGTAGATCCATAACTTAAATACAGACAATAAAAAAGCATATTTCATGACTCAAAATGTCTCAAGTCATAGACAAATCAGAACCTGCTTGTCCTAAAATGAACCGTAAACTGGATTTTCCTTCCTTCCAGATCTTTAAGCTAAAGTTGCTGAGAGCTAGCAAAGCACCTCCAAAGAGCACACCTGTCCCTGTAACAAAACAAAGTTAAAAGTTCACTCTTCATTTAAGAAAAATCGAAAGACAATTTTTTTTTTCTAGAGGAAAAAGATATGTTGAGCAGGATTTATACAGTTAACATACTTATCACTAGCTATTTGGACAGAAGCAAAGCATGTACAAGTCAAAATTTAAAATATTTAACTGGAACAATTTGTTCTACAAAAATATATGTGTAGTACTAATCAACTAATGTACAAATTAAAGTTGAAACAGGTGATAGTAGTTTCAAAATTGCAATGGAGACAAATGGTCCAATGGATTTATGTCTACAATAACAACAATAAACAACTGCAACAATAAAACTGCTTTGAGTAAGGGCGAACCCATGAACAACTTTTTACCCAAAATTGCATTTCATTTGGTCAAGGTCTTCTACAAAGATTCTTTTCTATGTGTATTGGGGGGGGGGGGTGTTCAGAATAAAGTCACCGAAGAGAGTAAAGGCTTTAAAGAATTTCTAACTTCCCTTCTAACATCAAAGCATGACCGTTTGAATGAGACGCATATAACTCTTAATTTATTTGTCATTCTCAAATTGTGAGCGCTTCAAATTTATGTGATCTATTCATATAAGAAAAAATATATATGGAAAAGTAGTATAAGAAATTATGTGTTGGAGACCAGTAAATTTAGAATCTTTCTATCTCTTTCTCTCTTTTATATATGATAGTCTGGGTTTAATGATTTATTATATCATATGGATAAACAGAAATCATAACCAGCTAATAAAGTATATCAGTCAACTTAAATAGGTAAAATGGTCTTAGAATAGAATATTCAGCTTATGACTAATGCCTAGCAGCTCAACCTCCTGTAACTTAAGGTCCAAAAGATGAAGAGCATAACTCGTACCTTGAGGATTGCCTTATAGGGACTCACATCCCCATGAGTAAACTTAGACTTTAAAACCCAATATCAACATTTAAGATAACTTGAACAAGGGTGTGAGAATGTTTCCCAAAGTAAATTTAGCATACCATTGACTAAATAGAGTTGAAATATAACTAAAACCATGGCAAGTGAAAAAAACAACTTCCCATATTACGACTAGAATAAAACGAGACAAAAATTGTTCAAAAACTAAATGGATGAATAAAAACCAACCCATATACCTCCTATTTTGGAACTCCTCAAGATGTCAATTGGGTTACCATGCTGTCCAAAGTATTCATCATGTCCACATGAATTTTAGCTAACAACGTCACCATGCAAATAAGGCCAAAAACTCTCTTTGAGACTAAATTATCTTCAATTTTTTCCTATCAGTGGTCAATTCTAAAGTATTTGGCTATACTAACCCACTAGGCAGTAGCCTCAATGCTCCAAGGCCAGGAGTTGCTTAAAATATCCCTAATAAAAGTTATGTTTCATAAACAAGACTTAAGGAGACTTATGTTGCACCCACAGGGCTATCTACAAAGGTCATAGTGTTTTTAGGCAATGTTCCATTCCATATTACCAAGCTATACAATGAAAGGTTTTAGCTCCATGGTCTTGGTCTTTTTTTACCTGGATAAAAGATGTAACACAGTCCACTATGCGAATATCGGGTTTGACTCCAAATTCTTTCACTTGTTTTGGTGTTCTTATTAGCACTGCAGGCTTGCAAAGCTTGGTGCTTGGACAATCCATTCATGGACCGGATGTTAAAACTGGATTAGAGTCTGATATATAGTAGGTACAACTATGTTAGATAAGTATGCTAAGTGTGGAAGTATGATTGATTCTTTTTTTTTTTTTTATAAGTAAGAAGTTTTATTCCAAAAAACGCTTAAAGTGCATAAAGCATGCACTCAAAGCAAGATTACAAGAGAATGTCAGAACTATTACAAGCAAAAGATTCTAAAACTCCCCCACTGAAGGAGAAGCCGTAAGCCCCCAAGCCCTAGACCAATCAAACAAAGAGACAAAAAAGAGCTCTATAACTTTCGCCAGAGGGGTCTCCATGTTCTCAAAGGTGCGCTTGTTCCTTTCTCTCCAAATAGTCCACATAAGGCATGAAGGGATTAAATTCCAAACACCCGAGGACCTCTTCCCAAACCAATTCCACCAACCAAATAACAACTCTGAAACATGAAGCGGAATCACCCAATCAATCCCCACACACTGGAAAACAAAGGTCCAAAGCTGCCTTGCAAACCAGCAATGAAGCAACAGGTGGTCCACTGTCTCCTCCACATTTTTACACATGCAACACCAGCCAGCTAACACAATGCCCTTCTTCTTCAAATTTTCACAAGTGAGGATCCGACCCCAAGCCGTTGTCCACATAAAGAAGGCAACCCTTGGGGGGGCCTTCACCCTCCAAATACATTTTCCAAGGAAAGCAAATTCCTGGAGGATTATGCAGCACTTGATAGAATGTTCTAGAAGTAAATAACCCTTCCTAGAAGGGCCCCACACTAACTTGTCCTCCTCCTCACTCCGGGAAGTTTGGGAATGAAGAAGGGAAAAGAAAGCCGCCACTTGATCCATCTCCCAATCATTACAATCTCGTCCAAAAAGAACATTCCAAACCCGAGGTTGACCCAAACCTTGAGGAACTAAAACCGCAGTATGATTGATTCTTATACAGTATTCCAACTACTTCTTACATTTAGCCTTCAATTCAGAAGAATTCTCCTCAGTAGCAACTTTTGCAAGACTTGTTGGTTTGCTGTGCTCTTTGGGTCAAAAGCCTTTCCTATCTTGAACATAGCCCAAGCAGTACCAATAGCATGTCCTGCAGCATCAAAGCCCTCATTTGTCACCTGTGCTGCTTGTTCGCCATACCTACAATGACGAAAAACCTTCAATTTTTTCATTGCTTCCAATTATACTCAAAGAGAACAAAACAAAACCGGGCACAAACATTATTATATCTTGGCCAAAACCAAGTCTAGGTCCAATTCAAACATGGGAGACAGATTCCGCTGTTTCCTCAATTTGAACCTTTTTTGCATTGAACTACTACTCGAAAAAGAAAAAGGTCCTAACCAAGGAACTTGGATGGCATCATAGCATATGGGACACAACTCAAGACAAGGTTTTCCATATAGGCCACTGTCTAGCAAATCCAAAATTAGTGGAACAAGACATCACCAACAAGCAACATAAAGATTCCACTAAAAGAGAACCACAACACCAAAAAATTATGAGAAAGAAATTGTACTTGTAGTAATTAAAGAAATATTCTTGATGATGACGATGATGCAAGTGTAGCATCACTTTTATAGTCAGATTAAGAATTACCTCTGTGAAACAAGCCCAGTAATCACAACTGAGGTGGTTGACATGACATTCCTTCCAGTAACTTCAACAGCATCACAGACCTTGCATGCATACATACACAAAGAACACACACTAAGTGGCAGAAGCATGAAGCATGGCATAGTTTTTACAAGTGGAAGAAAAAGACATTTGGAAGATGGAAACACAAGTATCATATCCCAAAATATTTAGTTGTTCCAATTTTCTAGGGCTTCATTTTGTCTTCTGAAATCTCCATTCTCAAATTAACCCTCTATAGATCTACATTTATATTTCAACTGCTATATATCCAATGTATAATACTTATATTACATGCAAAGGAAGTTTTTATTTCAGTCTCAAGTAGAAGAGATTGTCATCAAATTTGGATGCAGAGTCTAAATAGCTAATACTTGACTCTCTAAATAAGTAGTTAGCAATAAAACTAGAAGTCGGTAAACAAGGCAAGAACAGCCTATGAATAGAAAATTTGTACTTCTAAAGTAACATACTAAGAGTACAAACAAGCAGCTTCCCCTAGTGTCAGCTTGCTTTCATAGCTACTGAGAGACTTGAGAAGAAGGCAAATGCATTTGGCGTCTAAGTTTTAGTTAGTCTGGATGATGCATAGCACATAACAAATAGCATATATAGACAACGAAACATCAAGAACGAAGTTCCAAAAAACCATTATTGCCCATCAAAGGATGCAGGCAGACTGGAAAATATTATGCTTTAACACACATAATAGGGCATAGAATGGAAAGCAATATGTGCAGTAGTAGCTTTGAAAAACTTCATTATATATTCTTTGTATGCTAGTGTAGCTTCCAATATATAGAGGGAAAAACATAATACCAAGTTATATATATGAGATAAATGGAAGGGAATGAACAATATTATACACAACACAATCACCTAAACTGACTCATAAAAGTCAACAACCATATCCTATATTCTTTAAACAAATAAGGGACCCGATTCCAGGATTTCCACTTTGCTGTGGATGATTACTAGGACCGTGGCAATCAACCATTCTAAAATACGGTGTACCTAGCTCCCCCTTCTACAGGGTCTGGGAGAGGTGATAGCAAGCAGCCTGCCATTATCCCAATTTTGGAGAGGTTATTTCCCAAAAATCAACCATTCTAATAACAGTAGATAAATGGAAATTCAACATATCATCTCCCTGGCACTGCCAAAAATTGTTCAAAAAATGCATGGATGAATAAGAACTAACCCATATACCTTTCTCTTTCAAACAACTGTCTTCTTAAGATCATGACTATCTTATCAAGGATTCCATCATTTTCGAACATATACCATTCGGCTTCATGTTTGTCACTGGAAACTTCCCATCTATGAGCCTATGAGGTAGTTGCTTTCTTCTTTGATGATGACTCCATATTCACAAGACAAATACAAGACCTCAGACTTGCAGCAAAATCCTCCACCTAAATTAAGATGAGTGTAAAAAGTCATTAAGTGAAAACAGAAGTGCTCACAAAAGTAAAAAAGAAAGACCAGAAAAAATACTCTGAAAATCCATTAAACAAGAAAATGAAACAAAATTAATTAAAATATGAAAATCCATAAATAATATGTGACACAATAGAGAATAGACTGCACACACCATCCACTACCAAATTTTACGCAAAGATAAAATAATTATCTACAAAAGCAATTGTCTTCTCATAATTTTAGCATAATTTTCAAGGAAATGCATCTAGGAAAATTTATCCAGTGCTCAATCATCTTACCAGAATACTTGGCTCTCTTGGCACTTTCCGTTTACATGAGCAGCTAATGTTAGAATGTCTCACTGATATGTATGCTTCAATTGATAGGAGATGGACCTTATCCTCAATCTTGAGCAGAGCAGTCCGATTCTTATCATGCTCAGTCATACAACTGCATAGATTTTCAAGGCATTTCCACCACAAGTGACCTCATCCATATGTCCAAAACCTTGCCCTGATTTTGGATTTGATTGGACCTGGGAATAAATGGTAATATGGGCTGGTAAATAGATTTCCTTCATTTTAAGAAAGGAGGTTAAAAATGACTAAATATATAGTCTTCAACCTGATTAAGAAAAATGATAAAGAGTTTGAGATTGGAAGAACGAGTAATTAATTCTTCTAAGTGCTTGCGTCGTTATCCGTGAATGTACATCTTACATCTTGAAGGTGCCACCTAGCATATGATCAAGTTCACATTGGGGGACAAGGGCAGCTACCTGAAAATCCAAACATGCAGGACAGTATTAAAGCATGATGATGCAGGAAAGTATTAACTGATGGAGATATTGCCACCTATAGACAGAAAATGATGACAACAATAACAACTCTGCAGATTAGAAAACCCCATCCATAGCAAGAACATCTTTTACTGAAATGGAAACCGCTACAGAATATGGCTAAAGCACCCACATTGGGGGCCAAGGGCAGCTACCTGAAATATCCAAACATGCAAGACAATATTAAGGCCTAATTTATTAAAGGAAAGTAAACCAACTAGTCCATTAAAAAAATACTACATGCTGCCAAAACAAAACAAAAGTTATTTAGTGAAGCATTGAGATGTCTGCCTTTCTTATATGTTTGTACTCCGCCACCACCAAGGATTACAAAGGAAACTTAGGAAACAATGAACTAACTAACTGGGAGAAGTACAATGCATTTATATAGTAAGAACAGAAGAACATATTTAAAGTGCAGATATTTTGGACTCAACCAAAAGCACTCTGAGGCAACAACTGCCACATTAAAGCTAACATATATACACCCAAAAGAAGAAAAAAGAAAATCCTAACATGTTGATCACTTGATGTGATCTTACAAATTTGTGCCTATATACACAAGGTTCAATAGTACTCATTCGCCAAATTCACTGTCATGACCATCTATGGAGTCAACTTGTACCAAGACTTTTCCATCACTGACAGACAGCACCAGCATATATATATTTATGTTCATAAGCTGCCTGATTCTAAATTGGTAGCACTCTTATGGTTGATTATATGTTGCTATGTACTAATCATTCATAACTGTAGCTGAATACTAATGATTATATGTTGCTATGTACTAAGCATTCATAACAGTAGCTTAATAATTGTAAAATGTATAGAAAACATTGATAAAGAAAAAAGTGAGTACCTGGAAAAACCATACAGCAAGAACAATAAGATAGTAGGGCTCCTATGCATGACAAAGCAGCATCAAACAGTGTGATATGGCTCGGCCCTGCATTCTTGAGCAGAAGATCTGGCTGCAGTCATATCTAGCATGTCAGGATTAATTGCAAGATATAAGGCCATCAAACATTAGATTAAAAACAAAACCATTATAAATATATTTCTTATCAACAACTAGAAAAGTTGGAAATTTCCAATAAAAAGTTCACCAAAAGGGAGGTCTTTCCAATATATTAGTGGGAAAATTACATGGTAATATGATATAAGTGGGAAAATTATACACAATACTCACCAATATCGCCCTAGCATTTTCAATTCGATTTAGAACAATCTTCAGTCTTTAGTCCTTATAGGGCTTTCCATGCATCCCCCTCGGTTGATATGACAATTTGGAAGTATAAAATACCAAAATTTCAAAATGAAAGTGACATTTGGAACCAGCAATTGATGGCTAAAGCAAACGTTTTGGAAGTCTTCCACTTCCATCAAATTATACTTTCACATTGTTTGATTACCAAATATTCCAATGTCACAGTATGAAATACCATACGACAAAAACATCAAACTTCCAAAAAATTGAATTAAATTTTTTTGATCAAACTATAAAGCATAACAAAGAGTTTCATTTGAGTAACTCCAACAATCAAGAAGAATAGACAAACAATCAATAATACATGACTCAAATTACTGAAATATTGTGCATTAAAGATTATACATGAAATACGAATGAAGTCATAAATATATACACACATCACTCCATTTATAATGACAACACTTAATTCAAACCACAATATTATTAAATTTATTTACAACACAAGAGAAACACAAATCTCTTAAATGAACCAGTTTGAGACTTTCTGGTGCTGCGTATTGTTGCTGAATTGACAAGCTGCAATGTTTTAAACAATGTAATCGTTAGATGAGTGTAACTTAAAGGAAATTCGCTGGTACTAAGAAATCCATTGGGAACAATGTGTTTCACTCCGCACACAAGATTGTATGATGTACAATTCCTTCAACACTTAATAAAATTTCATATGTAGAGAACTTAGCTTCCTAATCAAGTGTTTTTCAAGAATAACAAAGCATATAGACAATTTAAAACGTGAAGGTATAACTCATTTCAATATTCCAACAACATCATACTTAAAATTGATTTAATATTGCTAATGCAAGAAATTGTTCAGTATCAGAACTTAAATGGATTGAACATTTGAAAATTGAAATTAAAATTAAAAATATAATATCTCACCAGTGGGAATTTTAAGCACAAGAATATCCCATATTCAGACAACAATCTCCATGCAGCATCTGTTAGTTTAGAAACAAGAAGAATTAAATATATTCAAATAATTCCAATTTCACAAATATATAGATTTCATACTTCCTTGATAATATGACTGCAAATTGCAAGTTATATTCTTAGTTTTGCATCACATCCACTCTTAGTAAGCAAATACAGACCATGTAAATTAGCTAACACCATGTTTAGTTCACCTTCAAATAGATGAAATGAAAACATAACAAAATTTTGAAAGAAATTCCTAGGGAGTAATCTATGTTTGATTTATCAAAAGGGATAGAAAGAAAAGAAAAGAAATTCCCAGGATTAATATTTTCTTATTTTCTTCTTAGGATACTAAGTTAGTCCCTTCAAAATAGGTGAAATTTGAAAAGAAAGCTTTGAGGGAAAAACCAAGAATAGAGTTCATTAATTCTATACTCTGTTTGATCCCTTGACTCAATCTTTATAACAAAACAATAAAAAGTGACAATTATCGTGAACCAAAGAAAATCAGGAAAAAAAAAAATTCAAATACATTAATGTATTACGCTTTCTTTAAAAAAGAAAAGGCAACAAAATCAGATTTCTTGGTTAGTTATAAATAAACAATCAGATTTCAATGGCAAAAAAAAAACGCAGCTTTAGCTCTGTAAGATAGGAAAACAGAGTGTGAAATAGAAGAGGAAGAAGAGGAAGAATTATCCCTTACCTTATAACTGTGTAATCTCAATTTGAGGGATGTGCTTTATCTTGGGCCATTCCACGCCCACTTCTCTCTCACAATTTTTGCTCAATTCACCACAACTATCAATCTTCAGTTCTCTTAGGGCAGTGAGGCGACCCATGCCCTCCGGCAGAGACGATAATTTTCGGCAACCCCAAATCTGAAGTTTTTGAAGTGAAGTGAGATTTGGGAGCCACTCCGGTAATGCCGCCAAGTTCTCACACTATTCAATCCGTAAGAACTGTAAAGTGGTGGCAGATTGTATAAGCCATTGGGGAAGAGCCACTGGTTTTGACGAAAAACTCATTATGAATGACCGAAGGCTCGTCGGGTAGTCTTCCCCTTCCATCAAATTAATCTTTTCACAATTCCAGATTATCAGCCTTTCCAATGCGGTTAGGTGCTTCAAACCTTGCGGCAAAGAAATCAGGCTTTCACAATGTGAAAAACGCAAGCTACGAAGGGCTGTGAGGCGTTGGATCCCTTCAGGAAAAGACTTTAGACCGGGACAGAGAGTAAAGTCTAAATCTCGAAGAGAACACATGGACATGATTTCATTGGTGGGTAGACACGTTTGTTTTGTGGTTATCCAAAAATATTTAATGCTGACCATCTTCCTTATATCTCTTGGCAACTCTTCCAGCTCTTCACAGCCAAATAGTATCAAAGTTTCCAAATTTTGCAAGTCACAAATGGAGTTAGGCAATTTCTTGATCTGCCTATTGTACTCTAAATTGAGATTTCTCAAATGCTTCAAAGTACCAATTGAGCTTGGCAACGCCTCCAATGTTGAAAATCTTAAATCTAGCAGCCGCAGGTGCTTAAACCTTGAGATGCATGTTTCCACAAACGATTCATTAATATTAATATCTTGATTCCAATCTCCTTCGAAAATAATAGTTCGTACATTATTACTCAATTTGCGTAAAAACTGTGTTGCTTCATCAGCACCCAAATTCTTGTCCCAAATTGACACGTGCCTAGCCTTTTCAAAATTGTTGGTGCTCTTAGTGTTGTCAATTAAGCAATAATAATCATTTTGTGCCACATATAATGAAAGATCGTGTAACAAATCATGTATTTTAAATATGAAACATGAATGATTAACCTGCACGATTTCTTGAAAGAAAGATCTTGACACTAACTCATTGAAATATTGTTGTCCAATATCTACCCAATCTCCAGTACTTTTGTCGGACTTTTGGAGGAGCCCATTTGCCATCCAAGAATTAATCAAATCCATACTATTATAATTACAATCCTTTGGAAACAATGAGCAATAAGCAAAACATTGTTTTAAGTTCGATGGTAATTGATTGTAACTCAATCTTAACGCAGGTAAAATGTCATCTTCCTTTTGCTCTAATTTCCATATCTCATTATCCCTTATAGAGATCCAATCACGCTCCTCGGTTTTAGAATAAAGTAAGCTCCCTAAAGTCCTCGCGGCTAGAGGAACACCACTGCATTTTTTCACAATTTGTTTTCCAATCTCAACTAGTTTTGGATATTTTTTTTCCTCTCCTTCAACGAATGCCCATTTTAAGAACAAGACCAAACAATCATCCTCAGGAAGACCTATCAAGTCATGGATGGGTCCAGGAGCCATCACTGTGGCAACTTTGTGACTTCGTGTAGTGACAACAATCTTACTTCCATTGGCACCTTCTATTAACAATTTTTTCAAGACCAATCCATTTGTTACGATCCTCATTCCAGACATCATCCAAAACAATAAAAAATCTTTTTTCCTTCAAATAACTTCGTAAACTAGCTTGCACTTTATCCATACTCATGTTCTCACTAATTTCACCAACAACAGATTTCAAAATTTCTGTTGCTACTTTTAAAACGGTAAAATCTTCTGAAACACACACCCATATTCTGGAGTCAAACTTTTTAGCTACCCTTTCATCATTATACACCCACTGAGCAAGTGTGGTCTTTCCCAGACCTCCAATTCCCACTATAGAAATCACAGGAACAGTACCATCTTCATTTGGGTGCATCAAAAGATCTATTATCTTTTCCTTGTCATCATCCCTCCCAATAACATCAGAATCACTAACAAATGAGTGGGTCATCTCCCTCTGCACAATAAGCTTATCATCAAGTCGCTTCACAAGATGAAATTGAGCTCTAACCTTTGCTATCTCTCCAAACCTCTCTCTTATTACTTTGATTTTATGACTGAAGTCACGCGGGTTAAAAGAAGAATATGAAGCGGAGTCGGTGCTTCCATGTCTTTTCACTACTTGCCTCCTTAGAGCTTCACACTCGAATTCATCCCGCACATCCGCAGCTTCATAAAACACATCTTTGACTTGGCCCAACCAAACAGTCAGGCCTTGGTTTTTCACTTGCTTCTCCTCAGCATCCTGCAGCACGGCTTGGATGGTGGACATGGTGAGCTCAAGCTTGTTCAGATCGTTGGAAATCTCTTCGTAAGTAAGGGGCCATTGCTTCTCAGTTGCTTTTTCTGCAACAGAAAAGGCAAACTCCATCATGTTCTTTGAGGTGGAGGAAGGGAAGAGTTACGGGTTGTTGTTACTTTGTTAGTGGTAGTGGTGTGAACTATAATCTTTATTGCTGTTACTTTCAATATTTACTCCTGCTTCTTTATAAAAATTCCTGAGTGTTTTGTAGTATTTGTAGGTCTAATAAATGATATATAGTTCTTCCGGTAGTAATTACATGGTCTGGTTGCCAAAGGATTTCATTATCTATGGTCAATACTTCAGGGTGTGTGTGAGACAAAAAATTACACCAATTGTAAATTTTTTTTTTTTTGGAGAAAAAGATAAGAATTGGTAAGTTTCTTTCTCTATTAATGTGTTTTTCTATTTAAATAGAAAATATTTGTTTAGATTAGAAACTGCTGCCATTTGGTTGGGTATTTCTTTGTTAAGTCTAGTACATGATTAATAAAAGAAAACATGCTAGATTTTATAAATCTAATCTCTATGGATACTCTACCTACTAGGCCCTCTGTATCTTTTGAAACTGTATAACTCAAGTTACCTGATATCATCTGTTCCACAATGCTTTTGGATAATTTGTGCTTGAGGTCTGCAATGAAGAGACAAGAATACGTAGTGAGTTTGAAGCACCACCAAATAGGTCCCATGAAAAATATGGTAGATATTAATTGGGTGTTCAATTCCACAAACGGAAACAAAACTATGTAAATTAATTGGCACAAGACAATATTGAAAGAACTACAAATAGATATGTATATTTGTAGATCTGCATAAGCTTCCAAATGGAGTTACATATATGAAGTGGGTAATATTAAATGTAACGCATAAATATATCAAACAGAATTACCTATTTATTACAGTCCATCCAGAGATAAAACTCACGTGAGTCAAAGCAGCTCTCCACTGTTGCACCTTTTCTGTGTTCTTCTTTTCATGTTTAATTAAGGCACGTGCAAAAGTTCCCTTTTTTGAACGTACATTAGAAGGCTGCACATCATAAAAAACAGGTAGAACTGTCATTCCCCTATCTTTCTCGCACTGAACGATTTTTGCAAGTTCATCTAAGCACCAAGTTGAAGATGCATAGTCTTTTGAGAATATGACAATAGCAAATCTCGATTGTTCTATCACTTTGAAGAGCTCTAAAATGAGTTTTCCTTTCTCAAGTTTTTCATCGTCCTTAAAAGTGTTAATGTCCTCTTTAATCAAAGCAGCATATATGAGGTCCGTAAATGAGTTGCGGGTGTCCTTGCCTCTAAAACTAAGGAAGACGTCATACTTCCATCGTGCAGTAGAAGAAGAAGAAGTTGGGGAAGTTGACGAGGCGGTCACGTCCATTTTTAATTTTTTTTTTTTGCTAATCTGGTCACATCCATTAAATCCATTGGAAAATATACAAGTAAATATCGGATCACGATATAGGTCTGCATGAAATGAAAAATAAATAAATCAATCAATCAAGTAGAACTGAAGAAAAATTAAATAGAAAATAATAGATCTCTCACTTACAAGATTCAACAGAAGTGGATGAGTCTGGTGTAGAACTCGGCTGGGTTTGTTGGTTAATTTAAGGAAAAGAGAGAGGACACAGCTTGAGGAGCAGTCTGGCTTTGTTACATGTTTTTCTGTTTTCCACGCATAACTTGACTTTGGCGTGTTTCAGACTTTCGACCATATAGGAAATTTCCAAGAAACATCCGAAACGTGATTGTCCTTTCAATTTTTTTAAGTTTTATTTTTTATTTTTCCTAAAAATATGCCGGGCATGCTTGTGCACTGCCCGACGCATTTCTGGGTTTTTATATTTATTTAAATAATGATAAAGTAAAATAAAAGCTATATAAAAAATAACATAAAGAAAGACTTTTCAGATCGCTGGAAATGCCCTCTTGGTAACAAGGGCCCTAGCTTCTCAATAACTTTTTCTGCAACAGAAAAGGCAAACTCCGTCGTCATGTTCTTTGAGGTGGAGGAAGGGAGGAGTTACGGTTGCTGTTACTTTGTTAAATGAGAATGTTTGGTTTTGCAAAGAAAAACTTAGACAAACAGAGGTCAATGAGAAGAGAGGAACGTGAAGCGTTTCTTCTCCGCTGTTTCCTTTGCAACCTCGTGCTTGTGGTTGTGCACTACCCCAAATAAAGCTATATAAAAAAACAAGTTTTTGTGAATAGAAAATTAAGTGGTTGTGTCTACCCGGTTTAAATGTAATAAAAAAGTGGAGTGGTGATCATGTGCTGGGTAGTAAAAAATTAAGTTATATATAAAAAATTGCTTTCAGTAGGTGGTGTCTGCATTGCATGCCACACCCAAAATTTATAAATAAAATATAAAATGCTCAATTCTCAGCTTAAGGTTTTGGTAAACTGTTGAATTCTTTGATGACAAAAGTTTAGCTGTATGATCAACCTTGCCCCCGTCGGCAATGAATAGTGATTTATTGTTCACCTGCTGTATCCAAATATCATGTTATACATAATATTATATATCATAAATGATAAAATCTAGACCATAATATTGTCATTCAAGCTTATTTCTCATGTGATAAAGATTAAAGTATATTTTTTTGAGAAATGTCTGTATGTTTATTAATTTTATTATATAGCCTGATATAATAAGAGAAAGCAGTTGAGGATTCAAGTTTAAGAGGAAAATTAGATAGCTAAACTAGAATTAGCTCACCGGATGTGTTCGGTAACTCTATTGCCAAAATGTAGTCTGCGTGTATTGAAGCAGAATGTATTCTAATGAATGCATACGAAAAAAAAATTGTGTTTGATATTATTTTGAAACTTTTACCACAAACTAATTATTCTAAATGGAATTGTGTTTGGTTATGTCATTGGAGAATTCATTTTTTCCATTAAATAATAATTTCACTAGTAGAATATTGACTAAATAATAACCCTAACATCCAAATATATATATATATATGTGTATGTATATACTAGTAACAATTTCTCTACCAAATAAAAATCAGCAATTTCTCTCAAATTTTCACCATTTCTACTATTTCCAAAGCTATGCACAACAAAATTTCCACAAAAATCTGTCAATGCACAAAGTCTCTACTTTCATATCTTTCCCACATTCTCTTTAGAAGCCAAATGAAGCTAAAAGCCTAAGATAACAAAGAACATCTAAAAAAATTCTTATAAAAAAAAAAAAAAAAAAAAAAAAAAAAAGAGGAAAAGATTAATTAATGATTAATCACAGACAATGAAATAGTCAAGTTTGAGACTTTCATTTTTCTCAAGAACACAACAGAAACCAGTGGACCCTAAATTTCAAATTCTTCTCTCTCTCTCTTTTTCCTCATATTTTCTGACCAAACAAGCAGAGAGCAAAGAAACCACATAAAACCCATGTGACAATTTTGATATTGAAGCATGAAAGACTCACTTTTTTGTTGTTGGGTTCTAATCCAAAGCCCGGCTTTCTTCAATATAAGAGACATAGGAAGCCAGAACGTGAGCTGAGAAACACTAGCAAAGAAACAGACAAGGCACAGAAGGTAGGCTAGCTAGTAGCTGATTGCAGCTTCTTTTTCTTTCTTTTTTTCTATTTTTTTTTTCTTTCTTTTATTATTATTATTTTTTAATTCTACTGTTAAAGCTAATATATCTGATTTTTCTCGTAAAGGAGAATAATTAATACAATTTTTTTTTCTTTTCTTTTTAATTTGATAGTTATAATAATAGAGAAGTGGATTCGAATCATTGGCCGACAATATAACTTAATTATAAAGTCTACAATGCTCATGACATGTTAGAGATTGGTGTGAATATTGGTTTTTTTCTTTTATTAAAAAAAAGAAAAAGAAAAAAAAAAGAGGAAATCTATATCAATATAAAGAAAGAAATGTGTTGATTTTGTTTGGGGTGATGTTTATATTATTGAAGAGTTGTAAGAAATATGTGGATTATTGAAATTTTTATCATAAATTTCTAAAATTGTATTTTTACCCTTAAAGATAAGTAAATTGTTACAAATCATTATTGTTTTTTTCTCCCATTTTTCTTTTCTACCAAACAAATGAAACATACACTAATTTTCTGTTTTCCCACTTTCTATCCTTCCTACCAAACACATAGGATGAGAAATTAATATTTTTTCCATTCTTTTCAATTTTTTTCATCTTCCCTAATTGATACCAGAATTAGTATGCAAACACCATACTAATGTCGATAGTATGAAAGATGGCTAGAGGTGCTTTTTGTATGTTTAAGAATAGATAAAATAATACAAGGAAATTAAAAAGATAGGTAGTTCACCACCAAAGTAAAAGAACAATGGGATATAGATTTCACCACCCAAGTATTCTACTAAGGATGCATAAGTGAAATAAGCCCATCATTCTATGGAATCCACAAAAAGAGATACAGAACTAAGTTAGAAGAAGTCCTTCTTCTCAAAGCCAAAGGCTATTGAAATTTTGATTAACACTTTATCTCAAATACAAGAGTAGCTAAGCTACTTATAGAGTTGAATTTCAACAGAAACCACTACTAGTTGCTAGCTTGAACCCAATTACAAAAACAAAAACAAAAAAACACATTAAACAATGATAGCCAATATCTTTGACAAATTTGTGCAATCACCACTAATGAAGGCAACCAATAGATCACTCATTGCTGGACAACAGCAGCTGGTTATAGAAGGTAAAATAGACTTTTTTAACTTTGTAATATCATTTGAGTTTGAGGCAATTTCGTTCCAATTAATGGACCTTGATTGATTGGCTTAAAACAGCTTGATTGAGCTTTTTAAACTCAAATTGGGCTGGCTAAAGCTTTTGGACAATAGACCTTTTTTGTTGGGTTTAAAAAGATTTAAAACAACTTGATTAAGCTTTTTAATCTCAAATTGGGCTGGGTTGTTGGACACACCTTTTAAACCCAAATTGGGTTGGGTTTGTTGGACACATCCGTGTCACTAATCCCTATCAAACAAAGTCTTTGTGATCTTTGGGCCCACAATAAACTACTTAGAAACCACAAAAACAGAAAAGAGAAATTACAATTGCATAAAAAAAAAAAAAAAATTCAAATTTGTGCAATTGTAGGCGCTTGTGTTTTCCATAGACGATGCCAATTGTAGGAGCTCAAATACGCTCCTCAATCTATTTCTAGGGTTGGAACTACAAATTGAGTTTTAGCATGAATGAGAAAGAAGGGAGGAGAGTGAACAGAACATTTACGTGGCCTGACAATTTTGCCTACGTCCACCAAGAGAAATCCCCTCCTTGGGATTTCTTTAGTCTTTTTTATATTATGTTTTTTTTGTCCATCTTTTATATGAAAAAGATGAGATCTTTTATATGGACTACATGAGAAAAAGAGAGAGAAAGGAAAACACAAGGGTAATTGGGCCTAACTTATAAAGTTAGGTTCTAATGTACATTAGGTTGGGCTTTTAGATCCACCTAAAATCTACCACGCACAGACTACATATGCAGTAGGCACAACGCACACCTAGACCATGCCATAGCATGAGTAGTCAAAAGTTTGTGCAATCTTTCTTGCATAATTGTAGTTATATCATCCCCAAAATCACTTTAATGATGTCTCACAGTCTCACCATATGACAAGCTTGCATCAGAAAGGTTTTTATCATCCTTTGATGGAATGCACAGTCTCCACCAATAATTTTATTTCTAGAAGTCTCCTCCAATAATTCATTAAATTTTGTAGCTTGAACTCACTCATAAGAACAACACAAACAAAATATATACAAACAACAATTGCGTGCATTCGGTAAGTTTACCATCCGGAGAGAATGAATTCTAGTAGAATGAGCCTTGACAAAATACATTACTTATCATGTTTAGTGTTGTGCCAATTTTTGTTTTTGTTTGTTTGAATGGTATTGTGCTAGCTAATACTAACTTGATGCTAGCCAAAACAACTACGAGCTACAGCATATAATAAAATTGTAGTTTAGCAAAATGAGTTTTTATATATACCTTTTCTTTTCTTTTTGCACCTCTCTCTCTCTCTGACTAGAGCAACACAAGGACAATGGTCTTCTTTGTCACTAGGTGGCCGAGATTGTGTGTGGAGTGGTCAGGATTGGGTGTATGATAGTTGAATTGGCCGTGAGATAACTAACATAGTTGTTGAATGGCCAATTTGGGCGTAAGATGGTCGATCTTGACCATTCGATTTGTTTGTGAATAAAATAAATAAATAGTATCAAATGTGACATTTTATCTATTAAATGAACCATATTAATATGATTTTCAACTTTTTATTTTTATATTTTTATCTTTTCTGGATATGTTAGTATGGTTCATTTATTTTTATTTTTAAAAATAAAAATAGATGAACCATACCGACATAGCTACAAAAGATAACCCGAAAAAAAAAAAAAAAAAAAGAATTTACCCTATATTAACATATAAATAATATAACTCTCCCTTTTGAAAAAATAAATAAAAAATCCCACCCCCATAAGGAATTTATCAATACTCTTTTGGTGTGAAGAAAAAAATATATATAAAAATGAAATTTTTTTTGCGGGTTATGAGATCAGTGTTTGGCTGGTGTGCTTTTATTGGAGTTTTAGTGTTTTGGGTTCTATTGTTAGTGCAAAGGTTGCATCTTTTGTTCATGGAATATGTTTTTACTATAATTAACTAATAATGCAGCCTAGTGGTAGAAGGCTTAATTGGGATGAGCTGTAGACTCAGACATCTCGGGTTTGATCCTCACTAGAAGCTTCCTCTGGATTACCCAATACATGATTTTGGCGGGTGGAGTCGTGTATCTGGGGTTTACTAGTCAAGGGTGGGTCCCAAAGGTCCAACCTTGGTGAGGTTCCTCGTCATTACAAATATTAATAATAATAATTCATGATTCAAGGAGTTGGGATAATTGGTTTTTGATTGAAAATTAGGTGGTGATTTTGATTTTGTTCCTATACTGAAGCCATACCTGATTTAAGTTACTGAGGTTATAGCCAAGTTTTTGGAACCCATAGCTTTATTAGAAAAAGAAAATTAGCGAAATTCTGTCTAGTTTTGTGTGAAGTGTTATTTATGTGAATTTCTGGTTGAAACGAATAGATAAATCAAAATGATTGACTTATCCATGTTTTTCTTTTTCTTTTAATAGCAAATCCGAGTCTGTGGCTGTATTTACTTCAGTCAAATGAAGGTTCATGGTGAATCCTGATAAGACTGAGTAGTTGTCAAATCTGGAAAAACATTATTATTCCTCTGGACCCCTTGTTAATTTGCAACTTCAATCATTCCCGAAGTACCATTATTCACTAGAGACTTAAAATTATGATATATTATGTAAGATTGATTATTTTTTTTAAAAAGAAGTTATTACCGACCTCCATGTTGTACTTTCCATACCAAATTGTGTCAGCAAAGATCAATACTCTTGAGGTGTGTTATTGCACTCTTAACATATTATAATTAGAAAGCACTTCTAAAATCGATTTATCAACTTTCTTACTCTGATATACCAATGTAGTATTTGGTGCTCTAGAATGTTTGATAATGACATTTTAAAGGTCTTTCTATCATCAATGAGCAGGTACTGTACTGGCTCTCTGGCCTTACCTGCACAGATGAGAATTTTATAACCAAGTCAGGAGCTCAACGTGCTGCTTCAAGTGAGGGTGTTGCTTTGATTGTCCCTGATACATCCCCAAGTAAGACAGCAACCCATATAGAATTAATTTTTGGGTTTTTATTTGTAGATGCCAGTTTTAACTACAAGTCTAGAACTTATACCCATGAAGTATTTATTTTGCTTAATGCTATAAGAGCCACATGCAACCTATGATTCTATGAAGCACCGATGTGGATATGGGACATGGAAACAGTATAATATCTACACAACAATATGTCAATTTTTGAAAATTTAGGATACTATATGGTAGGGATACAAAATATTTCTAAATCTATATTATCTAAGATTTTAGTTTAAAAGATAAATAACAATGATCAAAATGCTTAAAATATGTGTAAATGATGAATAGAAATGTAAATTACAAAAAAAAAAACCTTGATCTACTATACTTCTATGATATTTATAGAAATTTAGTAACTTTCTAAAACACTAGATCTTGCACCCTTTCTTTTTCTTAATACATTTGACTTCTATCCCCCAAACTTATCACTGCCGTCTTTATCCCCTCATATTCCTGGCATATCTGTATCAGATATGGGTACATTGGTTAATCTGAGGTATCTGTGCTTCCTAGGGTATGGTGGCTATTTTGAAGTGCCCATGCTTTCTAGCGTGCAACTAAGATGGTTACCAATTAAAGACTATAGTAGGCTAAGTGAAAGCTGAGTGAAACTGTTGTAACATACGGCTGTATTCAAGTATTTGATAAGCCTGTGATATACTTCATAAATTCTTTTTTATATTAAGTAACTTGAATAAGTTTTTCACGTTATTGTTACAACATCTCTTCTTTATAAAAACTGGTGACAAGTTTGTCAAGTGGAAAATACACACTCACTGAGAGACTGGTAAAGCAAGCATATGTTATGATTTTTTTTTTTGATAGGTACAAGCATATGTTATGATAAACAACCAAAGCAGTCATTTTGATTGAAGTGTAATGTATCTATCCAAAAGTAAGGTCTTACAATACTGAGCTTGGGCTTCTAATGGCAACCCCTGCTTTGTGACTCAATCTTTCGAACCACTTATCTGTTATATCTTGAGAAATTAATTCTCTTATTTTCTCAGACAAGGAGAAATGTAGAGGATGACATTATAACAGAGGAGTGAAAGATATAGTAATTTTGTTAGGAAACATAATACTCAAGTAATGCAACACTTGGTGAGCATGACAATATTACAAATCTAAAAATAATACTCAATGAGCATGAACGCATTTATTTTCCGTTGGTTGCCAAGCCTAAGCAGTACTTTCTTTTCTTAAAATGATCGGTTTTTTCTGTTTCTTTTTGTTAAGATGTCAAATTTTGATTCCAAACTGCCTTATTACTGTAGTAGTTGTATTCCAGGATGTTCAATGCTGACTATTTCTTACATGATATTCTTTATTACAGGAGGCCTGAATGTAGAAGGAGAGGCAGACAGCTGGGATTTTGGTGTAGGTATGCAACATTCAGGCCATTGAATTTTATTTTCTAAATTATCTGTTTCACCTATTTAACCATCTTAATTGTCAGATAAATGCTATGGGTTGGATCCCATTTGAATATTCAATCTTTTAGTACCATATTATGAATATTCAATCTTTTAGTACCATATTATGAACTGCTGGGTAGTTCTTATGTTCTGGTGACTAGGGCAATCATGACGAAATGACAGAGATGTTTGATTTCATATATCTTCTATCTACAGAAGTGTGGTTGTAAGTAAATTGAGTATGCCAAACTATGCTTTAATTGCTTGTTGTAGGTGGCTTGTATCATTAGTTACTAATCAGTAACTATTCATATGTTGTTTTTCATATATAATGAGTAGAGGATATCATTGTATAACTATTTTTAATTTTACTGTTCATAATGCTGCAATTATATTTGTTGCTTTTATGTGAATATACTAATGCAACGTATAGGTCCATTAAATTGAACAATACAGCACAACAGTTGTTACGTATGGATGTAAGAAATTACTTTTATTTGTTCAATTCTTGTGAACTTAGATGCTTGCCTTAGCGTAAAATTGGATGAGTCTCTCTAGAGAATTGTTCCTTTTGTTGTTACTACTATCATTATTGTTCATTCATGTTGATAAAGACAACTTGTTAGTGTTTTGCTGACATATAAACAAAATTCACATGAGGGAGTTTAACTGATGCTGGTTGGTGCTTCATTTTCATTGACTAGTTTTGAATTCGATTCTCCCCGTAGAAAATCTTAACAAAAAGAGAGTTGTAATACTTGTTAAAATAATACGGATTCAATTAAATAAATTAGAAAAAAAAATAATAGTTGACAGTTTGTGGCCATGGCTTTAATACCTGCTAAACCTCAGCCTGTCTTCCAGCAAACGGTTTTTTTGAAACACACATTTTGCATTAAGTATGGTGCTAAATGAATTTTTATTAAATAATGCATTAAAGGTTATTGCATACGAACACCCTCTAAATAGTAGGGAGTGCATGTTCTGTTAGAGAGTGAGTTAGCCTTTAGTTGCAGTATTTAATTTATTTTTTCTTGAACAGGTGCTGGATTTTATCTGAATGCTACACAAGAGAAGTGGAAGAACTGGCGTATGTATGACTACATTGTCAAAGAATTGCCAAAACTTCTAAGTGAAAATTTCCCACAGCTTAATACTTCACAGGCATCTATATCTGGTCATTCTATGGGTGGGCATGGTGCTTTAACAATCTACCTTAAAAACCTGGACAAGTATAAGGTAATAGATGATAATATTTACTTCTATGTACTTGAAGGTCTAAACATTTCAACAAACTAACAAAGTTCTGAAATTGGCTGTTTTCTTTCAACATAGAAACCTCTTGTAATCACTTTTGCTTTTAATTTTTTTCCTTCTCCACTCATTTTTCAGTCAGTGTCTGCTTTTTCCCCCATTGTGAATCCTATAAATTGTGCCTGGGGCCAGAAGGCTTTCACAAATTATCTAGGTGGCAACAAAGCTGATTGGGAGGTAATTTCTAGGCAATTTACTAAAATCACTGACCTTCACGGTGCCTTAGTTATAACAAATGAATTTACAAAATGCAGGAATATGATGCCACTTCCCTGATTTCTAAGTACCATGATGTATCTGCTACCATTCTCATTGATCAGGTAAGAGGTTATATCCTTAAATTATTTTCACCAGGCACATGAATTCGTCTTTTAAACTTTCCCACGTTAAGTTGACGATTGAATTAGTAGGCGATTATAGCAGGCTGATATTAATTACCAAGGAGAATGATAAGCTAAAGTAGCGATTTTTGAGTACTAATAATTTAATGTGGTTTTGGTTACTTTTGTGTTGTTGTTGGTCACTTTGATTCCATGCATAGAGGATGGTTTCAGCAGTTGCCTTCTATGTATTGTAATTTTTAGTTCTCTCATTCAGGATTCCACTAAAGCCTAGCTGATTAAAAGAACTTAAGTTTAATACTGTATGACTAAACATGAAAAACAGTCTCAAAGTAATTTATGCTTTAAGGTGACGGATTACGGATACTGATACTCAGCAATGTATATTCTATGCTAGATGATAAATAAAGCACCCTATAATTACATTTTCTATCATGTCTTATGAGTCTTATTGATAACACTTTGTAACATCTAAATTAAACCTTGAGCTGGTAGAGAGGCATTAATATTTTCAACTTTATGGCTCGATATTTCTTGGTTAATGGATGTGTAGTCATAAATTTGCCTTCTAGTCATGATTAAATTTCAGATTTCAGATACTTTTCAGATGACAGAAAAGGTTTCTGGGGGGGAGGGGGGGGGTTGCTCAGGAATATCAGGCCTGGGGAATGGAACTTGTAACCAAAGAACCATGACGGAATGAAGCTTCTGGTTCCTGAAAAATAAAGAATGCAATATGTATTTTCAAGAATAGGAATAGGAGTGAAAAGATTTGCTTTTGCATTTTTTAATTCATATAAAGGATTGCTACATTACATTACAAGAAAGGATTTGATATTTATGGAAGAAATTAAGACAATGAACCATCGCCTGGTAGGATCTCACCAAAGTTATTTAGTAACTCTTTTACCCCATGTTTGGATGGAGGGAGAGGACATGGGATTATAGGGGAAGGTGGCCGAAAGATACTCCTCTCCTTTCATTCCAAACGTATCTTGGAGAGTGGAGGTGGTGACTGAAGTGTACATGCCATGTAAAATGAAATATATTTGTGGATGAATTCAGATTTCCATTTGTAAATATATTATCATAACCTCTAGTTGCTACTTTCTAGGTACACATTTCTCCTCTAATTAGCCTAAGTTATACTGATTTCTCTGCCTTCTAGAAAAAAGTAGGTATTGGGTTTAAACTATTGGAGGAAAAGGGCTTGGGGTCTTACTTCCTCCATCTAGAAATTCTTAACTTCTTTAGCTTTTGTTAATTCTGCTTTACATTTGTAATCTTGCTTTGAGTGCATGCTTTATGCACACAAAGCCTTTTTTAATAAAATTATTACTTATCAAAAAAGGAGGAAAGGTAAATCCTTGTCTAGTAGCTACTGATATTGTTGCATCAAAATCGAAAAAAAAAAAAAAATCTGCTCCTATGTATTTTCAAATCTTATAAACATGATGGATATCATGGCCATTCAATTTAATGTTTACTGCCAAATTTTTGCAGGGGGAAGATGACAAATTCTTGCATGACCAACTGCTGCCCCACAAGTTTGATGAGGCATGCGGGAATGTTAATGTTCCACTCCTTCTGAGATTGCAACCCGGTTACGATCACTCTTACTATTTTATTGCCACCTTCATTGATGATCACATCCGCCACCATGCTCAAGCTCTTTCCCTTCCATGACGGTTAAGCCTTTCGAGAATCTAGAACCATATAAACTTGTGCGTTTATTTAAATAGTTTTTGTTTGGAATACATGCCAGTGTAAACATGCTGTTCCTTCTTTTTTCTTTTCTTTTTTTGGTGTGGATCTAAAACATGCTTGTACTTGAGAATTGAGATATATAATTATGTGAAAGACATGGTGTGAGTTATGCCTTGCTGATAATACTATGGCTTAATAGTCAATATCCAGAGAGGCAGAGACTTCTAAAGGAAATATTATTTGGAGTTGTAAAATATAACTCCTGTATAGATCTGTTTTATTTTTCATGAAAACTAGGGTGCTGAAAAACTTTAGCTTGTTGCTGTGGTAATTAAACTAGGGACGACTAAAATTTTGGTTTTGAACTGTTGATCCACTTTTATGTAGGCATTTTGCGTTTTTAGGACATGTTTAAGATAATGCAAGCATGGTTGTGAAGGTGTAATGTGCTTGACAAATTTCAGTTGAACAAAGCTCGGGGATCATACTCCCTGTTATAATGGTAACAAAACCAGTACAGTACACTCAGGTTAAATGGATATTAATCCTCTCATAGTGTATGGCTCCACACCCTAAAGTGCAAGATATGCATCATTCCTCTTAGTGACACATTGTGAGAATGAAGATGCATATATCGAGTCTCACAGTCATGTGGGATCTATACATTGTGAGAAGGAAGATGCATATATCGGATTCATGAGATACTTTCAATCACCTCAGTCATTCTAAGGTAGAGACTCACCTTTGATTGAAAATTCAATTAGGTAGGTCTTGGCTATGGACCCAAGGACTTCCTAGTATTACCTTTTTTGGGAATCTCCGTAGTTTTCACCCGAGATGCATCTGTTTGAAACAACAAGAGATATCAATTGAGCTACAAGGTCTTGGCTTCCTAGCCTTGCTTAATCACAGATATATTTGTTATGGCCAAAACAACCGACTCAATAAAACTATTGTTGATGCCTTGTGTTAGTTATATGAAACCCTAGATCTCATCTTTATAATATGTTATTACTTCAAAGAACCAAGATAACTTAATGACAAATACATAACGGCATATTGAAAGCTTGTGGTGGTCTGGCTTCTGTTTGCATATAAGTTCTTGATTGGCCAAGTTTAAGTCATAACCTAGTCTTGAGAAGGGGCTTTAAATTGTCCAACTTGGGGGCACACACACACACACAAGCTAGAGAGAGAGAGAGAGAGAGAAGGCTATGAGATTTCTGTCATTAAACCAACATTTTGGAATGGGGCTTACTACACCATCAAGACTATATAGCTTGTGCAGCCAAAATAATTAGAGAGAGAGAGAGAGAGAGAGAGAGAGAACCCATCTATACATGCCCCAATCCTCATTATGTATAGCCAGTGAATCTACAACCTAATTCCGTACAAATAGTATATACAATCCTACAGCTCCACTTTCTTTTCTCGGTTGTCTCTTTTCGTCTTGCAGCCGATACAGGGCCAAGGAAAAAAGAACCCCCATTTCTGGTTATACAAGGCAACCTTGTAACCACTCATGGAACAGACCCACAGCTTGATCAATGAATGTAAAATCTTCTATATTTCATTGAACTATCAACTAAACGGGTTGCTATGCTGTGAGGTATCTTGCCCTACTCTGAAACCACCAGAACCTAATTCATTCACAGGTAGATAATGGGTCTGCTCTGGACCTGCCATGGGCGTGCCAGTAAATGCCGGTTGAAGATTTTCATTTACACTCTTCGTTGGCCTCTTCGGCCTCTTGGGCTTTTGTGCTTGTGGTTCAGAATTTTGAAGGGAGTCATCAAACTCGTAGTCCATCGGTGATGTCACATTTTGAGGAATCCTTTGCTTTGATGGAGCTTGTTTGTCAGAAGCCGTCTTTCGCTGCACAAAGACATTATCGTAAACAAAACTGAAAGCACCAAGTTTAGAAAAGCTTGCCATAAATATCAACTACATAGAAAACAATGCACCTAGTTTTTTCTCATTCCATTAATGAAGTTTTATGGAATGTTTGTTCACTACAGTTTTATGAAATGTCATAAGTGTTGAGAATTGAACCCAGGAACTTTTTCTAATTGTCAAACCCTAGAAAACAATGCAGGTATTCGTAAACCACCACAGTACACAAAGATCTCTGGTAATTTTGTTTCAATACTATTCTGATAAATAATAAATAAGGAATGAATTGAATCTGTATATAGAACTGCTATTAAAAAAAAAAAATCAAGATTCTATTTATAAAAAAAAATAAATCTGAAAATATTTCAGTACCTTTTTGCTACTGGATTTTGCTTTCTCTGGATCTGGAGAGGGCTCAGGTGCAGTACCCTGAGCTTCAGCATTTGTTAGGTCTTCCAAAGATGCATCACCTTCTGCATCTACCCGTATACCCTTTGTTGACAGTTTTTTCTTTTGTCTATCCTTAACCTGGCCGGAGAAAAAGATAATTAAAAAATTCTGAAAACAGTTCAAGTACCTGTTTGACTTTGTTCTCCAGAATCAATTTTTTCTGGGTAAAGAAAGAGAGAAAGTGTACAAACATGTCTAGTAACATATTTTGGAAACTATTTTTCCAGAAACATATTTTCTGCATAGCCTATTTTCAAGGAACATCAAGATGACGTTCTTTTATTCCATCTTCTCAACAGACAGTTTCTTGAAAATAAAGCCAAGCAGGAACTCTTTTTTGTGTGTGTGTGTGGGGGGGGGGGGGAAGGGAGCAGGGAGTATTGTGTGTGAGAGAGAGGGTTAAAGTTCTTGTGCAAAAAAAAAAAAAAAAGCTAGAGAGACACTAATCTCTTGGAAATTGAATCTAAGTTGGAACAATAGACAGATAACCAGATTTTAACCCCACCTGTAATGGAATTTCTCTCAATTTCTGCTCCAGCTGGGCATCATCCAGAAGTAAGGATACAACATCCTCAGGGGCCAATAGATCACCCTGAACATGACCACCCGTCATGACGAGTTGCTGCACAGTACTCTTTTGACTTGCTCTTTGAAGAATCTTCTCTTCAACTGTCTCTTTACAAATAAGTCGGTAAACAGTAACCTACACCATGAAAACATTAGCATTTCAAATTAAATTGAAGAATCCAAAACGATTTCAAATTTTGGGAAACCTAAATATTTAGAACAATTAAAGACATTTTCTGTGTCCCAGTGGCTGGGTGGGTGTGTGTGTGTGAGAAAGAGAGGGAGAGAGAGAGACAACACATAAGGACATAAGGAGGCAAGTAATCTCCAAAGAGCCAAGAAAATAAACGGCTTTGCTTGGAGGCTCTCAAACCATCCAAATGCCTGTAGCATTCTGAAAAGGAAAAACCAAACTTTAGCAATAAAAAAACTAACATCTTTTGTCTGACCCAACCAATGAGCTCTATCCATTGCCTGTAAATCCAAAGTTGGATTCCAATCACTTTCATAAAATATGACAGTGTCAGCAGCTGTCAAGTTAATGCCCAGTCCACCAGCTCTTGTGCTCAGCAAGAATACAAAAATATCACTCCTGCAACAACATAAATATAAATCTTAGTAACAAACTCCTTTTTTTTATAAGTAAATTTTAGTAAAAAATTCTTACACCTCACATGTATATAACATATGATAAGAACAAGCAACAAAAGAGAGAGAGAAAGAGTATACTCTAACTGTAAAAATGCATTACAAAAATCAGTACGTCTATGAAATCCTACCGATGCTGGAAATCTCTGACCATGTCTCGACGATCAGTTATGGTGGAGGATCCATCGAGTCTAAGATATCTATACTTCCTATAGTTCATGTAGTCCTGCGCATATATGAAAGATTCATGAGCAACAAAACAGATTATCCAGGGAAGATTGCAAGGCCACTAAAAAAGACAAGTGAACGACGACAGTGCTATTGTGGTAAGATTTCCAATCTGCCAAGCTGGCTTGCAAAATCAACTCATTGACTTATTCTAAATTTATTTTTCAACTCAGAGCCTCTTTAAAGTTTATTTCGCTAACCGATAGCAAACTACGGCAAGTCAAACCCAGGCTACCATGAGCTTATGTCATAAACTCATACTTGAATTATTAAGTAAACTTTTTTGTATCACAACTAATCATATGCATCTAAACACATATGTAAAGACTCATCCACATCGCCAACACCAATTTGTATTAGGACCTGCCAATACCATGATTTTGACAAAATCAACATGGCGTTAGGATTGATCAGAAATAGTACTGATTCAGCTAAACTCGGGACAGCATCATGCCACTGTAGAAGAAGGTTAAAAGATAAAAGAACTAAAAATACCTCAAGAATATTCAGCATCTTCGTCATTTGGGCAAACAGGAGAACACGGTGATTTGCTGCCCGCAAACGTTTCAATAATATATCAAGTGTTTGAAGCTTCCCGGAGTCCTATTTAGATGTAACATAAACAAACACTTCAGCAATTGAGTTTAACAGGAAGGAAAACAATATGATCACTAAAGATCAAAAAAGACACCAGCAAAGAAATAACTTACAGTGAGCAACTTTGCCGGGTCAAAGCTTCGCATTGGTGGAGAAGACCCAAAAATCTTGTATGTCAACTCAAGAGCAGGTTGTGAAACTGGTAGTTCATGTGCGTGCAAACCCAACAAACAACCTCTTTACCCAGGGGTCATGTAGTTCTTCAGACATTTTGTAGGCAAAGTTTCTATCTGAGCAGTGGGCGCCAATCTATAGAGAAGACAAAAATTGGAGATGAAAAAGCTTTATTGATATGATAAGATGAAGTTTTTTTTTTTAAAGAGTACAAAATGAATGTATGAAAACATACTGGTGGAGCTCTACTTCGCGGGATAAATGTGTATGCTGAATGAAGAGGCCTACTATTGGATAGAAACCTGTCCTGATGAGGGACAACTAAAGCCTCAAATGGAGAATCTCCAGGCCCCATTGCATTTTTCCTTTCTAGTAAATTTGTATCAGATCTTGATGGCATCAGTAACATCCGCGCAACTGCTCTCACTTTCCCCCTCTCAAGGTAACTGCATTCAGGGTCATCATACATGGCTTCCATGAGTGAGTCCATGATTCCATCCAAGAATTGCCGATCCCATCTCAGTACAGAAAACAGTAGTCGCTCCATAGAAGAACCAGTAGCCAAAATTGCAATCTCTGATGGGGACAAATCAATCAAACGTGAAAAACCAAAAGTTCTACTTTCAAAAGATGATCCATCTGAATTATCCTCTTGCAGGAATATAGATCGTTATACATTTTCAGGGGAGTATATATTAAAGAGTCTCAGAAAAGATTCTCTGCAGACTCCACGCCCAACTGCTGAGAAAAGAGTTTCAGAACTATGGGAAATTTCTTGATGAACTAGTTTCGGTATCTGGTAAAATACAGAAGGAAAGTTAGAACCATAACAGAATGAGCTCAAGTCCCTCATTTACTTAAACTAAAGCAGAGAAATGGAGCTGGAGTGTGCATTCGCACATCCATGCACAGGTGCAGACACAATGGCACAGCCAAATTATCACAGTCGTTAACTGTTCCTTTTGTCACAGTCGTTATTTTTTTTACATGCACAATGATCATATATTATATTTTGATTTATCAACAAAAAAAATAATCATTAATTTTTTTCTTTTTTGAATAGTTTTTGTATATGTCTATAGCCACATGCATGAAGTATTTACTTTTTTTTTTAAGGAAAAGAAAAAAGACTTTCTCTCTCTAAAACCATAAGAGAAACCAAAGAATTGAGAAGGATGGCATTTCATGACAGTGAAGCTTAATGTTGTGGTAGTATATGTAACAAACAAAATTTGTAATTTAAGGGCAGAAAAAGCTTTAAGAAAGTACCTCGTATGTTATAGGATTGTGACCTCCAACTCCCCAAAGGGAGGGGGCAGAAGAGAATTTAGGATCTCCCCAAAGTGGAATTATGTTCTTCCCTCATTCCTTTCAAATAACTCTGGATGATTACACACCTACCATTACACAATTGGAACACATGTCATGGACAACTAGTAAAAAAGAAACACTCCACATTGCGCACACAAAATTCATGAATCTCCACATTTTCTTCCCCCCACAGAGTTGATAAATTATACTTTTGAAATGAAGAAGTGGACAAAACAAAACCCCAATAGAAACCATAACATACCTTTCTCAGCTGGATGACAATATTCATTAAATTCAGTATTTTCTTCTCATTAAGATGCCCATGATTGCCCTCAAACAACCCGGTAAGAGATATCTTGTTCTTAATAGCCTTATAAAAAGCTTGCTGACGAGAACTCAACTTGCAATGCACTGTAACCTCAGTTTTCCTGGTCAGCTCGGAAACTACGTCGATTTTAACTCTTCGCAGCATAAAAGGCTTTAGAATTGAATGCTGTATGGGGAAAAAAGCAACCAAAATACAAATCAGAAAGATCTATTACGAATGTTCAAAACAGTTATTTTCATATCAAAGATCAAAAGTGAAAGCTGCAGAGATCATGATCTAAAAAGAAGCTGAGAATTATTATAGTTATTTTAAATAGCATACATATATGTTAGGGATGGGATGGGGCAGCAGGTAGACAAAAATATTTATTTTACATTCTCACAATGAAATTACTGGAAAAGCCAGACTTACCAATCTGTTAAGCTGGTGCTCATTCAAAGTACCCCCATGCTCTGCATGGTTCTCAATTCTGATAGTATGCAGTAAAGGATCATTAATAGGAAGACATTATAAATCTGTAGACTGTAGGCTACGTCTATTGGAAAGATGAACCAACCAAATGAAAAATCCTTACCCTTTTGAAAACCACTCATTAAATTGTTCATGGCTGTCAAATAAAAGGATTTGATACTGCTGCAGAATTAACAAGCTGCAATTATTTAAACCACAACTCTCAAGTTGAGTATAAAGTTTAAGGAAAAAAATATAAGTTTCAAGAAATATAATATTAACATCTCTCTTTAAGTTTTTGGATACTATACTTAAAATTCTTTACAACATAACTCACACCACAATATTATTAAAATTATTTACAACATAAGGAAAGCACAGATCTCTGAACCAGATAAGTATAAATTGAAGGAAAATCACTTTGTAAACTTCAAGCCAATACATTCAATTCCACACATAAGATCGTATGATGTACCATTCCCTCTACATTTAATAAAATTAGAGTCAGTTAGAGATTTAAAAATTTATTACAGAGTTAGAGATTTGTTAGATCTACAATAATTATAAATAGTCTATCCCTATAATTCATTGATTCAGTCAAGAAATACAAGAAATTTCCTCACTACATTCTCTCTTTAAAGACATTTTTCATGAACCTCTATTATCTAATCAGATCCATAGATGTTCTCTTTATGATGCAACACTTGGAGATGACTTCAATTTCTTTGGTGGTGGGTTCCCTCCCAAGATCAGCACATATGAATAGAAGCACAGCAATTTCTTTGGTGGTGGGTTTGTCTGCATCCACAATACGATTATAAATTTAGAAACAACAAATCAACTAGCCAATGAGTAAGAAGAATTTTTGGCACATGAGATGTACTACCAATGAGTAGGTCTGAAAGTTCTTCCAAAGAAAGGCTGCTGAGAGTGCTGCAAATTTTAAAGGTATACACAAAGTTAGTATAGGATTGTCTCCAAAAAATAGAAGTAGATCCATAACTTAAATACAGACAATAAAAAAGCATATTCATGACTCAAAATGTCTCAAGACATAGACAAATCAGAACCTGCTTGTCCTAAAATGAACTGTAAACTGGATTTTCCTTCCTTCCAGATCTTTAAGCTAAAGTTGCTGAGAGCTAGCAAAGCACCTCCAAAGAGCACACCTGTCCCTGTAACAAAACAAAGTTAAAAGTTACTCTTCATTTAAGAAAAATCGAAAGACAATTTTTTTTTTCTAGAGGAAAAAGATATGTTGAGCAGGATTTATACAGTTAACATACTTATCACTAGCTATTTGGACAGAAGCAAAGCATGTACAAGTCAAAATTTAAAATATTTAACTGGAACAATTTGTTCTACAAAAATATATGTGTAGTACTAATCAACTAATGTACAAATTAAAGTTGAAACAGGTGATAGTAGTTTCAAAATTGGAATGGAGACAAATGGTCCAATGGATTTATGTCTACAATATAACAACAATAAACAATTGCAACAATAAAATTGCTTTTGAGTAAGGGCGAACCCATGAACAACTTTTTACCCAAAATTGCATTTCATTTGGTCAAGGTCATCTACAAAGATTCTTTTCTATGTGTATTGGGGGGGGCGGGGAGGAGGGGTGGGGTTCAGAATAAAGTCAACGAAGAGAGTAAAGGCTTTAAAGAATTTCTAACTTCCCTTCTAACATCAAAGCATGACCGTTTGAATGAGACGCATATAACTCTTAATTTATTTGTCATTCTCAAATTGTGAGCGCTTCAAATTTATGTGATCTATTCATATAAGAAAAAATATATATGGAAAAGTAGTATAAGAAATTATGTGTTGGAGACCAGTAAATTTAGAATCTTTCTATCTCTTTCTCTCTTTTATATATGATAGTCTGGGTTTAATGATTTATTATATCATATGGATAAACAGAAATCATAACCAGCTAATAAAGTATCAGTCAACTTAAATAGGTAAAATGGTCTTAGAATAGAATATTCAGCTTATGACTAATGCCTAGCAGCTCAACCTCCTGTAGCTTAAGGTCCAAAAGATGAAGAGCATAACTCATACCTTGAGGATTGCCTTATAGGGACTCACATCCCCATGAGTATACTTAGACTTTAAAATCCAATATCGACATCTAAGATAACTTGAACAAGGGTGTGAGAATGTTTCCCAAAGTAAATTTAGCATACCATTGACTAAATAGAGTTGAAATATAACTAAAACCATGGCAAGTGAAAAAAACAACTTCCCATATTACGACTAGAATAAAACGAGACAAAAATTGTTCAAAAACTAAATGGATGAATAAAAACCAACCCATATACCTCCTATTTTGGACCTCCTCAAGATGTCAATTGGGTTACCATGCTGTCCAAAGTATTCATCATGTCCACATGAATTTTAGCTGACAACGTCACCATGCAAATAAGGCCAAAAACTCTCTTTGAGACTAAATTATCTCCAAATTTTTCCTATCAGTGGTCAATTCTAAAGTATTTGGCTATACTAACCCACTAGGCAGTAGCCTCAATGCTCCAAGGCCAGGAGTTGCTTAAAATATCCCTAATAAAAGTTATGTTTCATAAACAAGACTTAAGGAGACTTATGTTGCACCCACAGGGCTATCTACAAAGGTCATAGTGTTTTTAGGCAATGTTCCATTCCATATTACCAAGCTATACAATGAAAGGTTTTAGCTCCATGGTCTGTCTTTTTTTACCTGGATAAAAGATGTAACACAGTCCACTATGCGAATATCGGGTTTGACTCCAAATTCTTTCACTTGTGCTGGTGTTCTTATTAGCACTGCAGGCTTGCAAAGCTTGGTGCTTGGACAATCCATTCATGGACCGGATGTTAAAACTGGATTAGAGTCTGATATTATAGTAGGTACAACTATGTTAGATAAGTATGCTAAGTGTGGAAGTATGATTGATTCTTATAAAGTATTCCAACTACTTCTTACATTTAGCCTTCAGTTCAGCAGAATTCTCTTCAGCAGCAACTTTTGCAAGACTTGTTGGTTTGCGTGTGCTCTTTGGGTCAAAAGCCTTTCCTATCTTGAACATAGCCCAAGCAGTACCAATAGCATGTCCTGCAGCATCAAAGCCCTCATTTGTCACCTGTGCTGCTTGTTCGCCATACCTGCAATGACGAAAAAACCTTCAATTTTTTCATTGCTTCCAATTATACTCAAAGAGAACAAAACAAAACCGGGCACAAACATTATTATATCTTGGCCAAAACCAAGTCTAGGTCCAGTCCAAACATGGGAGACAGATTCCGCTGTTTCCTCAATTTGAACCTTTTTTGCATTGAACTACTACCCGAAAAAGAAAAAGGTCCGAACCAAGGAACTTGGATGGCATCATAGCATATGGGACACAACTCAAGACAAGGTTTTCCATATAGGCCACTGTCTAGCAAATCCAAAATTAGTGGAACAAGACATCACCAACAAGCAACATAAAGATTCCACTAAAAGAGAACCACAACACCAAAAAATTATGAGAAAGAAATTGTACTTGTGGTAATTATAAAAATATTCTTGATGATGATGATGATGCAAGTGTAGCATCAATTTTATTGTCAGATTAAGAATTAACTCTGTGAAACAAGCCCAGTAATCACAACTGAAGTGGTTGACATGACATTCCTTCCAGCAACTTCAACAACATCACAGACCTTGCATGCATGCATACACAAAGAACACACACTAAGTGGCAGAAGCATGAAGCATGGCATAGTTTTTACAAGTGGAAGAAAAAAACATTTGGAAGATGGAAACACAAGTATCATATCCCAAAATATTTAGTTGTTCCAATTTTCTAGGGCCTCGTTTTGTCTTCTGAAATCTCCACTCTCAAATTAACCCTCTATAGATCTGCATTTATATTTCAACTGCTATATATCCAATGTATAATACTTATATTACATGTAAAGGAAGTTTTTATTTCAGTCTCAAGTAGAACAGATTGTCATCAAATTTGGATGCAGAGTCCAAATAGCTAATACTTGACTCTCTAAATAAGTAGTTAGCAATAAAACTAGAAGTCGGTAAACAAGGCAAGAACAGCCTATGAATAGAAAATTTGTACTTCTAAAGTAACATACTAAGAGTACAAACAAGTAGCTTCCCCTAGTGTCAGCTTGCTTTCATAGCTACTGAGAGACTTGAGAAGAAGGCAAATGCATTAGGCGTCTAAGTTTTAGTTAGTTTGGATGATGCATAGCACATAACAAATAGCATATATAGACATCGAAACATCAAGAACGAAGTTTCAAAACACCATTATTGCCCATCAAAGGATGCAGGCAGATTGGAAAATATTATGCTTTAACACACATAAGAGCGCATAGAATGGAAAGCAATATGTGCAGTAGTAGCTTTGAAAAACTTCATTATATATTCTTTGTATGCTAGTGTAGCTTCCAATATATAGAGGGAAAAACATAATACCAAGTTATATATATGAGATAAATGGAAGGGAATGAACAATATTATACACAACACAATCACCTAAACTGACTCATAAAAGTCAACAACCATATCCTATATTCTTTAAACAAATAAGGGACCCGATTCCAGGATTTCCACTTTGCAGTGGATGATTACTAGGACTGTGGCAATCAACCATTCTAAAATAAGGTGTACCCAGCTCCCCCTTCTACAGGGTCTGGGAGAGGTGATAGCAAGCAGCCTGCCATTATCCCAATTTTGGAGAGGTTATTTCCCAAAAATCAACCATTCTAATAACAGTAGATAAATGGAAATTCAACATATCATCTCCCTGGCACTGCCAAAAATTGTTCAAAAAATGCATGGATGAATAAGAACTAACCCATATACCTTTCTCTTTCAAACAACTGTCTTCTTAAGATCATGACTATCTTATCAAGGATTCCATCATTTTCGAACATATACCATTCGGCTTCATGTTTGTCACTGGAAACTTCCCATCTATGAGCCTATGAGGTAGTTGCTTTCTTCTTTGATGATGACTCCATATTCACAAGACAAATACAAGACCTCAGACTTGCAGCAAAATCCTCCACCTAAATTAAGATGAGTGTAAAAAGTCATTAAGTGAAAACAAAAATGCTCACAAAAGTAAAAAAGGAAGACCAGAAAAAATACTTTGAAAATCCATTAAACAAGAAAATGAAACAAAGTTAATTAAAATATGAAAATCCATAAATAATATGTGACACAATAGAGAATAGACTGCACACACCATCCACTACCAAATTTTAAGCAAAGATAAAATAATTATCTACAAAAGCTATCACCTTCTCATAATTTTAGCATAATTTTCAAGGAAATGCATCTAGGAAGATTTATCCAGTGCTCAATCATCTTACCAGAATACTTGGCTCTCTTGGCACTTTCTGTTTACATGAGCAGCTAATGTTAGAATGTCTCACTGATATGTATGCTTCAATTGACAGGAGATGGACCTTATCCTCAATCTTGAGCAGAGCAGTCCGGTTCTTATCATGCTCAGTCATACAACTGCATAGATTTTCAAGGCATTTCCACCACAAGTGACCTCATCCATATGTCCAAAACCTTGCCCTGATTTTGGATTTGATTGGACCTGGGAATAAATGGTAATATGGGCTGGTAAATAGATTTCCTTCATTTTAAGAAAGGAGGTTAAAAATGACTAAATATATAGTCTTCAACCTGATTAAGAAAAATGATAAAGAGTTTGAGATTGGAAGAACGAGTAATTAATTCTTCTAAGTGCTTGCGTCGTTATCCGTGAATGTACATCTTGGAAGGTGCCACCTAGCATATGATCAAGTTCACATTGGGGGACAAGGGCAGCTACCTGAAAATCCAAACATGCAGGACAGTATTAAAGCATGATGATGCAGGAAAGTATTAACTGATGGAGATATTGCCACCTATAGACAGAAAATGATGACAACAATAACAACTCTGCAGATTAGAAAACCCCATCCATAGCAAGAACATCTTTTACTGAAATGGAAACCGCTACAGAATATGGCTAAAGCACCCACATTGGGGGCCAAGGGCAGCTACCTGAAATATCCAAACATGCAAGACAATATTAAGGCCTAATTTATTAAAGGAAAGTAAACCAACTAGTCCATTAAAAAAATACTACATGCTGCCAAAACAAAACAAAAGTTATTTAGTGAAGCATTGAGATGTCTGCCTTTCTTATATGTTTGTACTCCGCCACCACCAAGGATTACCAAGGAAACTCAGGAAACAATGAACTGACTAACTGGGAGAAGTACAATGCATTTATATAGTAAGAACAGAAGCACATATTTAAAGTGCAGATATTCTGGACTCAACCAAAAGCACTCTGAGACAACAACTGCCATATTAAAGCTAACATATATACACCCAAAAGAAGAAAAAAGAAAATCCTAACATGTTGATCACTTGATGTGATCTTACAAATTTGTGCCTATATACACAAGGTTCAATAGTACTCATTCGCCAAATTCACTGTCATGACCATCTATGGAGTCAACTTGTACCAAGACTTTTCCATCACTGACAGACAGCACCAGCATATATATATTTATGTTCATAAGCTGCCTGATTCTAAATTGGTAGCACTCTTATGGTTGATTATATGTTGCTATGTACTAATCATTCATAACTGTAGCTGAATACTAATGATTATATGTTGCTATGTACTAAGCATTCATAACAGTAGCTTAATAATTGTAAAATGTATAGAAAACATTGATAAAGAAAAAAGTGAGTACCTGGAAAAACCATACAGCAAGAACAATAAGATAGTAGGGCTCCTATGCATGACAAAGCAGCATCAAACAGTGTGATATGGCTCGGCCCTGCATTCTTGAGCAGAAGATCTGGCTGCAGTCATATCTAGCATGTCAGGATTAATTGCAAGATATAAGGCCATCAAACATTGGATTAAAAACAAAACCATTATAAATATATTTCTTATCAACAACTAGAAAAGTTGGAAATTTCCAATAAAAAGTTCACCAAAAGGGAGGTCTTTCCAATATATTAGTGGGAAAATTACATGGTAATATGATATAAGTGGGAAAATTATACACAATACTCACCAATATCGCCCTAGCATTTTCAATTCGATTTAGAACAATCTTCAGTCTTTAGTCCTTATAGGGCTTTCCATGCATCCCCCTCGGTTGATATGACAATTTTGGAAGTATAAAATACCAAAATTACAAAATGAAAGTGACATTCGGAACCAGCAATTGATGGCTAAAGCAGACCTTTTGGTAGTCTTCCACTTCCATCAAATTATACTTTCACATTGTTTGATTACCAAATATTCCAATGTCATAGTATGAAATACCATACGACAAAAACATCAAACTTCCAAAAAATTGAATTAAATTTTTTTGATCAAACTATAAAGCATAACAAAGAGTTTCATTTGAGTAACTCCAACAATCAAGAAGAATAGACAAACAATCAATAATACATGACTCAAATTACTGAAATATTGTGCATTAAAGATTATACATGAAATACGAATGAAGTCATAAATATATACACACATCACTCCATTTATAATGACAACACTTAATTCAAACCACAATATTATTAAATTTATTTACAACACAAGAGAAACACAAATCTCTTAAATGAACCAGTTTGAGACTTTCTGGTGCTGCGTATTGTTGCTGAATTGACAAGCTGCAATGTTTTAAACAATGTAATCGTTAGATGCAGTGGCGGCTCCAGAAAATTTTTTCAGGGTGTTCAATACAAAACTTGAATATAACATCGCAAAAAAATAATAATAATAATACATGAATCTTGCGGTATAGAAGAATTTGATCTGCTATTATAATCATTATGTTTATGAAGATGAATATTTCGGTATAAGTAATTTCTTTATTAGAAATTTCTTCACAGTATTAGCAAAAGAATAAAAAATAAACTATAAGACATTCAACACTTGATGTGCGGATAAATAGACAAAAAGAATTTAATTTAATTAAGTTATATGATTAATTAAATTATTAATTAAATACTATTATTTAAGTTGTTAATATTAATTAAAAAGCCACAAGCTACAAAGTGACAAAAGCACAAATAACCAAATAAATAAATCACAAATCAAAGCACAAACCCACACAGTGGACACAATAAAACTGTGAAACAAACAAACCCTCGCATATCAAACCATCACCAGTTGTTGTTTTTTGGGCTTATTTTGTTATTGTGGTTGTTGTTTGAGTTAATTTTTTGTTGTTATTTGGGCTTTTGTTTTTTTTGTTGGGTTAAGTGGATTGAGTTTATTAGGATTAGGATGTTCAAAATTTATTTGAGGGTGTTCAAAATTTTATTTAAGGGTGTTCAACACATCTACAACACACACACACACATATATATATATATATTTTCTTTACTTTTAACAAACCAGGGTGTGCAAGTGCACACCCTCACCATAACGTGGAGCCGCCCCTGGTTAGATGAGTGTAACTTAAAGGAAATCCGCTGGTACTAAGAAATCCATTCGGAACAATGTGTTTCACTCCGCACACAAGACTGTATGATATACAATTCCTTCAACACTTAATAAAATTTCATATGTAGAGAACTTAGCTTCCTAATCAAGTGTTTTCAAGAATAACAAAGCATATAGACAATTTAAAACGTGAAGGTATAACTCATTTCAATATTCCAACAACATCATACTTAAAATTGATTTAATATTGCTAATGCAAGAAATTGTTCAGTATCAGAACTTAAATGGATTGAACATTTGAAAATTGAAATTAAAATTAAAAATATAATATCTCACCAGTGGGAATTTTAAGCACAAGAATATCCCATATTCAGACAACAATCTCCATGCAGCATCTGTTAGTTTAGAAACAAGAAGAATTAAATATATTCAAATAATTCCAATTTCACAAATATATAGATTTCATACTTCCTTGATAATATGACTGCAAATTGCAAGTTATATTCTTAGATTGCATCATACTTCCTTGATAATAAGAAATGTAAATACTGCAAATTGCATTAGTTATATTCTTAGTTTTGCATCACATCCACTCTTAGTAAGCAAATACAGACCATGTAAATTAGCTAACACCATGTTTAGTTCACCTTCAAATAGATGAAATGAAAACATAACAAAATTTTGAAAGAAATTCCTAGGGAGTAATCTATGTTTGATTTATCAAAAGGGATAGAAAGAAAAGAAAAGAAATTCCCAGGATTAATATTTTCTTATTTTCTTCTTAGGATACTAATTAAGTTAGTCCCTTCAAAATAGGTGAAATTTGAAAAGAAAGCTTTGAGGGAAAAACCAAGAATAGAGTTCATTAATTCTATACTCTGTTTGATCCCTTGACTCAATCTTTATAACAAAACAATAAAAAGTGACAATTATCGTGAACCAAAGAAAATCAGGAAAAAAAAAAAATTCAAATACATTAATGTATTACGCTTTCTTTAAAAAAGAAAAAGCAACAAAATCAGATTTCTTGGTTAGTTATAAATAAACAATCAGATTTCAATGGCAAAAAAAAAACGCAGCTTTAGCTCTGTAAGATAGAAAAACAGAGTGTGAAATAGAAGAGGAAGAAGAGGAAGAATTATCGCTTACCTTATCGGTCATTTTAATCTGAATCATCTGATTCAGATTTGTAAGATGATTCAGATTTCAATCTTAATTTGAGGGATGTGCTTTATCTTGGGCCATTCCACGCCTACTTCTCTCTCACAATTCTTGTTCAGTTCACGACAACCAACAATCTTCAGCTCTCTTAGGGCAGTGAGGTGACCCATCCGCTTTGGCAGAGATGATAATTTTCGGCAACTCAGAATCTTAAGATTTTGAAGTGAAGTGAGATTTGGGAGCCACTCTGGTAATGCCGCCAAGTTCCCACACCCATAAATCTGTAAGAACTGTAAAGTGGTGGCAGATTGTATAAGCCAATGGGGAAGAGCCACTAGTTTTGACAAAAACAAGATTCTGAATGACCGAAGTCTCGTCGGGTAGTCTTCCCCTTCCATCAAATTAATCTTTTCACATCTCCAGATTAGCAGGCTTTCCAATGCGGTTAGGTGCTTCAGACCTTGCGGCAAAGAAATCAGGCTATCACAACATGAAAAACTCAACCTGCGAAGGGCTGTAAGGCGTTGGATCCCTTCTGGAAAAGACTCTAGATTGTTACAGGAAGAAAAGTCTAAATCTTGAAGAGAACACATGGACATGATTCCATTGGTGGGTAGACACGTTTGTTTTGTGGTTATCCAAAAATATTTAATGCTGACCATCTTCCTTATATCTCTTGGCAACTCTTCCAGCTCATCACAGACATCTAGTATCAAAGTTTCCAAATTTTGCAAGTCACAAATGGAGTTAGGCAATTTCTTGATTTGCCTATTCTGTGCTAAGTTGAGATATCTTAAATGCTTCAAAGTACCAATTGAGCTTGGCAACACCTCCAATGTTGAATATCTTAAATCTAGCAGCCGCAGGTGCTTAAACCTTGAGATGCATGTTTCCACAAACGATTCATTAATATTAATAGCTTGATCACGATCTGGGAAAATAATAGTTCGTACATTATTACTCAACTTGCGTAAAAACTGTGTTCCTTCATCACCACCCAAATTCTTGTCCCAAATTGACACGTGCCTAGCCTTTTCAAAATTATTGGTGCTCTTAGTGTTGTCAATTAAGCAATAATAATTATTTTGTGTCACATATAATGAAAGATCGTGTAACAAATCATGTATTTTAAATGAGAACATAGAATGATCCTCCTGCATGATTTCTTGAAAGAAAGATCTTGACACTAACTCATTTAAATATTGTTGTCCAATATCTTCCAAATCTCGAGTACTTTTGTTGGACTTTTGGAGGAGCCCATTTGCCATCCATGATTAATTAAATCAATTGCTTAATTAAATCCTTCTTATACCTATAATAATCAAAATCCTTTGGGAAACAAGGAGCAATAAGCAAAACATTGTTTTAAGTATGATGGTAATTGATTGTAACTCAATCTTAACGCAGGTAAAATGTCATCTTCCTTTTGCTCTAGTTTCCATATCTCATCATCTCTTATATCGATCCAATCACGCTCCTCGGTTTTAGAATAAAGTAAGCTCCCTAAAGTCCTCACGGCCAAAGGAACACCACTGCATTTTTTCACTATTTGCTTTCCAATCTCGACTAGTTTTGGATATTCTTTTTCCTCTCCTTCAATGAATGCCCATTTTAAGAACAAGAACAAACAATCATCCTCAGGAAGACCTATCAAGTCATGGATGGGTCCAGGAGCCATCACTGTGGCAACTTTGTGACTTCGTGTCGTGACAACAATCTTACTTCCATTGACACCTATTAACAATTTTTTCAAACCAATCCATTTGTTACGATCCTCATTCCAGACATCATCCAAAACAATAAAAAATCTTTTTTCCTTCAAATAACTTCGTAAACTGGCTTGCACTTCATCCATACTCATGTTTTCACTAATTTTACCACCAGCAGATTTCAAAATTAGATTTGCTACTTTTAAAACGGTAAAATCTTCTGAAACACACACCCATATTCTGGAGTCAAACTTTTTAGCTACCCTTTCATCGTTATACACCCATTGAGCAAGTGTGGTCTTTCCCAGACCTCCGATTCCCACTATAGAAATCACAGGAATAGTACCATCTTCATTGGGGTGCATCAAAAGATCTATTATCTTTTCCTTGTCATCATCCCTCCCAATAACATCAGAATCAGGAACAAATGAGTGGGTCTCCCCCTGTGCACAATATGCTTATCATCGAGTCGCTTCTCAAGATGAAAATCAGCTCCAACCTTTGTTAGTCCTTCTAACGTCTCTCTAATCTCCTTGATTCTATGGCCCATTTTAAAACGGAAGGCAAGCGGGTTAGAAGAAGAAAAGAAACGACGTACCTTTTTGCCAGTGCTTCCACGTGTTTTCACCACTTGCCTCCGTAGATCTTCACAATCGAATTCATCCAGCACATCTATGAAATCATGAAAGACATCTTTGAGTTCCGCAAGCCAATCACGCAGACCTTCATTTTCTGTTTGCTTCTGCTCAGCATCTAGCAACAAGTCTTTGACATTGGTCATTATGAGTTTAAGCTTTTTCAGATCGCTTTTAATGTTCCATGCCAAGGAAATCTCTTGGTAAGCAAGGGATCCTAGCTTCTCAATAACTATTTCTGCAACGGAAAAGGCCAACTCCGTCATGTTCTTTGAGGTGGAGGAAGGGAAGAGTTACGATTGTTGTAACTTTGTTGAATGAGAATGTTGGTTTTGCCTTAGTGGAAGTGGTGACTGTGTTGCAAAGGAAAACTTAGACGAACAGAGGTCAATGAGAAGAGAGGAAAGTGCAGCGTTTTTTCTTAGCTGTTTCAAAAGGTGGCTTGGTTGTTTGCTTTTTGAGAAATGAAATTCAAATGGAGATTTATTTCAAACGTGCATGGCTTTGGTTTTTGTCGGCCACTTTTGATTGAATGATTGTCCTTCAATCGTTTAAGTTTTACTACTTTCTTATTTTTTTTTGCTTTATAGATAAGGGCTAATTCGATGAACTTATTTTATTACTCGTGAATATGAAATACGGTTTAAAAGATTTTGATACCATATTATCATGATTTTCCCAAGCAATAAGTTTTGAAGAACACTTATTTTACAAAATATTTTATAATTTATATCAAATTATGAATAATAAATTTATATCTAATTATAAATAATAAAATAATATCGTTGATGATATCAGTTTCAAACAAGAATAAATAAAAAAAAATATCAACTTAAATGTTATAAAAAATACATCAATTATCACGTTTTATATCGAGTTTATCATAGAATTAGTGTATTGTTAACTTTGATTTTTTTTTTTTAAGCCAATTGAAGGACAATTTGATAAATTTTGTTTATCATAGAATTAGTATACTGTTAACTATTATAAAAAATACATCAACAGTATTATTTGGTTACCATTTTATAAATATGCTTTCAAAATGGATAAAAAAAAAAACTGGCTTTGAAAATTTTTTCCGAAATATGTTTTTTCTTTTTTAAATATGAAACAAATTAAACCAATTTGACAAAACGATTTTTTTTTTATTTTTTACAAAATCACAACCCCAATAAATTTACAAAGTTGCACATCTTTCATTCTTGCAAATCACAATCCACAACAAATCTGCAACCCACAATTCACAATTTACAGCAATTTCACAACAAAATCATTCTGTAAGCAAATTCACCAAATTATCCCCTGATCATTCAAGCAAAAAGAAATTTAAAAAAAAAAAAGTGGTAAAAATTTCCAAACTTAAAAGATTAAAACACAATCAATTACTCACAAATGGCCCACAAAATCGGAATCCACGTTAGAATTAAATCCATATTTAAATTTCATTTCTCAAAAGGCAAACAACCACATGGTTGCTTTTCTTTTGATTTTCTACTACTAATTCAAGTACTATCAAATGGAGGAAAATGAAATTATGAAGAAGGAGGCAGCCTTTGCAGGTTGCAGGAGAAAATGTCAGCTTGCTTTATTAGCTGTTACCCATTGCAACTTTCAAAAAATCTCATGCAGAAGAAAATATAATTTGACAACGACTATTTTTTTTTTACAAAAATAAAATATTTATCGAGCAAACCAGAAAATTACAATAGCATAGTAGAACTAATTTTATTTTTTATTTTTTTTGATAATGGAACTAATTTTGATATAATAGTAATGTTAACGGGACATATATAACACCATTGAAGTATTTTTTTAACCAATGAATGTAAGAATACAAAAAAATAAAAATAACTTTTCTTAATAATTGTTAACATGATTTAATATAATTACTGCATAATAAAATTGATGGGTCTATATAAATGTGATGTTACTTCAATCACAACTTACAACAAATTGTTAAGAGTATTAATAACTAAATTATACATTAATAGTTTGACCCAATCTTTTTAAAACTGAACCGGAAAAAGGAAGAGGTTCAAGGCTTTTGTGGTCGGACTTGGGATCAGCTAGAGGTCAAACCGTGATGATGTACTTAAGTCAAGTCGACCGGTATTGATGTTATTGTTTCGGCCAATACAAAAAATTAAAAATAAAATAAAATATGCTATTTGAGTTAATAAATTTGGTAACTGTGCTTAAGTTAATATATATATTAGGTTTAGAAAATATGTGTATTTTAAATTCTATGTAACCGGATATGCTCCTCGAGCGATGATTAAGAAAATATTTAATGTAATTTCTATCCACACTTTTATAAAGAACAAAGTTTATTGTCATATAAAATTGATAAACATACTAAAAAAGTATCTATTCTCAATGAATTTCATGACCTTATTATTGAATAGACTCTCGTTTTCCTTTTTCTTTTTTTTAATTGAAACAATAGCTACTTGTTTTATTAAGCAAAATCTAACTATACAAATAATAAAAGCAAGAGAGTCCACTAACTACACATGTTCAAAGAGTCATAAGGCCTTTGTACCATCTAGAACATGTGAGGCCCTGTTACAACTTGTAGGAATAAAAGTATGATTAATCAAATGAAAAGAAGAAAACCAACAACAAATGTCATCAATTACATCGCCCATTAGATGCTAGACAGGGACTGCCATTTTGAATTAAACCAAAAAGCTCCTTGTAACAAATATCTACCTCCAAGCATGTGACACCTACATCCTTTGCAATCCGGAGAGCCACCAACATCCTTGGCTTGAGCCTATAAGGTAGCAATTCACCATTAATTCACACTATTGAAATAAGTGATACATTCAACCACCACAAAATAGAAAATTAAATGTACTTCAAAATAAATTTGTGCTCCCCTGTAACTTAATTGAATTATTGATTATTGTCAAAAAAAAAAAATTGAATTATTGATATGACAACCCAACAAGCTTTGGCCCACCAGTATTAAATGAGAGTTAAACATTGGTTTTGCTGCTACTTTCTTGCAAAGAAAAAACAAGATTAAATTCAATGGATTTGGACCTTTTGGTTTTAAGTTTTTGTCTATGTGAGGTTGTGAGAACTGTTTGATTTGTTTTATTTTGAATTTTTGTATTTAGTGATGCGACAATCAAGGAGGCTGACATGTTTGATATGAGGCGGAGAAAATGAAATTACATCGGGCGAGATGATGAAGGACTGAAGGAGGCAGCCTTTGTAGGTTGCAGAAGATGTCAGCTTTATTAGCTTGAATAGAGTTCACGGGTGTTACCCATTGCAACGCTCAAAAAATCTCATGCAGGAGAAAATATAATTTGGCAGAATATTTTGAATGACTCAGATCTTTTTTTAGTTTTTTTTTTTAATGAATGAGAAATAAGTAAATAAATAAAAAAAATAGGGGATGATTTGATGAACTAATGTTTATTCATTAATAATTACGAGTATGAAATTTGATCCTAATAAAACATCAAATCAAGTTCAAATCCTTCTTCATTATAAAAAATAAAAAAAATTGTAGCATTTCAATTTTAAAAAATAAAAAATAAAAATTAATATTAATTTGTGCTACCATGTAATTGATATGACAACCCAACAACCTTTGGCACCACAAATTTAATACAACCCTCCTTCATATACTTCTCTCTATTTGTAGCATTTGAATTTTAAAAAATAAAAATAAAAAATTCCTTATAAGTTAAACTTTAAGAACCGATTGAATATTTAAGCCTACTTCTTCTTCTTCTTTTCATATCAATGGGGATCATTTGGTGAATTTGTTTTATTTTTTCCGAGTAAATCAATTGCACTTATTGCATTTAGTTTTTGGCTATCATAAAATGCTTTACTTAAAAATAAATAAATCATTGGATGCTGTCCTTATTCTTATGTTTTAAAATTTTATTTTATTTTCTTTTTATCTTATTAGTAGATAATTTGGTGAATTTGTTTTATTCATTACGGGTGTCTAATTTGATAATATAATTTTGGCACAACATCAAGAAATAATTTTTTTACTCAAACTTACTTTAGGAGGAGGAAGTTATAAAGTACTAAATTATTAAATACCAATTAGAATTCCCGGATCAAATGGATTAAAGCAACTTGACCAAAATAAATTATAATTAAATTATATATAGTATTCTTTAAATAAATTGTAATTAAATTTTATGAACCTTTTATTTATTAATACTTCTTAATTAAAAATGTATCACATATAAATATTTTTCGCTCAACATTTCCACGCTTAGCAACTATTTACATTCGTAGTTACAAATAAGTGAATACCTACATTCCCACTATCCCCTTTTTTTTTCTTTTTCTTTTTTTCACTATTCTAATATTTAATATATTTATGGAATCTTTTTATGGAAAATTTTACTACTTTATTATTTCTTTTTGCTTTTATGGATCAGTGGATGATTTAGTGAATTTGTTTTATTTCTCATGAATGATTTGGAGTTTATTTTTATTTTTGAACCTTTTAGAATTAAGATCATTTAGTTAATTTGGAGATTAGATGAAATTATTATGTGATTAGATTTAAGACTAATTTTGTTTGCTTTGAAAATTTACTATTGCGGGTCAAATATGGATTGTTAAATGAGATTTGAGCATGTTGGTTTTACTGTAGTGTGAACTAATCTTTTGTTTTTGTTGCTAGGGGAACAGAGAGGCCAATAATCATGAATGAAAGTGTGGCTATTCTTTTTTCTTAACTTTCTTTTGCGAAGATATGAAATGACAACATATACTAGATTTTATAAGTCTAATATTAATGGATACTCTAACTTGCCTATCTCCTCCACGACAATGACGATGCTCCTACCAGCATGAACGAAATGAATCAAAGAAAAAACTTAGATTAGCCATTTACCACCCAATTATAAGGATCTTTTCATTTTCTTTATTAGACATTTTAAATTCTAAATAGCCATTAATACTCATATACAGCATACATGTCATGATGCTGATGTTGATTATAAATAATGCTTTTACTGTGTCGTATAGCTATATGGGTTTGATACTTTGATTTGGTATTTGGTCAATGTAACATCAATTGTTCATGAATCAGCATGAATGATAAATACTGCATGTGGATAAGTATGAGCACCACCTCATTTTGTAGCGAGCATTTGACATTGTAAAGCATAGGTGATAAACATTTTTCTTTACTACCCTTGTCACTAACATATTTTTAAAGCAATAAATAAATAAACTAATATATTAAAAATAAAAGACTCCCTACAATTTTGATTTGTCAACCCACGTTGGAGTCAAATTTTAAAATAGTGCCCCTTCTCATGGAGATAAACTTGAAACTTTTCCATAAAAATAAACTAAAATAAACTCGAAACAGTTATCACCACGATTGGATAGAACATAGGATAAGTTTTTTTTTTTTTTAAATCCCCCCCTGATCCACTTTTTTTGCGAAATTCAAATTTTAAATACATTATATACACTCTTAGTCTTTGGCGTTCACTAAACAAATAACTGAAAGTTTGGTCTTCTTAAGGGTATGGAAAATTTGCATATGCTCATACCAAACAAGTGGCAAGAGGAAAATTTTGCTTTGTCAAATATTCACCTTTGGTAAACCTCAAAACCTAAGCATACTGTACCAAGAAGCAGGTCTTGAGAGAGCTATATCCAGTTTAAAATAATCAGCAAGTCTTGAGGAAAGTGCAGCGTTTCTTCTTCGTTGTTTCTTTCCATGCATTGTTTTCTTTATGGTCAAAATCACTGCTTTTGATTTCTACTACCATGTGCTGTCAGGTAGAGGGAAATGAAAATATAAAGAAGGAGGCAGCCTTTGCAAGTTGCAGGAGAAGATGTCGGCTTACTTTATTAGCTGTGACCCATTGCAACTTTCAAAAAATCTCGTGCAGAAGAAAATATAATTTGACAGAGACTATTTTTTTTTTACGAAAATAAAATATTTATTAAGCAAACCAGAAAATTACAATAGCATAGTAAGAACTAATTTTGATATAATAGTAATGTTAACAGGACATATATAACACCGTTGAAGTATTTTCTTAACCAATGAATGTAAGAATACAAAAAAATAAAAATAACTTTTCTTAATAATTGTTAACATGATTTAATATAATTACTGCATAATAAAATTGATGGGTCTATGTAAATTTGATGTTACTTCAATCACAATTTACAACAAGTTATTCAAGAAAATGTGAAAAAAAATTTGTATCTTTAATTTTGTTGTCTCTCTTTATTTGCTCAATGGAAACACTTAAATAAAAAAAAAAGTTTATTTTAATTATAATTTTTTAATTTATTACCTAAGCTTTTCTTCAATTTTACAGCCTACTTAACAATGCATTTTGCAACTATCTTTACTATCTTTCATCGTGAGTTCACGTGATCTTCTTCAAATCACCAAAAAAAAAAAAAAAAAATTGGTTTATCTACTATGATAAAGCTCAATCTATTTACCGAGAGTTTTATAGTTAAGTAATATTATCTGGTTTTCTCTACCTCTAACCTTTTGTAACAATTAAAAAAATAAAATAAAAATCTTGTTTAAATTCACCTCCCAATTTCTTCTGAAGGGTAGACATTTTTGCATTCAAAGTTCTACATGCATTATAGACAACTCTAGATCCAAATTTTTTACAAGAGCTTATGGTAATTGCTTAAGTTAATATATATATATTAGGTTTATAAAATATGTGTATTTAAAATTCTATACATAAGAAAATATTTAATATAATTTCTATCCACACTTTTATAAGGAACAAAGTTCATTGTCATATAAAATTGATAAACATACTAAAAGAAGTATTTATTCTCAATGAATTTCATGACCTCATTATTGAATAGACTCTCATTTTCCTTTTTCTTTTTTTAATTGAAACAATAGCTACTTGTTTTATTAAGCAAAATCTAACTATACAAATAATAGAAGCAAGAGAGTCCTCTAACCACACATGTTCAAAGAGTCATAAAGCCTTTGTACCATCTAGGACTGTGCCCTATTACAACTTATAGGAATAAAAGTATAATTAATCAAATGAAAAGTAAAAAACAAACCACAAATGTCATCAATTACATCGCCCATTAGATGCTAGACAGGGACTGCCATTTTGAATTAAACCAAACAGCCCCTTGTAACAAATATCTACCTCCAAGCATGTGACACCTACATCCTTTGCAATCCGCAGAGCCACCAACATCCTTTGGCTTGAGCCTATAAGTAATTTGAGCCCACCAGTATTATAGCCTACATTCATAAGTAATTATAGGCTCAAAATATAAAATTTAATGTTCTTGAATATTAATTTGTGCTAGCCTGTAACTTAATTGAATTATTGATATGACAACCCAACAAGCTTTGGCCCACCAGTATTAAATGAGAGTTGAATATTATTGGTTTTGCTGCTACTTTGTTGCAGAGAAAAGCCGGATTAAATTCAATGGATTTGGACCGTTTGGTTTTAAGTTTTTGTCTACGTGTCTTTGTGAGAACTTTTTGATTTCTTTTATTCTTGAATTTTTCTACTTAGTGATGCGATGATCAAGGAGGCTGACATGTTTGATATGAGGCGGAGAAAATGAAATTTACTAGCTTGTAAAACAATGTACCAGAGAGTGTTGAAAGCTTGGAGAAAATAAGGAACAACAATAAGAGACTTATTGCTGGTGATAATATGCAATTGATTTACACATCGTGAAAAAGTGGTCAAAACGAGTAAACTTCCTGGAAGCCAGCTATAAAGGACAGCTATGAAGTGTCTAGTATATCCAGCTATGAAGTGTCTTCCTGGAAGCCAGCTATAACAGGCTATACAGCCATAAGGTGTCTTATACATACAATTTTTTTCTTTCTTTTCAATAAAGCTGCCACTCTTTGTTAATGGGCGACCCCTCTTCTTCCAGGTACCTTCCTACCCCAACAACTAGTCCTAGACCCAATTGTCAATGGGAGCAAGCATATGAGAGATGCCACTAGTGTGAAAAATAGCTTTATTAAAATTTTAGATAAAATGAACCACTAGTGTGAAATATGAGGACTACAAGTAATGTATTGGTTCAAGGGTAAATGAGTCATTTTGAATCGTGGCAAGAATCTTTCAATTATATTAGGGAGCATCTTTTTTCTGAATTGTCAAAATCATCCTCATAAGGAGGATTGATGTTGCTGCAGCACTGAGCCATACTTTGGTTGCAGTCTTCAATATCTTGATTGAATACCAATAGAGAGAAATACGGCTTAAAAGAATCTTCTGGTCTTAATGGTACTAGAGGGCTTGGCTGCAATTCTATTTTAAACAGAGTGTTTTGTTCAATACTCTAGTCTTAGTAGTATTTTGATTTTGTACTATGCTTTGTCTTTGCTATCCATTCGAGCTCTTGTTGTAGTTGTAATGTTGGGTATTGTAGGAGTGTTGTTTTTAGGTAGATAAAATTTAAATACATGGTTATAGTTAAAAGCTTTACAATATATAAAATAGAGTTATAATTAAAAACTTATAACATATAAGTTTTGTTTCTTTCATGACAGATATGATTGGATCTGAACCTAGAAGATAATGCATGTTATAAAGTCTTTCATATTGACATTAATTCTTCAATTAATTACTTATACTCAAAGAAAACGACATTATTAATTATCAAAAAAATTAAAAATAAATATTTTGACATTGAATTAGTAATAGTTGTATAGAACTTCACACTAAATTTTAATAGTTTGACCCAATTTTTTAAAACTGAACTGGAAAAAGGAAGAGGTTCAAGGCTTTTGGGTCGGACTTGGGATCAGCTAGAGGTCAAACCGTGATGATGTTATTCTTGGCCAATACAAAAAATTAAAAATAAAATAAAATATGTTATTTGAGTTAATAAATTTGGTAAATGTGCTTAAGTCAATATATATTAGGTTTATAAAATATGCGTATTTTAAATTCTATGTAACCGGATATGCTCCTCAGGCAATAGTTAAAAAAATATTTAATATAATTTCTATCCACACTTTTATAAGGAACAAAGTTCATTGTCATATAAAATTGATAAGCATACTAAAAGAAGTATTTATTCTCAATGAATTTCATGACCTTATTATTGAATAGACTCTCGTTTTCCTTTTTTTTAATTGAAACAATAACTACTTATTTTATTAAGCAAAATCTAACTATACAAATAATAGAAGCAAGAGAGTACTCTAACCACACATGTTCAAAGAGTCATAAAGCCTTTGTACCATCAAGGACATGTGAGGCCCTGTTACAACTTGTAAGAATAAAAGAATAATTAATCAAACGAAATAAGAAAACCAACAACAAATGTCATCAACTACATCGCCATTAAATCCTTGTAACAAATATCTACCTCCAACTCTCCAAGCATGTGACACCTATATCCTTTGCAAACCGGAGAGCCACCAACATCGCCTTGGCTTGAGCCTATAAGGTAGCACTTCTCCTTGAATTGAATTGAATTGAATTGAATTATTGATATGACAACACAACCAGCTTTGGCCTACCAGTATTAAATGAGAGTTGAATATTGATTTTGCTACTACTGTGTTGCAGAGAAAAAACAGGATTAAATTCAATGCATTTGGACCGTTTGGTTTTTATGTTTTGGTCTACGTGTGGTTGGGAGACGAGAACTTTTTGATTTCTTTTTATTTTGAATTTTTTTACTAGTGATGCGATGATCAAGGAGCCTGACATGTTTGATATGAGGAGGAGAAAATGAAATTACATCGAGATGATGAAGGAGGCAGCCTTTGTACGTGCCTTCGTACGTTTCTTGAGAGAGCTATATCCAGTTTAAAATAATCAGCAAGTGTTGAGGAAAGTGCAGCGTTTCTTCAATTCGTTGTTTCTTTCCATGCATTGTTTTTTTTTATGGTCAAAATCAGTGCTTTATTAAAAGGTTGGTTGGTTGTTTGCTTTTTTGAAAAAAACCAAAATGCGTATTTAATACAAACGTGGGTTTGCTTTTGTCGGCCAATATGAATGAAGGTCACCTCTGAAACAACTTTAAAGTTAGCCAAAAAAAACTTGATCTTAAGACTAGACTAATAACAGGAAAAAAAAAATTAAAAAATACAAACGAAAGATATATATTTCCCCTCTCCAAAGGTTGGAGCTTGGATTTACATAATACCAGATTGAATGCATAACGAAGCCCTTTGTTCAGCTTTCACTTTTTATGAATGATTTTATAGGCTAATGAAACTTCTCTTATATTGATCTACTCTACTCAACAAGGGTGGTTTAGTTCCACAGGTGAAGATGATCAACCAATATATATACCATATCTTTTATACATTAAGCATAGTAGAAAGAATTGTTTTATTGCTTAAAATGATTATTGCATTGAACATTACATATCAAAAATTATAAATATAAAATATAAAAAGGTGAATCCTGAAGGGAAAATTAGTTTTACTATGGGTCTGCAATTAGAAAATTGAGATACAAGAAATAGTTATTTTAATTTTTATCTGACTTTTTAGACTTGGACATTGGATTCTTGACTAGGTTTGATAGAAGTCATGCTTTAAAATCAGTATCACTTATATTTTTATTTTGTGCATTTTCAGTATGATTATTTTAACACACACAAAAGTAAACTATCTTTATTCATCTTACATCATGCAAATTACTCATAACTCTGTCACTAACAATAATACAAAAAACTAATAGCCAAACCAACAAGCATTGAAATAGTATTTTGCAGATTTAGTACATAAAAGGAAACAAAGCTTAAATAAAATCTAAATATAGCTCATCTATTCAAGGATCAAACATTACTATCGGTTCTTGTTTATCACTTTTTACTCACATTAGGAAAGAAATAAGTGGGTAATTTAGTAAATTTCAAGTTGTAAAAATATAAATAAATCATTTATTTTAGGAGTTTTTAGAAATAAAAAAAAGGTTATAATCTAGTAATATTAGAGTATAAATAGAGTTTATTTATTGTAATTGATACTTTTTACAACAAAAATTTAAAAATTCAAAAAAAGATAATCGGTTTTTTATGATTATCTTATTTTATTTTATTGAATATATTCTTGAAGTAAGAGTATATGATCTTTTATGTTACCGGCCATTGGTTGAACGATTTTGTCCTGGTAACATAAAAGATCATATACGTTGGTGTGAAATTGGTACATATAGCTTGATTTAGTTCAATTGTTTTAGTTCTAGGTACTATACTTGTAAGGTGTGGCCATTGAAAAAAAGAAAAGAAAAAAATAGGTTGGCTATAGCTTCGGCTTCTTTTTTTTAAAAAGTATAATATATATAGGCATTTAAAGAAGATGAAGAGTTTTTTTTATAAAAGGTATAATATATATAGGCTTCAGGTGGTTATGAAAGAAGAAATGAAAGAAAAAAACTAGGGTGGTTATAGGTTATGATGAATGAACATAGACTTGACTTGATATATTTAAGTCAATCTGATAGTGAAATAGTGAAAGAAACAAAAGAAAAAAAAGAAAAAAGATAGCCAGCCAACTCCTAGTCTATTTACGTGAAGTAATGGGTTAATGACTCAATGTACAGCCATTAGGCCTCTGTACATGCAGTAAAAGGAAAAGCTGTACATGCAGTAAAAAGAAAAGAAATAAAAAAAAAAAGGTCATATGTATACTACTGACGTGAAACCATGGAGAAATATTTAAGCCAATATTAGGTAGTTTAGTGAATAAATTAGCATTGAGTAAATAACATTTTTATGTTAATTGATGTATTTTGCCGATTGTACAATTGATTTAGATCTAATTTTTAAGGTTAAATTACATATTATATTTTTTATGTTTAGTCAAAGTTTAATTGAGTTTTTTAAATTTTGACTGTTCAATTTAGTCTTCTAAGTTTCATTCCGTTTCAATTAACAAATTTCTGTTAATTTTTACTAACGCCGTTAATTTTTAATTTAAAATTTGATTTTCTGGATTTTTAATTTAATCATTAAAAACCAAAAACTAAACCGGCTAAACTAACACCCAATCCAACCCGGTTTTCTTTATAAAAAAAAAACAACATCATAGTAAAATAATCTGATATCTCAAAATTCATTTTGAAATCCCTAATTCCAAAACCCAAACTTCAGAATTAGATTGAGATTTGCGGTATGCATCAAGAAATTTCATGTTATAGAAGTTCAATAAATGAATGGCCAGTGACAGTGGAGAAACGCAGGAGTTCAGAAAAGAAGGAAATGTGCAAAAGGTAAAATAATGGTCAACATTATTTACTGTACGAGCAATAATGAACATGGTTCGCGTCATTGAGGTAGCAACCATAGCTCTTTCCTCGGCAATAATTATCACAATTAGCTTGGAGCCATGAGAGCTCAAAACCGTATACCATTTCATTGTGGACGTCTTTACAGGGAAGGATTATGTGGGTCATCATTTCTTGGCCATGATGTCCAAATATCCACTCTACTTTGAACGACTCCTCCACGATGTACGCTGTGGAGCAGCTCATCCAGAAAATTTGCCGCCGAACGCTGGGGTGAGGCAGAAGGTGTTGCTAGGCGAGGAAGAGGTTGTTCAGTTGCTCCACAAAATATCGGTCACAACGATCACAAAAAGCTTAGCGGCTTTATGTACATGATCCGCAAATCTCAATCTAATACTGAAGTTTGGGTTTTGAGAATTAGGGATTTTGGAATGAATTTGGAGATATCAAATTGTTTCCTGTGATGTGTTTTTTTTGTTTTGTTTAATCGGGTTGGATATTGGTTTGACCGGGTTTAGTTTTGGTTTTTAATTTTAATTATAATTCTAGAAATTTAATTTAAATTTAAAAAACTAGCAAAAATTAACGGAAAATTCTCAATTGAAATAGAATGAAACTTAAAGGACTAAATTGGAAAAGATCAAAACTTAGAAGACTCAATTGAACTTTGACCAAACATAAAGAGTGTAATAATGTGTAATTTTGCCTTAATTAAATTTAGGTCAAAATATTGTTTTTGTTCCTAAATCATATATGAGTTTTATTTTTCGTCATTGAACTTTAAAAAATTCGTTTTTCATCAATGAACTTTGAAAAAGTTTATTTTTACACATAAATTTTGTCCCTAGATTTTTTTACAAAATGACAAAATTCATATGTAAAAATAATTTTTTTCAAAATTTAGGGACGAAAAACAAAACTCATATATAGTTTAGGTACGAAAACAATATTTTGACCTTAAATTTATTGTAGAATGAAAGTCATTCTTCCATGTGAAAAGAAAAAGTATAAGTTGAGAGTATTGAATAATTTGTGTGTCGTTACTCATTTGTCTGTGATTGTTATCTAATCCCATGTGCCCATCACTATTTTTAGTTTTCGAGCAATATATTTCTTGATTTGACAAATTGTTTTGGATTAATGTAAGGTCTATATCATAAAAATAGGTAACCCACTTATCCATTGACTTAGATTTTTCCCTAAATGATGCTGTTAAACTACAAAGTTCTAGACCACGTACACTTATTTATAATGTTAATTAAGAATAAAATCTTTTTCATTTCTTTATAACTGTAACTAGGTCGTCAGAGCCATGTGATCATAATAAAAAGGCATCCAATTTTTTGATCCACCTTTTTATGAAATATCCCTGACTATGGTCAAATGGCCATGACTAGTATTCCACATGACCTTAGACCAATTATAAGCATACGGTAAGAATTTTTTGTCAAGCTTGGTCTCTCGCTAATTCTCATCTTTGTAATTAATGCCATGTTATCTTTATTTGATTTTAACTCAAAAGTGTTTAAATATGTATGTACGATTTCTAGTGTTTAGAATTATGAACCATTTACTTGGAAAATGACAGATGATTCATTTCAATGCTAATCTATTATACTTATAATATATATCCAGATAAAAATGTGAGTTTGTATAGGATATGCAACAAATGGCTCAAAACCCATCATTTTAGTAAATATTTGTGATTAAAAAAACAAACCCATCATTTTAGCATAGTCTTATTATATGTGTAATGTAACACTTTCACACTAATACAGTTTACAGGTTAAGAATCATCATCTTTAATACGTTGAAGATTATTTGCCACTAAAATTGTTTATGTCTCTTTATTTCTTTTCTTTTTCCATTTTTTTTAATGTTCCTTTTCGTACACTGACTCATTCAGTGTACATGCAAACATTTATGTTTTTTTATTTTATTCACGTTCTTGTTGGCAGCTATACTTATCTATTCACTTCTCAATAGATGTGCTCAATGGAGACCTTCTATGGTCTTTTCCAAGTTCCAATGGCAAAGTCAGAATTTGACTCTAGGGGACAAAATTTATATGAAAATGTATGAACACATTTAATGTAATGAGAAAACTTACAAAACGATTACATATTACATTTTATGTTACAGCTTGTTAGGCTTAGTACTCTCCATGGTTTCAAGTCATCCTAAGAAAATATATATATGGCTTTAGAGATCATGGGATATAGCTCATAATATATTTTTAATCCTGCATAGAATATTTTTCTTTTCTTCCTGTAGTTGATGCAGTGACTTAAATTCCATGATGTAGTCCCCCTCTCTTTTTTGTT
>OU015761.1:66226516-66297374 GCA_907173295.1 Fagus sylvatica | reverse complement strand
CTGACACAATTTGGTATGGAAAGTACAACATAGAGGTCGGTAATATAACTTCTTTTTTTCTTTTTTTAAATAATCAATCTTACATAATATATCATAATTTTAAGTCTCTAGAGAATAATGGTACTTCGGCAATGATTGAAGTTGCAAATTAACAAGGGGTCTGGAGGATTAATCATGGTTTTACAGATTTGACAACTACTCAGTCTAATCAGGATTCACCATGAACCTTCATTTGACTGAAGTAAATACAGCCACAGATTCGGATTTACTATTAAAGAAAAAGAAAAACATGGATAAGTCAATCATTTTGATTTTTCTATTCGTTTCAACCAGAAATTCACATAACTAACACTTCACACAAAACTAGCAGAATTTCGCTAATTTTCTTTTTCTAATAAAGCTATGGGTTCCAAAAACTTGGCTATAACCTCAGTAACTTAAATCAGGTATGGCTTCAGTATAGGAACAAAATCAAAATCACCACCTAATTTTCAATCAAAAACCAATTATCCCAACTCCTTGAATCATGAATTATTATTATTAATATTTGTAATGACGAGGAACCTCACCAAGGTTGGACCTTTGGGACCCACCCTTGACTACCCACCGTAAGTAAACCCCAGAAACCCCAGATACACGACTCCACCCGCCAAAATCATGTATTGGGTAATCCAGAGGAAGCTTCTAGTGAGGATCAAACCCGAGATGTCTGAGTCTACAGCTCATCCCAAGCCTCCTACCACTAGGCTGCATTATTAGTTAATTATAGTAATAACATATTCCATGAACAAAAGATGCGACCTTTGCACTAACAATAGAACCCAAAACACTAAAACTCCAATAAAAGCACACCAGCCAAACACTGATCTCCAAACCCACGAGTCTCAAATACAATTTTGATTGTTTAAGTAAGCATGCAAGTATGATCACCCATAAATTTTGATTGTTAAAAGTAAGCATGCAAGTATGATCACCCATAAATTTCACACACCCACATAATAATCCACACCATTTAGCAAGTAAATCTTCTTAGATGCAAAATTCATCACATAATATAGTGCAACATTTGGCATGGAAATCAAAACCCAGAAATTAATTTTTGGGTATAATTCATCTTAAAAATGGAAAATTGGAAATGGGTATTTGAAGAAATGGAGAAAAAGAAAAAAACAGAGAGGGTTGAGGACTTACTGGGAATTTGTGGGAAGAGGATGGAGAAGGAGGGAAGTAGATGTGGAAGGTCATGGAACAGCCCAGTGTGGGACTGAAATGCTTGTACCTCTTGTTGTAACCTCCAAACATCTTTGAGCTACTGATCTCTGTTGGTTTAGTCTCCATCTTCTTTGATTTGCAGTGGTATTCAGAGGAAGGTTTTTTCAAGTTCTAATCTTCAAGCGTGGGCTCTTTATAGGGAGTGAAGTGTGGTGTCTAATGTCTATGGCTCCATGATCATTTTTGACAAAATAAACTAATAAAGGGAAAAAAAAAAATTTCATTTTTATATATATATATTTTTTTTCTTCACACCAAAAGAGTATTGATAAATTCCTTATGGGGGTGGGATTTTTTTATTTATTTTTTCAAAAGGGAGAGTTATATTATTTATAGGCCAAATTATAAGTTATACCCTCTAAGTATGGTCAAAGTTCAATTCAGTCCTCTAAGTTTTGATCATTTCAATTCAGTCCTCTAACTTTCAATTTGATTCAATTCAACGTTTCTATTAAATTCTGTCACTTCTGCCGTTAACTTTCACAATTTTGATTTTCTTTTAGTTTTTTTTTTATTAAAAAAAAACCAGAAAACTAATATTTTCTTTTTGTTGGAGAAAATCACTTAAGAACGCAGCAAGAACACTCTGTTTGAGCAAAAATCCAGCAACAATAACAAAATACATACATTCAAGCTCATTGCGTCAAGAACCCAGCAAGAACACAACAAGAATCCAGTAGCAAAAAGAACATTTAAAAAAAAAAAACCCAACAGCAACAAGAACATTGTTGACCCCACAAACAGATTCATCGAAGCCATCAAAAATTACAACTAATTGTTTTTTTCTCTTTGATTTTCTACGAAAACAATAAGATTCTCCAAAGCCAAATTATACAAATGAAACTATTTTTTTTTTCTTTTTGATTTTCTGTGGACACAAAGGAATTCACATAAGCCACAAACTCCCAAACACCCAAACGCTCGCCACCGTTTGAAGCTCTTGGTTCTCTCGGCCTGAGAAAGCAAAAGAGTAAAGAGAGAGAGGATTAGAGAGACCGAGAACTAAAGAACAGAGGGAGATCTAGTCCTCACTGCAACACACCCGACCGTAGTTCGACACCAAGGACACCGCCGTTGGCGGATCCAGAGCTCTCTTGCCGTGCGCCCCCACACACGAGAGCGAACTCTCTCTCTCTCTCTCTCCGCCATGAACAACCAAAGCTTGCCATTTTAAGAGATAGAGCTTTACTTTATTATCAAAAAGAGAGAGCTTTAGATCTGAGCTTGAATTGAAGAAAGAGAGAGAGAGAGAGAGAGAGAGAGAGAGAGAGAGAGAGAGAGGAATCTGTGAAAAGAGATTTGATCCATTTCTATTTTTTAAGAAAAATATATTTTTTATTTTTTGGATTTTCAAATATAAAATAAATAAATAAATATCAAAACTAACGGAAAAAGTTAACAGAATTGACGGAAAAACATTAATTGAAATCAAATGAAAGTTAGAGGACTGAATTGAAATGGTCAAAACTTAGAGGACTGAATTGAACTTTGACTATACTTAGAGGGTGTAACTTGTAATTTGGCCTTATTTATATGTTAATATAGGGTAATTCCATAATTTTCACTTTTTTTATTTTTTTCTCTTTTGCGGGTTGTCTTTTGTAGCTATGTCGTATGGTTCATCTATTTTTATTTTTGAAATGTCACATTTGACACTATTTATTTATATTATTCACAAGCAAATTGAATGGTCAAGATCGACCATCTTACGCCCAAATTGGCCATTCAACAACTATGTTAGTTATCTCACGGCCAACTCAACTATCATACACCCAATCCCGACCGCTCCACACATAATCTCGGCCACCTAGTGACAAAGAAGACCATCGTCCTTGTGTTGCTCTAGAGAGAGAGAGAGAGAGGTGCAAAAAGAAAAGAAAAGGTATATATAAAAACTCATTTTGCTAAACTACAATTTTATTATATTCTGTAGCTCATAGTTGTTTTGGCTAGCATCAAGTTAGTATTAGCTAGCACAATACCATTCAAACAAACAAAAACAAAAACTGGCACAACACTAAACATGATAAGTAATGTATTTTGTCAAGGCTCATTCTACTAGAATTCATTCTCTCTGGATGGTAAACTTACCGAACGCACGCAATTGTTGTTTGTATATGTTTTGTTTGTGTTGTTCTTATGAGTGAGTTCAAGCCACAAAATTTAATGAATTATTGGAGGAGACTTCTAAAAATAAAATTATTTGTGGAGACTCTGCATTCCATCACAGGATGATAAAAACCTTTCTGATGCAAGCTTGTCATACGATGAGACTGTGAGACATCATTAAAGTGATTTTGGGGATGATATTACTACAATTATGTAAGAAAGATTGCACAAACTTTTGACTACTCATGCTGTGGCATGGTCTGGGTGTGCGTTGTGCCTACTGCATATGTAGTCTGTGCGGGATAGATTTTAGGTGGATCTAAAAGTCCAACCTAATGTACATTAGATCCTAACTTTATAAGTTAGCCCCAATTACCCTTGTGTTTTCCTTTCTCTCTCTTTTTTCCATGTAGTTTATATAAAGATCTCATCTTTTTTGTATAAAAGATGGACAAAAAAAAAAAAAAGAATATAAAAAAGACTAGAAATCCCAAGGAGGGGATTTCTCTTGGTGGACGTAGGCAAAATTGTCAGACCACGTTAAATGTGTTGTTCACTCTCCTCCCTTCTTTCTCATTCATGCTAAAACTCAATTTGTAGTGCCGACCCTAGAAATAGATTGAGGAGCGTATTTGAGCTCCTACAATTGGCATCGTCTGTGGAAAACACAAGCGCCTACAATTGCACAAATTGAATTTTTTTTTTTTTATGCAATTGTAATTTCTCTTTTCTGTTTTTGTGGTTTCTAAGTAGTTTATTGTGGGTCCAAAGATTACAAAGACTTTGTTTGATAGGGATCAGTGACACGGATGTGTTTAACAAGCCCAACCCAATTTGGGTTTAAAAGGTGTGTCTAACAAGTCCAACCCAATTTGAGATTAAAAAGCTTAATGAAGTTGTTTTAAGTCTTTCTAAACCCAACAAATAAGGTCCATTGTCCAAAAGCTTCAACCAGCCCAATTTGAGTTTAAAAAGCTCAATCAAGCTGTTTTAAGCCCATCAATCAAGGTCCATTAATTAGAACGAAATTGCCTCAAACTCAGATGATATTTCAAAGTTAAAAGAGTCTATTTTACCTTATATAACCAGCTGATGTTGTCCAGCAATGAGTGATCTATTGACTTCCTTCATTAGTGGTGATTGCACAGATTTGTCAAAGATATTGGCTGTCATTGCTTAATGTGTTTTGTTTGTTTTTGTAATTGGGTTCAAGCTGACCAGCAACTAGTAGTGGTTTTTGTTGAAGTTTAGCTCTATAAGTAGCTTAGCTACTCTTGTATTTGAGATAAAGTGCTAATCAAAATTTCAATAGCCTTTGGCTTTGAGAAGAAGGACTTCTTCTAACTTAGTTGTGTATCTCTTTGGTGGATTCCATAAAATGATGAGCTTATTTCACTTATGTATCCTTAGTAGAAAACTTGGGAGGTGAAATCTATATCCCATTGTTCTTTTACTTTGGTGGTGAACTACCCATCTTTTTAATTTCCTTGTATTATTTCATCTATTCTTAAATGTACAAAAAACGCCTTTAGCTATCTTTCATACTACCAACATTAGTTTGGTGTTTGCATACTAATTCTGATATCGATTAGGGAAGATGAAAAAAATTGAAAAGAATGGAAAAAAATATTAATTTCTCATCCTATGTGTTTGGTAGGAAGGATAGAAAGTGGGAAAACAGAAAATTAGTGTATGTTTCATTTGTTTGGTAGAAAAGAAAAATGGGTGAAAAAAAAAACAATAATGATTTGTAACAATTTACTTATCTTTAAGGTTAAAAATACAATTTTAGAAATTTATGATAAAAATTTCAATAATCCACATATTTCTTACAACTCTTCAATAATATAAACATCACCACAAACAAAATCAACACATTTCTTTCTTTATATTGATATAGATTTTTTTTTATTTTTTAAAAAGAAATACTTTCCAAATAAAAGAAAAAAACCAATATTCACACCAATCTCTAACATGTCAAGAGCATTGTAGACTTTATAATTAAGTTATATTGTCGGCCAATGATTCGAATCCACCTTCTCTATTATTATAACTATCAAATTAAAAAAAAAAAAAAAAAATATATTAATTATTCTCCTTTACGAGAAAAATCGGGTATATTAGCTTTAACGTAGAATTAAAAAATTAAAAATAAATAAAAAAAAAAGAAAAAAAAAAAAAGAAAAAGAAGCTGCAATCAGCTACTAGCTAGCCTACCTTCTGTGCCTTGTCTGTTTCTTTGCTAGTGTTTCTCAGCTCACGTTCTGGCTTCCTATGTCTCTGATATTGAAGAAAGCCGGGCTTTGGATTAGAACCCAACAACAAAAAAGTGAGTCTTTCATGCTTCAATATCAAAATTGTCACATGGGTTTTATGTGTTTTCTTTGCTCTCCGCTTGTTTGGTCAGAAAATATGAGGAAAGAGAGAGAGAGAGAGAGAGAGAGAAGAATTTGAAATTTAGGGTCCACTGGTTTCTGTTGTGTTCTTGAGAAAAATGAAAGTCTCAAACTTGACTATTTCATTGTCTGTGATTAATCATTAATTAATCTTTTCCTCTTTTTTTTTTTTTTTAATAAATTTTTTATAAGAATTTTTTTAGATGTTCTTTGTTATCTTAGGCTTTTAGCTTCATTTGGCTTCTAAAGAGAATGTGGGAAAGATATGAAAGTAGAGACTTTGTGCATTGACAGATTTTTGTGGAAATTTTGTTGTGCATAGCTTTGGAAATAGTAGAAATGGTGAAAATTTGAGAGAAATTGCTGATTTTTATTTGGTAGAGAAATTGTTACTAGTATATATATATATTTGGATGTTAGGGTTATTATTTAGTCAATATTCTACTAGTGAAATTATTATTTAATGGAAAAAATGAATTCTCCAATGACATAACCAAACACAATTCCATTTAGAATAATTAGTTTGTGGTAAAAGTTTCAGCATAATATCAAACACAATTTTTTTCGTATGCATTCATTAGAATACATTCTGCTTCAATACACGCAGAATACATTTTGGATATAGAGTTACCGAACACAGCCGGTGAGCTAATTCTGGTTTAGCTATCTAGTTTTCCTCTTAAACTTGAATCCCTCAACTGCTTTCTCTTATTATATGAGGCTATATTGTGTTCGCCACCTGCTTGATGAAATGGTGTAATAGAGTTGTACTTATAATCGCCTTGACAATCACACACATAACCGGTGGCTTTGTTCGTACATAGGCTGTTTGGATGGTTTAAAAGGATATTAGAATAGAAAAACAATATCTTCATGAGAAAATTGCCTGAACATTGGGGTCTGAGTATGTTTGTTGCTTCAAGAGAATTTTAGTTTGTTTTATTATTGTTAGTTTTACACGTTAAAGGTATTGAGTGTTTGTAGAATTTCCAAGCATCTGATTCAGTTATGATACTTGTGAGTCTTGATGAAATTGAGTATTAAGGTCTTGCCATTGTTGATTACTCTTACAGGTACCATGACTTCAACATTAGGAGACTATGTAATGTAACTTCGAGAAGATTACTCAATTCAGAAGCGACGTATTTACTTACCAATTAACATACAACTCACTGGCGAATGCCCTTGGACGCTGAAAGTCGCCAAAAGTGCATATTTTGTTGGTAGTGTGTTTGGATTTGTGCCATGAATAAATAGATTTGGTTTCATTTAGAGTGTGGTCATATCAAGAAAGAAAAATTCCAGTAATGGGTAGTAAGGCAATGTTTAAATGGTCGAAACAAATCACACCTTCCCTAGTTGAGCAGTTGTTACGAGCTGAAAGGGACCTACAGAAAGCTATTCTGATATTTGATTCAGCGACAGCTGAGTATGCTAAAGGGTTTCAGCATGATCATAGTACATTTAGTCTAATGATTTCCAAATTAGTCTCCGCAAACCAGTTTAGATCAGCAGAGGAGCTCCTTAATAGAATGAAGGAGGAAAAGTGTAATATTACAGAAGACATATTCTTGTCTATCTGCAGAGCCTATGGTCGTGTTCACAGGCCACTGGATGCTGTTAGGATCTTCCACACGATGAAGGACTTTCAATGCAAACCAACCGAAAAATCTTACATTACGGTATTTGCCATTCTTGTTGAAGAAAACCAGTTAAAGATAGCTCTAAGGTTTTATAGGCATATGAGAGAAATAGGAATTCCACCTAGTGTTGCTTCTCTTAATGTTTTGATTAAAGCCCTTTGCAAGAACAGTGGGACAATGGATTCTGCTTTTCGGATTTTTCGTGAGATGCCTAATCGTGGGTGTACTCCAGATTCGTATACGTATGGTACTCTGATTAATGGGTTGTGTAGATTTGGGAAGATTGGCGAAGCAAAGGAGCTATTCAAAGAAATGGAGACAAAAGGTTGTTTGCCAAGTGTTGTGACCTACTCTTCTTTGATACATGGTTTGTGCCAGTCCAATGATTTGGATGAAGCTTTGGGATTACTCGAAGAGATGATAAGCAAATGTATTGAGCCAAATGTGTTTACCTATAGTGCTTTAATGGATGGTTTTTGCAAGGGTGGGCGTTCTTCACAAGCCATGGAGCTATTGGAGATGATGATAAGCAAACGCCAGAGGCCCAACATGATAACTTATAGTACTTTAATTCATGGACTTTGTAAAGAAGGAAAGCTTAGGGAAGCTTTGGAGATTCTTGACAGGATGAAGCTTCAGGGATTGAAACCAGATGCAGGGTTGTACGCAAAGATTATTAACGGCTTCTGTGATATTTTTAAGTTCCAGGAAGCTGCAAACTTCCTTGATGAGATGGTCCTTGGTGGAATCTCACCAAACCGATTAACGTGGAGCCTTCATGTTAGGATCTATAATATGGTGGTACAAGGCCTTTGTACCAATGGTGATCCAAACCGGGCTTTTCAGTTGTACCTTAGTATGCGGAGTAGGGGTATCTCAATCAATACTGGAACGTTTGATTCTCTAGTGGAGTGTTTTTGTAAGAGAGGAGACCTACACAAGGCTGCTCGCATTGTTGATGAGATGGTGATTGATGGATGTGTTCCAGCTGAGGGGACATGGAATGCAGTGGTTGGTGGATTTTGGGATCGAAGGAAGGTGCGGGAATCTACTGAGTTGTTGCAGGTCGAGCTGATGAGCGAATTTGTTGAGCCTGAAAGATAGATCCAAAATTGAGTTTTATGATTTAGTAAGTGCTCTTGTTGTATGGATTCTTTTCTTTCTAACCTTAAAATTCTTTGAAGTGCATTTCTTTTCTGATAGCATGATTTATTGGCTCAGGATATTGTGATTTGCTTCTTGTAAGACATGCACAACTTTGAGGTGTGTTTTTTATTTTTAACACAGTCATGCATACACACACCCACACCCGCATACTAAGTGATAAGGATTTTTCACATATATGTTTTTAAAAAGTTTCATGTCAATAAACTTGGAGTACTTTGCACTCTTTTATATAATTTTAATGGATATGAGAGTTTGTAAGAGGTAAAACCTTAATTCTTGTATGCGTGAGAAAGAAATGGGGAGAAAAACATTTCAAAGCTATCAAAGAAAATGTAGCTTCCCTTGTGTTTTAATAATGGCTAAATGATTATATCTATCATTTCATAATGGCTTAAGTTTTTGGGAAAATTAGTAATTTATCATGGTATCAAAGCATGAGGTCATGAGTTCGAATCATATCTCCACTTTACCTCCCATTTAAAAAGTTACAATTTCACATTCTGGGCCTACTTATTGAGGGAGACTTTGGGCCCACATGTGAGGGGGAGTGTTAGAATAATGGCTAACTAATTAAATTCATTATTTCCTAACAACTTAAGCTTTTGGGACAAGTGATAATTTATCACCTTGGAATGTTGGCAACTTGATGAAGACCATTCATTTGATAGCTTCTCCATTTTGATTCACTACATTAGGTCATCCATGTAGCTAATCAAATAGAGTTTCTGGTGCTCAACATGACAAGTTGTTAATTGTCAGACTTGGGATTTCCATGCCCTTGGATAATTGGCAGGATAACTATTGAGGACATGAGGGCTGTATTTTTCCAAGTTGTATTTGGATATCTTCTTGTAATTTATATTTCCATTACCAGAAAAGAGGAAAGGAGAATGTATATAGTCCCCATCACCATTAGATATTTACTTATTTATATATTGACATACCATCTCTTTGGCTTCAGAACTCAGAAGCTTATTCATTTATCTAATGAATTATACAATTTTAATATATCAGAGTTGTAATTTGATGGAGTGTTCTCTTATCATCAACATGTCCAAGTAACTATTAAAAAAAAAAAAACATGTCTCAGTAACTGATTTTTTTGATAGGTAAAAAGAATTTTATTGAGAAGAGCCAATGTGTGCACAAATTATGCACAAAGAGGCCAAACAGTTACAAAATGGAAGGAGAAGCAGAAACAGACATAGAATTCAAAGAAACAATAAAATCAGCCACACAATTAGCTGTAGAAAAAGCCCACACCCTCGACCAGTCAAATAAAGAGCTAGCAAACTTCTCCAGATCTGATCAGTAGAGCACAATACGTCCTCAAAAATTCTACTGTTGCGTTCCAGCCAAAGTCCAATTAGGCAGAGGGGTGCTAAATTCCAGATATCGGAGTGATGCTTCCCAAACCAATTTGTTTAAAAGAATGTATCATGCTGTTTGGTATTCATTGGAAAAAAATTTGGCTAGCAATCCTTGAAACATTATCTGGACCATCCTTTAGAACTATCCAATCAGGAGGTTTTGATCAAGAGTTATTTCTGTAAAAGCACTGTAGATGTTGGGATTATGACTCAAACAGTCCATGTGCTTATTAAGTTAATGAAATCTGCATATTCTGTTGGATGTCTATCATGTTGATTATGAAAATAAAATTACAGGTGGACTGAGAAGCTGATTTCTGAATTTTCTTGCCTACCTAACTAGGATTTAGGGCATATGCCTTAAAGGAGTACTATACTGTAGAGCTTTTAAAATTTTTTTATAATTCCAGTGCTGGCCTACTGTAAGTGGTGTCCTGAGAAGGGTGGTTTGTGTACAAGCCTTACCGTTCAAAATTTTCTTGCATGTCTACCTTGATTTGCAGATTAATTGGTATTTAAATATTTCCTTCTCTTTTATTTAGTGAAAAGTGATGCCATAATAGTGCTGTCGATCAATGGGAATGCTATCCTTAGACTATAAACACACACACACATATAAAAGAATTCAGAAATCAACTCTGCCCTTTTTGCTTGTAGCCATGCAAGCTTCTTGCTCCTTTTTCTAATAATCTAATTTTCTTTAATGTAATGTGTCTGGCATTTTGCAAATCTTGCTTTCCTACCTACGCTTTTTATTGGAACATTTTCTCTTTTAATATGCAGATGATCACTTTGGTATTTTCAAATCACCAAATTATGCTTTATGTTGCTTGTATAAAGTGCTTTGGGTGAATGAGTTAACAAATTAACAAATTATTGTCACTATCTCCAAAATGCATTATATGGCTATGGCAATTTTAAATATGTAATGAGCATTAAAATGACTCAAATGATCAATTTGCAAACTTCTTTTTTCCTTTTTTACAATGTGGTGTGCATGAGTGTGTTTGCAAATGCATATGCATGTGCACTTGAATTTTGATTTACCCTTTGAATTTCAATCATGATCTTATTTATAAATTAAAATTTTGTATATTCTTCAGTACATGGTTCAGTATTTACTCAAGATTAATAAATTATTGATGTTCAAACTATAGAAATAGCCATTATTTGCATATAGTGATTCTATCGTACCCCAACTCTATTGTCACAATCACCTTACACTGTCAATATTAGAAGTTCCTGTAATTTGACAAGAATAAACAGGCTATTTCCAACTACCATAATGATTCAATAGCAGAGAATCAGCTTATCAATTCAAAGAGAGCAGAATGTAATATTGTTGCGACCAGATGAATCCAGAGTTTGTTAATTTGCAGAGAGGGGGAAGCCGATTCCATGACGCTTGGTAGGAAATGCAACAAACAACATACTGCAAATGACACCAATTCCAACTGGCAAACTTGTAAGAATCTCTTGGGACTCATCTGATGGTGCAGGGAAGAAGCAACTTACCACATTCGTATCAAAGAGTGCAACTGCTACAAATACCAATATTGACATGAAAGCATGCACGAAATCTATGAATCTTAGCTGATATTCTGCAGCAAGTTCAGGTGAAAGGGTGGCTGAACCATCAATGACCCACAGTCCCCGCATGGTGGCAAACCCATAACAGATGTTTCCCTTCTTGTCCCTAAAGCTGTCAGTGAAGCTTTGTAGGAAACATGACATCCCACAGAGGGTCACAAGTGCAGCAGTCATGAACCTGGCTGACCGGATCACAGATACCTTCATTTGTGAAAAGGGGTGATAGAAGTTGGAAAGCAAGGACTGTTCCAGTGGGTAAAAGATTAGCCAAATGAGCTGTGCTCTGAAATGTCTGGCTAATGGCTTTCTGTATCAGTGTTTTCTCTTCTGCTTCATTTATGTTTTGCAAGAAGGGATGTTTTGATTCATCGTGATACTCGGAATCAGATTCTACCTTAATCTTCATGGCACAAAACCTTTCTCCTCTCTTTTCCTTTGTTTTGATCTCCTTTTTGTTTGTATTAATATTGTTTCTTGTGACTTGTGAGGTAGTGTTTTTATAAGTAACGGAAAGAAAGGGAAATTGAGTAGAGGCAAAGGGTGGAAAGGTTGGTTAGGCATGTCATGCAAGAAACAGAACTTAGAAGCAAACAATGAGATAGGAATAAAGGCAGCTTTCTCCAGATTTGGGGAAGGTTTATTTTGGATTCATGTCAATGTTGATAAGTAGTTGTAAAAGTTTACTGAGATTGCCTAATGTGTCTACAAAGCTTTCATAACTGTTATGAAACTTGTAAAGCTTTCAAAAAGTTTATGCAAAAAGAAGAGAGAGATTATGTGTTGGGTTCCAATAGTAATTAATGGCAAGGAGTGAGTTAGGCGTTAGGGTGGTTTTTGTTGCTTGTGTCATATCATTGGTTTTGCTGAGACGCAAGGACTACAAACTGGGCTTAAAAGAAAACTTTTGCAACTAGAACACCTTTTTATGATTGTTAGACATATATTTGGATAATAGGGCTTATTGCATATAAAATTACATATTTATTTTCCAATATATGTAAGAAGAAAGGCCATCTATCAATTTAGAAAAAGAATTAATAAGTATATTGTTATTACCAAATTCGATTTCTAACAACATAATTATATATTTCTAACAACATAATTATATTTTTCTAAGAGCTCAACTGGTTGACACGTTCTAGTGTTCTCCAAAAGAGATATCCATGGTTCAAATCTTCCCTTTTCTCAACTATCAAATTATCAAAAAAAAAAAAAAAAAAACATAATTACATTTTAGTAGGAGTTTCAGCAAATTACTAAACACTAATTATCTAAGTAATGTATTTTGTCAAGGCTTATTCTACTAGAATTTGGGTCCGTTTGTTAACCCGGTAGGATTACCGTGTTTTTTACAAAATTCACGATTTGGAAATGAAAGCCTAAACTCTAGTGTCATTCCACAAATTTTTAAGCAAAAAATAATTGTATTTCATGTTTTTGGCTTTTAACAAACACGCAAAATCTCATTACAATGACAAAAATCACTATTTGTCTTAGCCATTGGGCTACAAAACGGCCACTTCATTCTCTCCTGATAGTAAACTTGCCGAACTATATGCACTATTAACAATTCTTTTAATATATAGATTTTTTCTTTTGGAATTTCTGATATTGGTACCTACTCGAGTCGTGGCCCCTCTATGATAGAAAGCTATGCACTCTATAATTTACAACAAATATTTTGTTGTTTGTGGCACTTTTGTTTTATGCTATGCAATATTCTGATAGTATTTGTTTTGTTCTTCTTCTTTTTATATGGTATAGGTAAGAATCAATTCCATGTTCTTTATTCGATGATAAGTGACTCTACTAAGCAACCTTTGTTAGAATTTTCATCTATTTACAAAAATATTGACTTCTCTAAATTAATAATAATAGAGAAAGTAGAAATGAATACAATAATTTTTACTTAAAACAAAATTCCCGCCTCAACCAAAACATATCATATATCAATTTTATTTTATTTTTGTGCTAGTAACATAAGTTTTTTTACGATCATTAACTTGACAAGTTGTGATTGAAACAATATCACTTTTACATGGTCTCACACTCTCACTATTAATAAAATTTTTATTAATACCAATCACAATATATCATTTTAATAATTAAGAAAAATATTATGAAAATTTTTATGTCCTTCAATTTATTGTTTAGCTCATGTTTATGCATGAATCAAACAAATTCTTAATGCATGTGTAATATTTAACCAAATATGGATTGAAATCGAGTGCATTAGTTTAGGCCGTCGGAGATTGAAAGTTATTTTTATAATATTTTTTTTTATAACTTTTAATCTTGGTCGTCCAACCAGATATATTAAAATATAAAGTTACTTTTTTTTGGACAGTTAAGATGAAAAGTTGAAAAAACAACTTTTCATCTAGACGGTCTAAAACTATTGCACAATGCAATGATTTCCGATCTCAATCCAATAATACCTAAACAATCTTGGTAGGTAAACTGAGACCGAGATCCTACGTAATACTTTAATGCAACACTTTGAAAGTAAATAGAATTGTCACTTCAACCACATAGAAGACAGAAGTAACACGTTTTTTGCTAAAGGGTTTTGCCAAAGAATGCTCTTAGAGCACAAGTTAAGGAATATTTAATACTCAATTAATTAATATTTTTATACATTTTTCAAAAAATAAAGTCAAATTTTACATACATATTAAGAAAAAAAACTAAGACAATTAACCACAATGAGTTTGTGTGTACAAACTGATAAATTATTGACACATTCAATTTCTTTAAAAAAAAAACGTTCATTATATTTAGTAATTATATATATATAATTAATTCTTAACTTGTACTCTTAGAACACTCGAGACCGTCCAGGCGTCCTTTTACTAAATAGGAGTGACACAACGTAATCAATGCATGCAGACTCTGATGAGTGTCACATCTGTACTCATTAAAGATTTTAATACGGTTACAATGTGAAACACGAAAACAATGTAATATTTCTGTATAAGGAATTTTTCCATAGTGAAAGTAAACCTTTCCTTCAATGAATCAAATAACTTAAAGATCAAACAGTTACACTTTGGAAAAATCTTAATTATGATATTCTACTGAAATTCGATCGTTTCTATTCTAAAGTTTATAGTATAAACACGTGATTATCGTATCAAATCATCAATACACTATTATCTCTTATATATATATATATATATCAAAATTCATTAAAAAAGAAATCTTTCCTATTATCTTTTTGACATTAAAATCTTTCCTATTATCAATGTTTTTTAAAGTTCAAAACCTAGAAAAATAATGGAAAATAACTTAGCTAGAGTTTCAATAAAAATAAAAATAAAAACTAATAGGACTTCCAAATATTCTTTATGTGATTATTTATTTTCCTTGATAAACACTTGTATAATAATCAATACAATTAAAGGATAATTTCATAATAACATAAATTTACATAAGTACTTGGTGTCAATCTAACTATTAAAAATATTTTCATTCAAAAGTGGAACTTTGACTTTGAAAAAAAAGGGATTATTCATACAAATTATTATTTTTTGGATAAGTATGTATTAAGAAAGACAAACTATACAAAGGTAATTAAAGAGCACATCCCAGATTTTCTCAACAAAAAAGAGAGGGGGACTACATCATGGAATTTAAGTCACTGCATCAACTACAGGAAGAAAAGAAAAATATTCTATGCAGGATTAAAAATATATTATGAGCTATATCCCATGATCTCTAAAGCCATATATATATTTTCTTAGGATGACTTGAAACCATGGAGAGTACTAAGCCTAACTAGCTGTAACATAAAATGTAATATGTAATCGTTTTGTAAGTTTTCTTATTACATTAAATGTGTTCATACATTTTCATATAAATTTTGTCCCCTAGAGTCAAATTCTGACTTTGCCATTGGAACTTGGAAAAGACCATAGAAGGTCTCCATTGAGCACATCTATTGAGAAGTGAATAGATAAGTATAGCTGCCAACAAGATCGTGAATAAAATAAAAAAACATTAATGTTTGCATGTACACTGAATGAGTCAGTGTACGAAGAAGGAACATTAAAAAAAGGAAAGAAGTAAAGAAATAAAGAGACATAAACAAATTGAGTGGCAAATAATCTTCATGTATTAAAGATGATGATTCTTAACCTGTAAACTGTATTAGTGTGAAAGTGTTACATTACACATATAATAAGACTATGCTAAAATGATGGGTTTGTTTTTTTAATCACAAATATTTACTAAAATGATGGGTTTTGAGCCATTTGTTGCATATCCTATACAAACTCACATTTTTATCTGGATATATATTATAAGTATAATAGATTAGCATTGAAATGAATCATCTGTCATTTTCCAAGTAAATGGTTCATAATTCTAAACACTAGAAATCGTACATACATATTTAAACACTTTTGAGTTAAAATCAAATAAAGATAACATGGCATTAATTACAAAGATGAGAATTAGCGAGAGACCAAGCTTGACAAAAAATTCTTACCGTATGCTTATAATTGGTCTAAGGTCATGTGGAATACTAGTCATGGCCATTTGACCATAGTTAGGGATATTTCATAAAAAGGTGGATCAAAAAATTGGATGCCTTTTTATTATGATCACATGGCTCTGACGACCTAGTTACAGTTATAAAGAAATGAAAAAGATTTTATTCTTAATTAACATTATAAATAAGTGTACGTGGTCTAGAACTTTATAGTTCAATAGCATCATTTAGGAAAAAATCTAAGTCAATGGGTAAGTGGGTTACCTATTTTTATGATATAGACCTTACATTAATCCAAAACAATTTGTCAAATCAAGAAATATATTGCTCGAAAACTAAAAGTAGTGATTGGCACATGGGATTAGATAACAATCACAGACAAATGAGTAATGACACACAAAATTATTCAATACTCTCAACTTATACTTTTTCTTTTCACATGGAAGAATGACTTTCATTCTACAATAAATTTAAGGTCAAAATATTGTTTTCATCCTTAAATTATATATAAGCTTTTGTTTTTCGTTTCCTGAACTTTGAAAAAGTTTATTTTTACACATGAATTTTGTCATTTTGTAAAAAAATCTAGGGACAAAATTTATGTGTAAAAATGAATTTTTCAAAATTCATCGACAAAAAACGAACACATTTTTTCTTTAAATTTAATTAATAAGAAATACTTTCCAAAAAAGAAAAAAACCAATAATTCACACCAATCTCTAACATGTCAAGAGCATTGTAGACTTTATATTAAGTTATATTATTATAACTATCAATAAAAAATTATGTTAATTATTTTCCTTTAGAGAAGAATCAGGTATACTAACTTTAACGTAGAATTAAAAAAAAAAAAAAGAAAAAAAAAAAAAGAAAAAGAAGCTGCAATCAGCTACTAGCTAGCCTACCTTCTGTGCCTTGTCTGTTTCTTTGCTAGTGTTTCTCAGCTCACGTTCTGGCTTCCTATGTCTCTGATATTGAAGAAAGCCGGGCTTTGGATTAGAACCCAACAACAAAAAAGTGAGTCTTTCATGCTTCAATATCAAAATTGTCACATGGGTTTTATGTGTTTTCTTTGCTCTCTGCTTGTTTGGTCAGAAAATATGAGGAAAAAGAGAGAGAGAGAGAGAAGAATTTGAAATTTAGGGTCCACTGGTTTCTGTTGTGTTCTTGAGAAAAATGAAAGTCTCAAACTTGACTATTTCATTGTCTGTGATTAATCATTAATTAATCTTTTCCTCTTTTTTTTTTTTTTTATAAATTTTTTATAAGAATTTTTTTAGATGTTCTTTGTTTTCTTAGGCTTTTAGCTTCATTTGGCTTCTAAAGAGAATGAGGGAAAGATATGAAAGCAGAGACTTTGTGCATTGACAGATTGTTGTGGAAATTTTGTTGTGCATAGCTTTGGAAATAGTAGAAATGGTGAAAATTTGAGAGAAATTGCTGATTTTTATTTGGTAGAGAAATTGTTACTAGTATATATATATTTGGATGTTAGGGTTATTATTTAGTCAAAATTCTACTAGTGAAATTATTATTTAATGGAAAAAATGAATTCTCCAATGACATAACCAAACACAATTCCATTTAGAATAATTAGTTTGTGGTAAAAGTTTCGACTAACTCTTCTTAAGAGTACACTTTCTAGCCTCCCTACCTTTTATCTTTCTCTTTTCACTATTCCTTGTAGTGTTGCGAAGAGAATTGAGCAAATTCAACGAAAATTTCTGTGGGGTGGGTCAGAGGACACTTTTAAACATTGCCTGGTGAAATGGGATATTGTATGTTCCCCTGTTGCTAAGGGAGGGTTAGGTGTGCGAAAGCTGGTGCCGTTTAACCGTGCCCTATTGGACAAATGGTTGTGGAGATTTGGTGTTGAGGACAATCAGCTTTGGAAGCGTGTGCTGGTTGCGCGTCATGGGGCTGGTTGTGGGGATTGGAGTACGGGCTGGACTCGTGAATCTCATGGTTGTGGGTTATGGAAGGGCATCATGCTGGGCTGGAACGATTTCTCTGCTCATTTGAAATATAAGGTGGGTAGGGGAAATAGAGTTCGGCTGTGGCATGATAGATGGTGTGGTGATGTTCCTTTGAAGGACTCTTTTCCGGTTCTCTATGCTTGTGCCTCTAACAAGGCAGCCACAATAAGCGAGGTTCTGGTCCGAGAGAATGGTCGGGTAGATTGGCAGGTGACTTTTGCGCGCAATTTTAATGATTGGGAACTTGATAATGTCGCTTCTTTCTTGGGTTTGCTTCAATCTCATCTTCCTTCTCGGGTGGTGGATGATGGTCTTTGGTGGAACCTAAAGACTAGCGGCATATTTGACGTACGTTCCCGTTACTCATTCTTTAGGGAATCTCCTTCTCTAATCTTCCCTTGGAAATGTATATGGAGTACCAAAGCTCCTCGGAGGGCCTGCTTCTTTGTCTGGACAGCGGCTTGGCAGAAAATCTTAACTTGTGAGAATCTTCGCAAGAGAGGATATTTTATAACCAGCTGGTGCTGTATGTGTCGCTGCAATGGGGAGACTGTTGAGCACCTCCTTCTCCATTGCCATGTTGCTGGTGCTCTTTGGAATTGGATTTTTAAGGCCTTTGGGATACATTGGGTTATGTCTGGGACAGTGGCTGATCTTCTGCATAGCTGGTGGAATGGTTTAGGTCGGCATTCGTCGGACATTTGGAATTTTGTACCAGCTTGCTTAATGTGGACGAGCTTGCTTAATGTGGACGATTTGGAAGGAGCGCAATCAGCGAACTTTTGAGGATGTTTCTAAAGCGGCTAATCAAATTTTAGAGGGCTTTATCCAAACCCTCTTTGATTGGTCCAAAACTTGGGGATTTTCTAGCTGCACTTCTCTTCCTGAGTTTATTTCTTCTTTGTATCTGATTTCTCATGATGTATATCTTTGATGTGTTAGTGTTCATGCTTTATGCACACTACACTTTTTCTTAATAAAATTCTGACTTTACCTATCAAAAAAAAAAGTTTCAGCATAATATCAAACACAATTTTTTTCGTATGCATTCATTAGAATACATTCTGCTTCAATACACGCAGAATACATTTTGGATATAGAGTTACCAAACACAGCCAGTGAGCTAATTCTGGTTTAGCTATATAGTTTTCCTCTTAAACTTGAATCCCTCAACTGCTTTCTCTTATTATATGAGGCTATATTGTGTTCGCCACCTGCTTGATGAATGGTGTAATAGAGTTGTACTTATCATCGCCTTGACAATCACATTCATAACCGGTGGCTTTGTTCGTACATAGATTGTTTGGATGGTTTAAAGGATATTAGAATAGAAAAACAATATCTTCATGAGAAAATTGCCTGAACATTGGGGTCTGAGTATGTTTATTGCTTCAAGAGAATTTTAGTTTGTTTTATTATTGTTAGTTTTACACGTTAAAGGTATTGAGTGTTTGTAGAATTTCCAAGCATCTGATTCAGTTATGATACTTGTGAGTCTTGACAAAATTGAGTATTAAGGTCTTGCCATTGTTGATTACTCTTACAGGTACCATGACTTCAACATTAGGAGACTATGTAATGTAACTTCGAGAAGATTACTCAATTCAGAAGCGACGTATTTACTTACCAATTAACATACACTCAACTGGTGAATGCCATTGGACGCTGAAAGTCGCCAAAAGTGCATATTTTGTTGGTAGTGTGTTTGGATTTGTGCCATGAATAAATAGATTTGGTTTCATTTAGAGTGTGGTCATATCAAGAAAGAAAAATTCCAGTAATGGGTAGTAAGGCAATGTTTAAATGGTCAAAACAAATCACACCTTCCCTAGTTGAGCAGTTGTTACGAGCTGAAAGGGACCTACAGAAAGCTATTCTGATATTTGATTCAGCGACAGCTGAGTATGCTAAAGGGTTTCAGCATGATCATAGTACATTTAATCTAATGATTTCCAAATTAGTCTCCGCAAACCAGTTTAGATCAGCAGAGGAGCTCCTTAATAGAATGAAGGAGGAAAAGTGTAATATTACAGAAGACATATTCTTGTCTATCTGCAGAGCCTATGGTCGTGTTCACAGGCCACTGGATGCTGTTAGGATCTTCCACACGATGAAGGACTTTCAATGCAAACCAACCGAAAAATCTTACATTACGGTATTTGCCATTCTTGTTGAAGAAAACCAGTTAAAGATAGCTCTAAGGTTTTATAGGCATATGAGAGAAATAGGAATTCCACCTAGTGTTGCTTCTCTTAATGTTTTGATTAAAGCCCTTTGCAAGAACAGTGGGACAATGGATTCTGCTTTTCAGATTTTTTGTGAAATGCCTAATCGTAGGTGTACTCCAGATTCGTATACGTATGGTACTCTGATTAATGGGTGTGTAGATTTGGGAAGATTGGCGAAGCAAAGGAGCTATTCAAAGAAATGGAGACAAAAGGTTGTTTGCCAAGTGTTGTGACCTACTCTTCTTTGATACATGGGTTGTGCCAGTCCAATGATTTGGATGAAGCTTTGGGATTACTCGAAGAGATGATAAGCAAACGTATTGAGCCAAATGTGTTTACCTATAGTGCTTTAATGGATGGTTTTTGCAAGGGTGGGCGTTCTTCACAAGCCATGGAGCTATTGGAGATGATGATAAGCAAACGCTAGAGGCCCAACATGATAACTTATAGTACTTTAATTCATGGACTTTGTAAAGAAGGAAAGCCTAGGGAAGCTTTGGAGATTCTTGACAGGATGAAGCTTCAAGGATTGAAACCAGATGCAGGGTTGTACGCAAAGATTATTAACGGCTTTTGTGATATTTTTAAGTTCCAGGAAGCTGCAAACTTCCTTGATGAGATGGTCCTTGGTGGAATCTCACCAAACCAATTAACGTGCAGCCTTCATGTTAGGATCTATAATATGGTGGTACAAGGCCTTTGTACCAATGGTGATCCAAACCGGGCTTTTCAGTTGTACCTTAGTATGCGGAGTAGGGGTATCTCAATCAATACTGGAACGTTTGATTCTCTAGTGGAGTGTTTTTGTAAGAGAGGAGACCTACACAAGGCTGCTCGCATTGTTGATGAGATGGTGATTGATGGATGTGTTCCAGCTGAGGGGACATGGAATGCAGTGGTTGGTGGATTTTGGGATCAAAGGAAGGTGCGGGAATCTACTGAGTTGTTGCAGGTCGAGCTGATGAGTGAATTTGTTGAGCCTGAAAGATAGATCCAAAATTGAGTTTTATGAGTTAGTAAGTCCTCTTGGTGTATGGATTCTGTCTTTCTAACCTTAAAATTCTTTGAAGTGCATTTCTTTTCTGAAAGCATACATTTATTGGCTTAGGATATTGTGATTTGCTTCTTGTAAGACATACACAACTTTGATGTTTTATTTATTTATTTATAACACGGTCACGAATACACACACCCACACTTGCATACTAAGTGATAAGGATATTTCACATATATGTTTTTAAAAAGTTTCATGTCAATAAACTTGGAGTACTTTGCACTCTTTTTTATAATTTTAATGGATATGAGAGTTTGTAAGAGGTAAAACCTTAATTCTTGTATGCTTGAGAATGAAATGGGGAATGTAGCTTCCCTTGTGTTTTAATAATGGTTAAATGATTAAATTTTATCATTTGCTAATAGCTTAAGTTTTTGGGAAAACTAGTAATTTATCATGTTATCAAAGCATGAGGTCATGAGTTCGAATCATATCTCCACTTTACTTCTCATTTAAAAAGTTACAATTTCACATGTTGAGCCCACTTATTGAGGGGGACTCTGGGCCCACACGTGATGGGTTAGAATAGTGGTTAACTGATTAAATTCATTATTTTCTAACAATTTAAGCTTTGGGACAAGTGATAATTTACCACCTTTGAATGTTGGCAACTTGATGAACGTTCATTTGATGGCTTTGCAATTTGATTCACTACATTTGGTTATCAGATAGCTAACCAAATAGATTATCTGGAGCTCAACATGATAAGTTGTTAATTGTCAGACTTGGGATTTCCATGTCCTTGGATAATTGGCAGGATAACTATTGAGGACATGGGGGCTGTATTTTTCCAAGTTGATTTGGATAACTTGTTGTATGGATATCTTGTTGTAATTTATATTCCATTACCAGAAAAGAGGAAAAAAAAAGAAGAAGAGAATGTATATAGTCCCCATCACCATTAGATATTTACTTATCTATTTCTTGCAACATGCCATCTCTTTGGCTTAAGAAGTTTATTCATTTATCTAATGAATTATACAATTTTAATGTATAAGTGTTGTAATTTGATGGAGTGTTCTCTTATCAGTAACATGTCCAAGTAACTATTATTAAAAAAAAAAAGGTCCAAGTAACTGATATTGTTTAAAAGAATGTATCATGCTGTTTGTTATTCATTGGAAAAAAATTTGGCTATCTGTCCTTGAAACATTATCTGGACCATCCTTTTGAACTATCCAATCAGGAGGTTTTGATCAAGAGTTATTTCTGTAAAAGCATGTAATGTTGGGATAGACTCAAACATCCATGTGTTTATTAAGTTAATGAAATCTGCATATTCTGTTGGGAGGTCTATAATGTTGATTATGAAAATAAAATTACAGGTGGGCTGCGAAGCTGATTCCTGAATTTTCTTGCCTACCTAACTAGGATTTAGGGCATATGCCTTAAAGGAGTACTATACTGTAGAGCTTTTAAAAATTTTTATAACCCAGTGCTGGCCCACCGTAAGCAATGTCCTGAGAAGGGTGGTTTGTGTACAAGCCTTACCATTCAAAATTTTCTTGCATGTTTACCTTGATTTGCAGATTAATTGGTATTAAATATTTCCTTCTCTTTTATTTAGTGAAAAGTGATGCCATAATACTGATGTTGATCAATGGGAATGCTATCCTTAGACTATAAACACACACACACACACATAAAAGAATTCAGAAATCAACTCTGCCCTTTTTGCTTGTAGCCATGCAAGCTTCTTGCTCCTTTTTCTAATAATCTAATTTTCTTTAATGTAATGTGTCTGGCATTTTGCAAATCTTGCTTTCCTACCTACGCTTTTTATTGGAACATTTTCTCTTTTAATATGCAGATGATCACTTTGGTATTTTCAAATCACCAAATTATGCTTTATGTTGCTTGTATAAAGTGCTTTGGGTGAATGAGTTAACAAATTAACAAATTATTGTCACTATCTCCAAAATGCATTATATGGCTATGGCAATTTTAAATATGTAATGAGCATTAAAATGACTCAAATGATCAATTTGCAAACTTCTTTTTTCCTTTTTTATTTTTTTTATATTAATAATTGCAATGTGGTGTGCATGAGTGTGTTTGCAAATGCATATGCATGTGCACTTGAATTTTGATTTACCCTTTGAATTTCAATCATGATCTTATTATATAAATTAAAATTTTGTATATTCTTCAGTACATGGTTCAATATTTACTCAAGAATTAATAAATTATTGATGTTCAAACTCACACACCACGCATAGAAATAGCCATTATTTGCATATAGTGATTCTATCGTACCGCAACTCTATTGTCACAATCACCTTACACTGTCAATATTAGAAGTTCCTGTAATTTGACAAGAATAAACAGGTATTTCCAACTACCATAATGATTCAATAGCAGAGAATCAGCTTATCAATTCAAAGAGGTTGCGACCAGATGAATCCAGAGTTTGTTAATTTGCAGAGAGGGGGAAGCCGATTCCATGACTTTTGGTAGGAAATGCAACAAACAACATACTGCAAATGACACCAATTCCAACTGGCAAACTTGTAAGAATCTCTTGGGACTCATCTGATGGCGCGGGGAAGAAGCAACTTACCACATTCATATCAAAGAGTGCAACTGCTACAAATACCAATATTGACATGAAAGCATGCACGATATCTATGAATCGTAGCTGATATTCTGCAGCAAGTTCAGGTGAAAGGGTGGCTGAACCATCAATGACCCACAAGCCCCGCATGGTGGCAAACCCATAACAGACGTTTCCCTTCTTGTCCCTAAAGCTGTCATTGAAGCTTAGTAGAAACATGACATCCCACAGAGGGTCACAAGTGCAGCAGTCATGAACCAGCTGACCGGATCACAGATACCTTCATTTGTGAAAATGGGCGATAGAAGTTGGAAAGCAAGGACTGTTCCAGTGGGTAAAAGATTAGCCAAATGAGCTGTGGTCTGAAATGTCTGGCTAATGGCTTTCTGTATCAGTGTTTTCTCTTCTGCTTCATTTATGTTTTGCAAGAAGGGATGTTTTGATTCATCGTGATACTCGGAATCAGATTCTACCTTAATCTTCATGGCACAAAACCTTTCTCCTCTCTTTTCCTTTGTTTTGATCACCTTTTTGTTTGTATTAATATTGTTTCTTGTGACTTGTGAGGTAGTGTTTTTATAAGTAACGGAAAGAAAGGGAAATTGAGTAGAGGCAAATGGTGGAAAGGTTGGTTCGGCATCTCATGCAAGAAACAGAACTTAGAAGCAAACAATGAGATAGGAATAAAGGCAGCTTTCTCCAGATTTGGGGAAGGTTTATTTTGGATTCATGTCAATGTTGATAAGTAGTTGTAAAAGTTTACTGAGATTGCCTAATGTGTCTACAAAGCTTTCATAACTGTTAATTAATACAATTAGTTTAGGGCTATTTGGTCATTTTAAAAGTATGGGGTTAATGGTTAAAAGTTGACTGTATTAATTATTAAGCTGATTGTATTAATTATCAGACATGTCATTTAATTATTGGAATGGTGAACGAGTGACCACGTCACCCGGTAGACTGAATAATTTTTCGGCGTTAGGATGGTTTTTGTTGCTTGTGTCATATCATTGGTTTTGCTGAGACGCAATGACTACAAACTGGGCTTAAAAGAAAACTTTTGCAACTAGAACACTTTTTTATGATTGTTAGGCATATATTTGGATTTGGATAATAGGGCTTATTGTATATAAAATTACATATTTATTTTCCAATATATGTATGAAGAATGGCCATCTATCAATTGAGAAAAAAGAATTAAAAAGTATATTGTTATTACCAAATTCAATTACAATCAACATAATTACATTTTAGCTCAATTGGTATATTGTTATTGATATGGCTGAGCTAGCTAATTCTAGTGTAACTCATCAGATGTGGGTATAGTATTAAAGAAAAATGTCCTTGTTGAGTTGGTCAATATATAGCATTTAAATGTCATATTTGCATAATTTACATATATTTTCGTCTTTTGTCGGACAAAACTTTAATGTCAGTTTATCATTTTATTTGACTTAATACAAATTAGAGCAATCAGAGCAAATCAATTTTTCGATATGAAAGAGTTTTAAATGTGAAAAATTCCATCATGATGTTAAAGCAACAAAGAAAGAAACTACATTACGTCTAGCTCTATCAAGACTAGTTGGGGATTTTGTTAGGAGTTAGTTATTAGTTTGTTAGTTTGTTAAGCTTCAGCTTAGTCTTGCTTAGTTACTGCTATAAATACAGAACTCCTTCAATAGTCTTAAAAATGAGGCTTTCATTCTTTTCACTCTCAAATTAAGGATTACATTGTAGTGGAATTTTTATAATGAATTCAGGCTTACATATTTACGGGGTAATGGGTGCAAGAAACTAAGGATTGATGGTGGTTTGAGTAAAAACTATATGAATTTAAATTTCAAGACTTGAAGTTGAAATGATGATGAGCAAAAATGATGGTTAAGGAGCTGTAGGTCTCTTATTAAACAAAGATAAGAAAAATCTTAGTAGAACAAGTTGTAGTAAATTTATAAAGTTATATATGGAATCACTTACTTTCAAGCAAGCTTGAGAGAACAAATTGCATTCATTCTGTTTGATATAGGCAGGATAGCAACATGGAGTAAAAAGGGCAATAAGGGATTTTATAGCTGGACTGTTGGATCATGAGATGGTATATTGGAAAGAACGGTAGGAAGAATTTGTGAAATTGATAAGTGGAAGGTGGCTATGACTTGCAAGAGCACAAACATGGGGAATTGAGGTGCAGTAAGCCACAGAGGAAATGGACAATGATCTCAACAATGAGTCTCAGTCTCTGTATGAGAAAGACCCTGATAGTGAGGGTAGCACAAACTTGCTTCTGTATTAAGCAATTTATACCTAAGAAAAGGAGAGAGTTGTAGCTCTTGTTGTGGCTTTCACTGGTTATAAATTATTATTGCTTGAGGTATAGATTTTTGGTTCTTACGTTTGTTTTTAAAGCCTCTTTCACTTTAGCTCTTGAATCATTTGTTGAAAGACTTTAGGGCTAGAGGAGCATGGCATGTTTGTTAGTAGTTTTCACTTTTCAGTGATAAACAAGAACCGAGCAGTAATGTTTGATCCTTGAATAGATGAGCTATATTTAGAGTTATATTTAAGCTTTGTTTCCTTTTATGTACTAAATCTGCAAAATACTATTTCAATGCTTGTTGGTTTGGCTATTAGTGTTTTTGTATTATTGTTAGTGACAGAGTTATGAGTAATTTGCATGATGTAAGATGAATAAAGATAGTTTACTTTTGTGTGTGTTAAAATAATCATACTGAAAATGCACAAAATAAAAATGTAAGTGATTTAAAGCATGATTTCTATCCAACCTAGTCAAGAATCCAATGTCCAAGTTTAAAAAGTCAGATAAAAATTAAAATAACTATTCCTTGTATCTCAATTTTCTAATTGCAGATCCATAGTAAAACTAATTTTCCCTTCAGGATTCACCTTTTTATATTTTATATTTATAATTTTTGCCATATGTAGATGTTCAATGCTCTAGTGTCTTTCACTAATCATTTTAAGCAATAAAACAATTCTTTCTACTATGCTTAATGTATAAAAGATATGGTATATATATTGGTTGATCATCTTCACCTGTGGAACTAAACCACCCTTGTTGAGTAGAGTAGATCAATATAAGAGAAGTTTCATTAGCCTATAAAACCATTCATAAAAAGTGAAAGCTGAACAAAGGGTTTCATCAGGGCCGGCCCAACCCTTAAGCGAGTGAAGCCGTTGCTTGAGGCCCCAACAAAAATAAAAAATTACCTTTTATAAAAAAGGCCCCCAAATTAGAAAAACCAACATTCAAGTTTACATAAGTTTACAGCCACAATACAACAATTAGTACCTTAAGAGTATAAGGAGTTAACGATAGGTTTTTTGTATGAGAGAGTTCTCTAAGAAACTTATTTTCCCTATATGCATCGTTGGATCTTGTGATAATATATTGGAAAGAAGAACGATAGGAAGAATTAGTGAAATTGATAAAGTTGAGGTGCAGTAGGTCAGGGAGGAAATGGACAATGATCTCAACAATGTGTCTCATACCATGTATGAAAAAGACCCTATTAGTGAGGGTAGCACAAACTTGCTTTGCATTAAGCAATTTATACCTAAGAAAAGGAGAGAGTTGCAGCAAAGAGGAGTAGCTCTTGTTTTGTGGGTTTTTGTTCTTTCATTTGTTTTTAAAGCCTCCTACACTTTAGGTCTTGAATCATTTGTTGAAATTTGGGAAGTTGAAAGACTATATGGCAAGAGGAGCTGTGCATGTATGTTAGTATCTGGTAAAAAATTATGGAATCCTTGATAAGATAGTCATTATCTTAAGGAGAGAATTTTTTGAAAGAGGAAGAGAATCATGTTAGATACTTGAATAGATGAGTTATATTTAGATATGGAAGTTAGATATCGTTGGGTCTCTTTCTCCTACCATTCTTAGCTTATTTGTCTTGTAAAATCATTTTAAATGTGCTCGATAATGAGTTATAAATCTTTGTTGTAATATTATAGTAGGCACAAAGAACAATTAAAACATGGTTTATGACTTTCAGAATCATCTGTTTTCTTTGATGTGCTAAATCTGCAAAATAGTGTTTCAATTCTTGTTGGTTCGGCTATTAGTGGTTTTGTATTATTGTTACTGACAGAGGTCCAGTGTTATGAGTAATTTAAATGATGTAAGATGAATAGAGATAATTTACTTTTGTGTGTGTGCGCTAAAATAATCATACAGATGTAAATTGAAAATGCAAAAAATAAAAATGTAAGTGATACTGATTTTAAAGAATGACTTGTGTCCAACCTAGTCAAGAATCCAATGTCCAAGTCTAAAAAGTCAGATAAAAATTAAAATAATTATTCCTTGTATCACAATTTTCTAATTGCAGATCCACAGTAAAACTAATTTTCCCTTTCAAGATCCACCTTTTTATATTTTATATTTATAATTTTTGCCATAAGTAGATGTTCCATGTCCTAGTGTCTTTCACAAATCATTTTAAGCAATAAAACAATTCTTACTACTATTCTTAATGTATAAAAGATAAGATATGGTATATATATTAGTTGATCATCTTCATTTTTTTTGGCCAGGTGACTATTGGCCTAACGTTAAAGTTGTTTGAGAGGTGACCTTCATTCATATTAGCCTAACTTTAAAGTTGTTTAAAAGGTGACCTTCATTCATATTGGCCGACAAAAAGCAAACCCACGTTTGTATTAAATACGCATTTTGGTTTCATTTTTCAAAAAAGCAAACATACCTTTTAATAAAGCACTGATTTTGACCATAAAGAAAACAATGCATGGAAAGAAAGAACGAAGAAGAAACGCTGCACTTTCCTCAAGACTTGCTGATTATTTTAAACTGGATATAGCTCTCTCAAGACCTGTTTTTTTGTGGTTTTAATTAACTATAAAAACCTGATATAGCTCTAAGGTCTTGACTCAAATTTTTGACATTCAAAAATTTGACAGTCCTAATCATAAAAAAATTTTATCAAATCATCCTTCAATTGGCTAAAAAAAAAAAAATCAAAGTTAACAATACACTAATTCTATGATAAACTCGATATAATACGTGATAGTAGCACAAACTGGTTCTGTATTAAGCAATTTATACCTAAGAAAAGGAGAGAGCTGTAGCTCTTGTTGTGGCTTTCACTGGTTATAAATTATTATTGCTTGAGGTATAGATTTTTGGTTCTTACGTTTGTTTTTAAAGCCTCTTTCACTTTAGCTCTTGAATAATTTGTTGAAAGACTTTAGGGCTAGAGGAGCATGGCATGTTTGTTAGTAGTTTTCACTTTTCAGTGATAAACAAGAACCGAGCAGTAATGTTTGATCCTTGAATAGATGAGCTATATTTAGAGTTATATTTAAGCTTTGTTTTCTTTTATGTACTAAATCTGCAAAATACTATTTCAATGCTTGTTGGTTTGGCTATTAGTGTTTTTGTATTATTGTTAGTGACAGAGTTATGAGTAATTTGCATGATGTAAGATGAATAAAGATAGTTTACTTTTGTGTGTGTTAAAATAATCATACTGAAAATGCACAAAATAAAAATATAAGTGATACTGATTTTAAAGCATGACTTCTATCAAACCTAGTCAAGAATCCAATGTCCAAGTCTAAAAAGTCAGATAAAAATTAAAATAACTATTTCTTGTATCTCAATTTTCTAATTGCAGATCCATAGTAAAACTAATTTTCCCTTCAGGATTCACCTTTTTATATTTTATATTTATAATTTTTGCCATATGTAGATGTTCAATGCTCTAGTGTCTTTCACTAATCATTTTAAGCAATAAAACAATTCTTTCTACTATGCTTAATGTATAAAAGATATGGTATATATATTGGTTGATCATCTTCACCTGTGGAACTAAACCACCCTTGTTGAGTAGAGTAGATCAATATAAGAGAAGTTTCATTAGCCTATAAAACCATTCATAAAAAGTGAAAGCTGAACAAAGGGCTTCATTATGCATTCAATCTGGTATTATGTAAATCCAAGCTCCAACCTTTGGAGAGGGGAAATATATATCTTTTGTTTGTATTTTTTAATTTTTTTTTTCCTGTTATTAGTCTAGTCTTAAGATCAAGTTTTTTTTGGCCTAACTTTAAAGTTGTTTGAGAGGTGACCTTCATTCATATTGGCTGACAAAAGCAAACCTACGTTTGTATTAAATACGCATTTTGGTTTCATTTTTCAAAAAAGCAAACAACCAACTACCTTTTAATAAAGCACTGATTTTGACCATAAAGAAAACAATGCATGAAAAGAAAGAACGAAGAAGAAACGCTGCTCTTTCCTCAAGACTTGCTGATTATTTTAAACTGGATATAGCTCTCTCAAGACCTGTTTTTTTGTGGTTTTAATTAACCATAAAAACCTGATATAGCTCTAAGGTTTTGAGGACTGCCAAAGGTGAATATTTGTAAAAAAAAAAAAATTATATTGTGGCTAGATTTCATCACCAAATAAGCATATTTTTTGCTACATCCATATTTAACCCGCAATTAATAGTAAATTTTCAAAGCAAACAAAATTAGTCTTTAAATCTAATCACATAATAATTTCATCTAATCTCCAAATTAACTAAATGATCTTAATTCTAAAAGGTTCAAGCATAAAAATGTTTTGTCAAATAGGTTTAATTTGTTTCAAATTTTAAAATAAATCAAACAACATATTTCGGAAAAGAATTTCAAAACCAGTTTTTTATCCATTTTGAAAACATATTATAAAAATGATTACCATATAGTACTATTTTTGCCAAAACTATAGAAAATAGTATTTGAAAATATTTGGAACTATAATATGTTTTATTGGACACATCGACAAAACCAATTTTACCAAATATTTTTATAAAAAGTTATAAAAAGTACAATTAAAGAAAAAAAAATCCGGAATTAAAACTATCAAAGGATGACTTCATAATAAACTATTATTATAATTATCATTATCTAAAGGTAAGCTTGATGCAAGAAAAATAGTTATTGATGTTTAAAATCATGGATAAAAAATTTGACAGTCCTAATCATAAAAAAAAAATTATCAAATCGTCCTTCAATTGGCTAAAAAAAAAATCAAAGTTAACAATACACTAATTCTATGATAAAACTCGATATAATACGTGATAGTTGATGTATTTTTTTTATAATAGTTAAGTTGGTACTTTTTTATTTGTTCTTATTTGAAACTGATATCACCAATGATATCATTTTATTATTTACTATTCATAATTAGATATAAATTTATGAAATGTTTTGTGAAAATCAGTGTTCTTCAAAACTTATTGCTTGGAAAATCATGATAATATGGTATCAAAATCTTTAAACCGTATTTCATATTCACGAGTAATAAAAGAAATTCACCAAATTAGCCCAGGATCAATAAAGCAAAAAGAAATAAGAAAGTAGTAAAATTTTCAAACTTAAAAGATATTATAGTAGGGACGCAAAGAACAATTAAAATTAACATGGTTTATGACTTTCAGAATCATATGTTTTCTTTGATGTGCTAAATCTGCAAAATAGTGTTTCAATTCTTGTTGGTTTGGCTATTAGTGTTTTTGTATTATAGTTATTGACATAGGCCCAGAGTTATGAGTAATTTGCATGATGTAAGATGAATAGAAATGTAAGTGATACTGATTTTAAAGCATGACTTTGTGCTGTCCAACCTAGTCAAGAATCCAATGTCCAAGTCTAAGCCAGATTAAAATAAAATTATTATTGCATAGCTACTCCTTGTATCTCAATTTTCTACTTACATTATGTCAAGAACAAGACTAAGGCTCCAAATCTTCTCAAAAAAAAAAAAAAGACTAAGGCTCCATTTTGAAGGCACATAATTGAATTTTTTATCACAACAGATAGGTTTGAATTAAATCCACTTTTGAATTTCATTTAGGTTTCATTTCTCAAAAAGCAAACAACCAACCACCTTTTGGAGCACTGGTTTTGACCGAAAAGAAAAGAAAGCATGCAAAGAAACACTGCCAATGATCATCTAGTTTTCCTATGCAACAAAAGATTATAGTTCACACCACTACCACTAAGGCAAAACCAACATTCTCATATAAGAAAATAACAGCAACCACAACTCTTCCCTTCCTCCACCTCCAAAAACATGACTGAGTTTGCCTTTTCCGTTGCAGAAAAAGTAATTGAAAAGCTAGGGTCCCTTGCTTACGAAGAGATTTGCTCAGCATGGGGCATTTCCATAGATCTGAAAAAACTTGAGCTCACCATGTCCACCATCCAAGCTGTGCTGCTGGATGCTGAGGAGAAGCAAGTGAAAAACCGAGGGCTAACTGTTTGGTTGGGGCAACTGAAAGATGTGTTTTATGATGCTGTGGATGTGCTGGATGAATTCGAGTGTGAAGCTCTAAGGAGGCAAGTGGTGAAAACACATGGAAGCGCTCCTGGACAGGTACTTTCTTCTTTTAACCCGCTTGGCTTTAGTCATAAAATGAGTCAAAAGATCAATGGGATAAGAGAGAGGTTAGAAGAGATAGCAAAGCATAGAGCTCAATTTCTTCTTGTGGAGCGACTTGATGATAAGCGTATTGTGCAGAGGGAGATGACCCACTCCTTTGTTTGTGATTCTGATGTTATTGGGAGGGATGAGGACAAGGAAAAGATAATAGATCTTTTGATGCACCCAAATGAAGATGGTACTGTTCCTGTGATTTCTATAGTGGGAATCGGAGGTCTGGGAAAGACCACACTTGCTCAGTGGCTGTATAATGATGAAAGGGTAGCTAAAAAGTTTGACTCCAGAATATGGGTGTGTGTTTCAGAAGATTTTACTGTTTTAAAAGTAGCAAAAGAAATTTTGAAATCTGCTGGTGGTGAAATTAGTGAGAACATGAGTATAGATAAAGTGCAAGCTAGTTTACGAAGTTATTTGAAGGAAAAAAGATTTTTTATTGTTTTGGATGATGTCTGGAATGAGGATCGTAACAAATGGATTGGTTTGAAAAAATTGTTAATAGAAGGTGCCAATGGAAGTAAGATTGTTGTCACAACACGAAGTCACAAAGTTGCCACAGTGATGGCTCCTGGACCCATCCATGACTTGATGGGTCTTTCTGAGGATGATTGTTTGTTCTTGTTCTTAAAATGGGCATTCATTGAAGGAGAGGAAAAACAATATCCAAAACTAGTCGAGATTGGAAAGCAAATAGTGAAAAAATGTAGTGGTGTTCCTTTGGCCGTGAGGACTTTAGGGAGCTTACTTTATTCTAAAACTGAGGAGCGTGATTGGATCGATATAAGAGATGATGAGATATGGAAACTAGAGCAAAATGAAGATGACATTTTACCTGCGTTGAGATTGAGTTATGATCAATTGCCATCATATTTAAAACAATGTTTTGCTTATTGCTCATTGTTTCCAAAGGATTTTAATTATGATAGTTTGGATTTAATTAATTATTGGATGGCAAATGGGCTCCTCCAAAAGTCCAGCAAAAGTACTCGAGATTTGGAAGATATTGGACAACAATATTTAAATGAGTTACTGTCAAGATCTTTCTTTCAAGAAATTAAGCAGTATGATCATTCGGGGTTCACATTTAAGATACATGACTTGTTGCACGATCTTTCACTACATGTGGCACAAAATGATTATTATAGCTTAATTGACAGCACTAAGAGCACTAACAATTTTGAAAAGGCTAGGCACGTGTCAATTTGGGACAAGAATTTGGGTGCTGATGAAGCAACACGGTTTCACACCAGTTGAGTAATAATGTGCGAACTATTATTTTCCGAGGAGATTGGAATAAAGTTATTAATATTAATAAATCATTTGTGGAAACATGTATCTCAAGGTTTAAGCACCTGCGACTGCTAAATTTAAGATATTCAACGTTAGAGGCATTGCCAAGCTCAATTGGTACTTTGAAGCATTTGAGATATCTCAACTTAGAAGAAAATAAGCACATCAAGAAATTGCCTAACTCCATTTGCGACTTGCAAAATTTGGAAACTTTGCTACTAAGTGGCTGTGATGAGCTGGAAGAGTTGCCAAGAGATATAAGGAAGATGGTCAGCATCAAATATTTTGAGATAACCACAAAACAAACTTGTCTACCCACCAATGAAATCATGTCCTTGTGTTCTCTTCGAGATTTGGTCTTTTCTAACTGTCCCGGTCTAGAGTCTTTTCCTGAAGGGATCCAACGCCTCACAGCCCTTCGCACCTTGCGTTTTGAAACTTGTGGAAGCTTGATTTCTTTGCCGCAAGGTCTGAAGCACCTAACCGCATTGGAAAGCCTGGACATCTTGGAATGTGAAAAGATTAATTTGATGGAAGCGGAAGACTACCCGACGAGCCTTCGGTCATTCACAATCAATTTTTCGTCAAAACTAGTGGCTCTTCCCCAATGGCTTATACAATCTGCCACCACTTTACAGTTCTTATGGATTTGTGAGTGTGAGAACTTGGCGGCATTACCGGAATGGCTTCCAGATCTCACTTCACTTCAAAACCTTCAGATTTTGTATTGCCCAAAATTATCGTCTCTGCCAGAGGGGATGGGTCGCCTCACTGCCCTAAGAGAACTGAGATTTATAGTTGTGGTGAACTGAGCAAGAATTGTGAGAGAGAAGTGGGCGTGGAATGGCCCAAGATAAAGCACATCCCTCAAATTGAGATTACACAGTTATAAGGTAAGGGATAATTCTTCCTCTTCTTCCTCTTCTATTTCACACTCTGTTTTCCTATCTTACAGAGCTAAAGCTGCGTTTTTTTTTTGCCATTGAAATCTGATTGTTTATTTATAACTAACCAAGAAATCTGATTTTGTTGCTTTTTCTTTTTTAAAGAAAGCGTAATACATTAATGTATTTGAATTTTTTTTTTTCCTGATTTTCTTTGGTTCACGATAATTGTCACTTTTTATTGTTTTGTTATAAAGATTGAGTCAAGGGATCAAACAGAGTATAGAATTAATGAACTCTATTCTTGGTTTTTCCCTCAAAGCTTTCTTTTCAAATTTCACCTATTTTGAAGGGACTAACTTAATTAGTATCCTAAGAAGAAAATAAGAAAATATTAATCCTGGGAATTTCTTTTCTTTTCTTTCTATCCCTTTTGATAAATCAAACATAGATTACTCCCTAGGAATTTCTTTCAAAATTTTGTTATGTTTTCATTTCATCTATTTGAAGGTGAACTAAACATGGTGTTAGCTAATTTACATGGTCTGTATTTGCTTACTAAGAGTGGATGTGATGCAAAACTAAGAATATAACTTGCAATTTGCAGTCATATTATCAAGGAAGTATGAAATCTATATATTTGTGAAATTGGAATTATTTGAATATATTTAATTCTTCTTGTTTCTAAACTAACAGATGCTGCATGGAGATTGTTGTCTGAATATGGGATATTCTTGTGCTTAAAATTCCCACTGGTGAGATATTATATTTTTAATTTTAATTTCAATTTTCAAATGTTCAATCCATTTAAGTTCTGATACTGAACAATTTCTTGCATTAGCAATATTAAATCAATTTTAAGTATGATGTTGTTGGAATATTGAAATGAGTTATACCTTCACGTTTTAAATTGTCTATATGCTTTGTTATTCTTGAAAAACACTTGATTAGGAAGCTAAGTTCTCTACATATGAAATTTTATTAAGTGTTGAAGGAATTGTACATCATACAATCTTGTGTGCGGAGTGAAACACATTGTTCCCAATGGATTTCTTAGTACCAGCGGATTTCCTTTAAGTTACACTCATCTAACGATTACATTGTTTAAAACATTGCAGCTTGTCAATTCAGCAACAATACGCAGCACCAGAAAGTCTCAAACTGGTTCATTTAAGAGATTTGTGTTTCTCTTGTGTTGTAAATAAATTTAATAATATTGTGGTTTGAATTAAGTGTTGTCATTATAAATGGAGTGATGTGTGTATATATTTATGACTTCATTCGTATTTCATGTATAATCTTTAATGCACAATATTTCAGTAATTTGAGTCATGTATTATTGATTGTTTGTCTATTCTTCTTGATTGCTAGAGTTACTCAAATGAAACTCTTTGTTATGCTTTATAGTTTGATCAAAAAAATTTAATTCAATTTTTTGGAAGTTTGATGTTTTTGTCGTATGGTATTTCATACTATGACATTGGAATATTTGTTAATCAAACAATGTGAAAGTATAATTTGATGGAAGTGGAAGACTTTTTTTTATAAAGGTAATAAGATTTGTATTAAAGAAACTCAAAGTGCACAAAATGTGCACTCGAGAGAACAGCATTACAAAGCAGAAACATAAGAAAGATCGGCATAGCCAGCAACAAAATCATGAACAGTAATGTAGTAGTAAAGCCCCATGCCCTTGACCACTCAAAAAGGGTCTCAACAAATGAACCAAGAAGCTGTCACTTTCATTCAAAAGTTGAGTTCCTCTCAACACCGTTTAAGCAGTGGGGGATATTCCAGATTTGGATACTACCGAACCAATCCGCCAAAATTTCCAGCACCCTATTTGGCAAAATATGAATGTGAAAAGCAACCAAAACTCCAAAGAGGGAATTGGAACAGTGGATTAGTAAATGATCATTTCCTCAGCACATTGGCAAACAACACCATCCCGCCATTGTATAGCTCTACGCATAATTGTCACAAGAAGAATCTTCCCCCAAGCCGCCGACCAAATAAAGACGCCACTCTAGAGGGGCTTTCACCTTCCAAACACTCTTCCAAGAAACAACACCCCCGGCCTTTACTTAAGGCTGCATAGAAGGATTTAGAATCAAACACACCAGCCTTGTTGCACTTCCATTTCAGCCCATCGAACCAAATTGAAAGCATGCGACAAAACCCGAAAAAATTCTGCCACCATCTCCACTTCCCAATCATTAAAGGGGTAAAGGTAACGTTCCATACCAATACCCCCTGGTGAGCACAAAACAGTATGGCCCCTGTGTATAATTTTCCCACTTGTCCTCCCATATCGGTTTCCTCGGCCAACCACGAATATTAAATAATCCATGACAATATCCCCTTCCAAAGACCGCATTTTAGGGTTGGTACCCACTAATATATTGGAAATTTCCCTGAGAGGGTTTTATTAAGGAGAACCTCGAATACCCAAACCCCCTTTTGGTACACACCTTATCCCAACCCACTAGATGGTGTGTAGAATCTTTCCCATGCCACCCCACAAGAAATCCCTTTGCATTTCTCAATTCTGGAAATTAGGGATAGTAAAGAGGGAAATGATGTATGTGGGGAGACTAGAGAGTGTACTCCTCAAGAGAGTCTCGACCCCCTTTCGAAAGATAGTTGCCAACCCGATAAACGGCACTCCATCTTCTCTAGATAATTCCACACGGTGGTAGCCTTATAATGCCCCTAAAGGCATATATTTATGTGTGAAGCAGAGAGACTGGTCAGAAAGATTTGTCACCAACTGGAACCATTTCTTGGACATGTTAACCCAAAGGCCAGTTGCCGCCTCAAAACAATTAAGAACCATCCTCACATATAACAGCTGGGACATGTCCGCATCACAGAACAAAATGGTGTCATCTGCATAGAGTAAGTGCTTGAAGGCAATTATTGCCCGCATAATGGAAGTGGAAGACTACCAAAAGGTCTGCTTTAGCCATCAATTGCTGGTTTCGAATGTCCCTTTCATTTTGAAATTTTGGTATTTTATACTTCCAAAATTGTCATATCAACCGAGGGGATGCATGGAAAGCCCTATAAGATAAAGACTGAAGATTGTTCTGCTAGGGCAATTGGTGAGTATGTGTATAATTTTCCCACTTATATCATATTACCATGTAATTTTCCCACTAATATATTGGAAAGACCTCCCTTTTGGTGAACTTTTTATTGGAAATTTCCAACTTTTCTAGTTGTTGATAAGAAATATATTTATAATGGTTTTGTTTTTAATCCAATGTTTGATGGCCTTATATCTTGCAATTAATCCTGACATGCTGATATGACTGCAGCCAGATCTTCTGCTCAAGAATGCAGGGCCGAGCCATATCACACTGTTTGAGCTGCTTTGTCATGCATAGGAGCCCTACTATCTTATTGTTCTTGCTGTATGGTTTTTCCAGGTACTCACTTTTTTCTTTATCAATGTTTTCTATACATTTTACAATTATTAAGCTACTGTTATGAATGCTTAGTACATAGCAACATATAATCATTAGTATTCAGCTACAGTTATGAATGATTAGTACATAGCAACATATAATCAACCATAAGAGTGCTACCAATTTAGAATCAGGCAGCTTATGAACATAAATATATATATGCTGGTGCTGTCTGTCAGTGATGGAAAAGTCTTGGTACAAGTTGACTCCATAGATGGTCATGACAGTGAATTTGGCGAATGAGTACTATTGAACCTTGTGTATATAGGCACAAATTTGTAAGATCACATCAAGTGATCAACATGTTAGGATTTTCTTTTTTCTTCTTTTGGGTGTATATATGTTAGCTTTAATATGGCAGTTGTTGTCTCAGAGTGCTTTTGGTTGAGTCCAGAATATCTGCACTTTAAATATGTGCTTCTGTTCTTACTATATAAATGCATTGTACTTCTCCCAGTTAGTCAGTTCATTGTTTCCTAAGTTTCCTTTGTAATCCTTGGTGGTGGCGGAGTACAAACATATAAGAAAGGCAGACATCTCAATGCTTCACTAAATAACTTTTGTTTTGTTTTGGCAGCATGTAGTATTTTTTTAATGGACTAGTTGGTTTACTTTCCTTTAATAAATTAGGCCTTAATATTGTCTTGCATGTTTGGATATTTCAGGTAGCTGCCCTTGGCCCCCAATGTGGGTGCTTTAGCCATATTCTGTAGCGGTTTCCATTTCAGTAAAAGATGTTCTTGCTATGGATGGGGTTTTCTAATCTGCAGAGTTGTTATTGTTGTCATCATTTTCTGTCTATAGGTGGCAATATCTCCATCAGTTAATACTTTCCTGCATCATCATGCTTTAATACTGTCCTGCATGTTTGGATTTTCAGGTAGCTGCCCTTGTCCCCCAATGTGAACTTGATCATATGCTAGGTGGCACCTTCCAAGATGTACATTCACGGATAACGACGCAAGCACTTAGAAGAATTAATTACTCGTTCTTCCAATCTCAAACTCTTTATCATTTTTCTTAATCAGGTTGAAGACTATATATTTAGTCATTTTTAACCTCCTTTCTTAAAATGAAGGAAATCTATTTACCAGCCCATATTACCATTTATTCCCAGGTCCAATCAAATCCAAAATCAGGGCAAGGTTTTGGACATATGGATGAGGTCACTTGTGGTGGAAATGCCTTGAAAATCTATGCAGTTGTATGACTGAGCATGATAAGAACCGGACTGCTCTGCTCAAGATTGAGGATAAGGTCCATCTCCTGTCAATTGAAGCATACATATCAATGAGACATTCTAACATTAGCTGCTCATGTAAACGGAAAGTGCCAAGAGAGCCAAGTATTCTGGTAAGATGATTGAGCACTGGATAAATCTTCCTAGATGCATTTCCTTGAAAATTATGCTTAAATTATGGGAAGGCGCTTTTGTAGATAATTATTTTATCTTGGCTTAAAATTTGGTAGTGGATAGTGTGTGCAGTCTATTCTCTATTGTGTCACATATTATTTATGGATTTTCATATTTTAATTAACTTTGTTTCATTTTCTTGTTTAATGGATTTTCAGAGTATTTTTTCTGGTCTTCCTTTTTTACTTTTGTGAGCATTTTTGTTTTCACTTAATGACTTTTTACACTCATCTTAATTTAGGTGGAGGATTTTGCTGCAAGTCTGAGGTCTTGTATTTGTCTTGTGAATATGGAGTCATCATCAAAGAAGAAAGCAACTACCTCATAGGCTCATAGATGGGAAGTTTCCAGTGACAAACATGAAGCCGAATGGTATATGTTCGAAAATGATGGAATCCTTGATAAGATAGTCATGATCTTAAGAAGACAGTTGTTTGAAAGAGAAAGGTATATGGGTTAGTTCTTATTCATCCATGCATTTTTTGAACAATTTTTGGCAGTGCCAGGGAGATGATATGTTGAATTTCCATTTATCTACTGTTATTAGAATGGTTGATTTTTGGGAAATAACCTCTCCAAAATTGGGATAATGGCAGGCTGCTTGCTATCACCTCTCCCAGACCCTGTAGAAGGGGGAGCTGGGTACACCTTATTTTAGAATGGTTGATTGCCACAGTCCTAGTAATCATCCACTGCAAAGTGGAAATCCTGGAATCGGGTCCCTTATTTGTTTAAAGAATATAGGATATGGTTGTTGACTTTTATGAGTCAGTTTAGGTGATTGTGTTGTGTATAATATTGTTCATTCCCTTCCATTTATCTCATATATATAACTTGGTATTATGTTTTTCCCTCTATATATTGGAAGCTACACTAGCATACAAAGAATATATAATGAAGTTTTTCAAAGCTACTACTGCACATATTGCTTTCCATTCTATGCCCTCTTATGTGTGTTAAAGCATAATATTTTCCAGTCTGCCTGCATCCTTTGATGGGCAATAATGGTGTTTTGGAACTTCGTTCTTGATGTTTCGTTGTCTATATATGCTATTTGTTATGTGCTATGCATCATCCAGACTAACTAAAACTTAGACGCCAAATGCATTTGCCTTCTTCTCAAGTCTCTCAGTAGCTATGAAAGCAAGCTGACACTAGGGGAAGCTGCTTGTTTGTACTCTTAGTATGTTACTTTAGAAGTACAAATTTTCTATTCATAGGCTGTTCTTGCCTTGTTTACCGACTTCTAGTTTTATTGCTAACTACTTATTTAGAGAGTCAAGTATTAGCTATTTGGACTCTGCATCCAAATTTGATGACAATCTGTTCTACTTGAGACTGAAATAAAAACTTCCTTTACATGTAATATAAGTATTATACATTGGATATATAGCAGTTGAAATATAAATGCAGATCTATAGAGGGTTAATTTGAGAGTGGAGATTTCAGAAGACAAAACGAGGCCCTAGAAAATTGGAACAACTAAATATTTTGGGATATGATACTTGTGTTTCCATCTTCCAAATGTTTTTTTCTTCCACTTGTAAAAACTATGCCATGCTTCATGCTTCTGCCACTTAGTGTGTGTTCTTTGTGTATGTATGCATGCAAGGTCTGTGATGTTGTTGAAGTTGCTGGAAGGAATGTCATGTCAACCACTTCAGTTGTGATTACTGGGCTTGTTTCACAGAGGTAATTCTTAATCTGACAATAAAGTTGATGCTACACTTGCATCATCATCATCATCAAGAATATTTCTATAATTACTACAAGTACAATTTCTTTCTCATAATTTTTTGGTGTTGTGGTTCTCTTTTAGTGGAATCTTTATGTTGCTTGTTGGTGATGTCTTGTTCCACTAATTTTGGATTTGCTAGACAGTGGCCTATATGGAAAACCTTGTCTTGAGTTGTGTCCCATATGCTATGATGCCATCCAAGTTCCTTGGTTCGGACCTTTTTCTTTTTCGGGTAGTAGTTCAATGCAAAAAAGGTTCAAATTGAGGAAACAGCGGAATCTGTCTCCCATGTTTGGACTGGACCTAGACTTGGTTTTGGCCAAGATATAATAATGTTTGTGCCCGGTTTTGTTTTGTTCTCTTTGAGTATAATTGGAAGCAATGAAAAAATTGAAGGTTTTTTCGTCATTGCAGGTATGGCGAACAAGCAGCACAGGTGACAAATGAGGGCTTTGATGCTGCAGGACATGCTATTGGTACTGCTTGGGCTATGTTCAAGATAGGAAAGGCTTTTGACCCAAAGAGCACACGCAAACCAACAAGTCTTGCAAAAGTTGCTGCTGAAGAGAATTCTGCTGAACTGAAGGCTAAATGTAAGAAGTAGTTGGAATACTTTATAAGAATCAATCATACTTCCACACTTAGCATACTTATCTAACATAGTTGTACCTACTATAATATCAGACTCTAATCCAGTTTTAACATCCGGTCCATGAATGGATTGTCCAAGCACCAAGCTTTGCAAGCCTGCAGTGCTAATAAGAACACCAGCACAAGTGAAAGAATTTGGAGTCAAACCCGATATTCGCATAGTGGACTGTGTTACATCTTTTATCCAGGTAAAAAACGACAAAGACCATGGAGCTAAAACCTTTCATTGTATAGCTTGGTAATATGGAATGGAACATTGCCTAAAAACACTATGACCTTTGTAGATAGCCCTGTGGGTGCAACATAAGTCTCCTTAAGTCTTGTTTATGAAACATAACTTTTATTAGGGATATTTTAAGCAACTCCTGGCCTTGGAGCATTGAGGCTACTGCCTAGTGGGTTAGTATAGCCAAATACTTTAGAATTGACCACTGATAGGAAAAATTTGGAGATAATTTAGTCTCAAAGAGAGTTTTTGGCCTTATTTGCATGGTGATGTTGTCAGCTAAAATTCATGTGGACATGATGAATACTTTGGACAGCATGGTAACCCAATTGACATCTTGAGGAGGTCCAAAATAGGAGGTATATGGGTTGGTTTTTATTCATCCATTTAGTTTTTGAACAATTTTTGTCTCGTTTTATTCTAGTCGTAATATGGGAAGTTGTTTTTTTCACTTGCCATGGTTTTAGTTATATTTCAACTCTATTTAGTCAATGGTATGCTAAATTTACTTTGGGAAACATTCTCACACCCTTGTTCAAGTTATCTTAAATGTCGATATTGGATTTTAAAGTCTAAGTATACTCATGGGGATGTGAGTCCCTATAAGGCAATCCTCAAGGTACGAGTTATGCTCTTCATCTTTTGGACCTTAAGTTACAGGAGGTTGAGCTGCTAGGCATTAGTCATAAGCTGAATATTCTATTCTAAGACCATTTTACCTATTTAAGTTGACTGATATACTTTATTAGTTGGTTATGATTTCTGTTTTTCCATATGATATAATAAATCATTAAACCCAAACTATCATATATAAAAGAGAGAAAGAGATAGAAAGATTCTAAATTTACTGGTCTCCAACACATAATTTCTTATACTACTTTTCCATATATTTTTTTTCTTATATGAATAGATCACATAAATTTGAAGCGCTCACAATTTGAGAATGACAAATAAATTAAGAGTTATATGCGTCTCATTCAAACGGTCATGCTTTGGATGTTAGAAGGGAAGTTAGAAATTGCTTTAAAGCCTTTACTCTCTTCGTGACTTTATTCTGAACACCCACCCCTCCTCCCCGCCCCCCCCAATACACATAGAAAAGAATCTTTGTAGAAGACCTTGACCAAATGAAATGCAATTTTGGGTAAAAAGTTGTTCATGGGTTCGCCCTTACTCAAAGTTATTGTTGCAGTTTATTGTTGTTATTGTAGACATAAATCCATTGGACCATTTGTCTCCATTGCAATTTTGAAACTACTATCACCTGTTTCAACTTTAATTTGTACATTAGTTGATTAGTACTACACATATATTTTTGTAGAACAAATTGTTCCAGTTAAATATTTTAAATTTTGACTTGTACATGCTTTGCTTCTGTCCAAATAGCTAGTGATAAGTATGTTAACTGTATAAATCCTGCTCAACATATCTTTTTCTTCTAGAAAAAAAATTGTCTTACGATTTTTCTTAAATGAAGAGTGAACTTTTAACTTTGTTTTGTTACAGAGACAGGTGTGCTCTTTGGAGGTGCTTTGCTAGCTCTCAGCAACTTTAGCTTAAAGATCTTTAAACTTAAAGAGAGATGTTAATATTATATTTCTTGAAACTTATATTTTTTTCCTTAAACTTTATACTCAACTTGAGAGTTGTGGTTTAAATAATTGCAGACTTGTTAATTCTGCAGCAGTATCAAATCCTTTTATTTGACAGCCATGAACAATTTAATGAGTGGTTTTCAAAAGGGTAAGGATTTTTCATTTGGTTGGTTCATCTTTTCAATAAACGTAGCCTACAGTCTACAGATTTATAATGTCTTCCTATTAATGATCCTTTACTGCATACTATCAGAATTGAGAACCATGCAGAGCATGGGGGTACTTTGAACGAGCACCAGCTTAACAGATTGGTAAGTCTGCCTTTTCCAGTAATTTCATTGTGAGAATGTACAATAAATATTTTTGTCTACCTGCTGCCCCATCCCATCCCTAACATATATGTATGCTATTTAAAATAACTATAATAATTCTCAGCTTCTTTTTAGATCATGATCTCTGCTGCCTTCACTTTTGATCTTTGATATGAAAATAACTGTTTTGAACATTCTTAATAGATCTTTCTGACTTGTATTTTGGTTGCTTTTTTCCCCATACAGCATTCAATTCTAAAGCCTTTTATGCTGCGAAGAGTTAAAACCGATGTAGTTTCCGAGCTGACCAGGAAAACTGAGGTTACAGTGCATTGCAAGTTGAGTTCTCGTCAGCAAGCTTTTTATAAGGCTATTAAGAACAAGATATCTCTTACCGAGTTGTTTGAGGGCAATCGTGGGCATCTTAATGAGAAGAAAATACTGAATTTAATGAATATTGTCATCCAGCTGAGAAAGGTATATTATGGATTCTATTGGGGTTTTGTTTTGTCCACTTCTTCATTTCAAAAGTATAATTTATCAACTCTGTGGGGGGAAGAAAATGTGGAGATTCATGAATTTTGTGTGCGCAATGTGGAGTGTTTCTTTTTTACTAGTTGTCCATGACATGTGTTCCAATTGTGTAATGGTAGGTGTGTAATCATCCAGAGTTATTTGAAAGGAATGAGGGAAGAACATACTTCCACTTTGGGGAGATCCCAAATTCTCTTCTGCCCCCTCCCTTTGGGGAGTTGGAGGACGTACACTATGCAGGAGGTCACAATCCTATAACATACAAGGTACTTTCTTAAAGCTTTTTCTGCCCTTAAATTACAAATTTTGTTTGTTATATATACTACCACAACATTAAGCTTCACTGTCATGAAATGCCATCCTTCTCAATTCTTTGGTTTCTCTTATGGTTTTAGAGAGAGAAAGTCTTTTTTCTTTTCCTTCAAAAAAAAAAAGTAAATACTTCATGCATGTGGCTATAGACACATTCAAAAACTATTCAAAAAAGAAAAAAATTAATGATTATTTTTTTTGTTGATAAATCAAAATATAATATATGATCATTGTGCATGTAAATAACAACTGTGACAAAAGGAACAGTTAAGCCATAGTGTGGCCACCTGAAACTCTTTGCTTTAGTTTAAGTAAATGAGGGACTTGAGCTCAGTTGGGCCAGTGGAGTCTGCAGAGAATCTTTTCTGAGACTCTTTAATATATACTCCCCTGAAAATGTATATCGATCTATATTCCTGCAAGAGGATAATTCAGATGGATTATCTTTTGAAAGTAGAACTTTTGGTTTTTCACGTTTGATTGATCTGTCCCCATCAGAGATTGCATTTTTGGCTACTGGTTCTTCTATGGAGCGACTACTGTTTTCTGTACTGAGATGGGATCGGCAATTCTTGGATGGAATCATGGACTCACTCATGGAAGCCATGGATGATGACCCTGAATGCAGTTACCTTGAGAGGGGGAAAGTGAGAGCAGTTGCGCGGATGTTACTGATGCCATCAAGATCTGATACAAATTTACTAGAAAGCAAATATGCAACGGGGCCTGGAGATTCTCCATTTGAGGCTTTAGTTGTCCCTCATCAGGACAGGTTTCTATCCAATAGTAGGCCTCTTCATTCAGCATACACATTTATCCCGCGAAGTAGAGCTCCACCAGTATGTTTTCATACATTCATTTTGTACTCTTTAAAAAAAAAAACTTCATTTATCATATCAATAAAGCTTTTTCATCTCCAATTTTTGTCTTCTCTATAGATTGGCGCCCACTGCTCAGATAGAAACTTTGCCTACAAAATGTCTGAAGAACTACATGACCCCTGGGTAAAGAGGTTGTTTGTTGGGTTTGCACGCACATCTGACCATAATGGACCAAGAAAGCCAGATTGTCCTCCTCATCATTTGATTCAAGAGATTGATTCTGAACTACCAGTTTCACAACCTGCTCTTGAGTTGACATACAAGATTTTTGGGTCTTCTCCACCAATGCGAAGCTTTGACCCGGCAAAGTTGCTCACTGTAAGTTATTTCTTTGCTGGTGTCTTTTTTGATCTTTAGTGATCATATTGTTTTCCTTCCTGTTAAACTCAATTGCTGAAGTGTTTGTTTATGTTACATCTAAATAGGACTCTGGGAAGCTTCAAACACTTGATATATTATTGAAACGTTTGCGGGCAGCAAATCACCGTGTTCTCCTGTTTGCCCAAATGACGAAGATGCTGAATATTCTTGAGGTATTTTTAGTTCTTTTATATTTTAACCTTCTTCTACAGTGGACATGATGCTGTCCCAAGTTTAGCTGAATCAGTACTATTTCTGATCAATCCTAACGCCATGTTGATTTTGTCAAAATCATGGTATTGGCAGGTCCTAATACAAATTGGTGTTGGCGATGTGGATGAGTCTTTACATATGTGTTTAGATGCATATGATTAGTTGTGATACAAAAAAGTTTACTTAATAATTCAAGTATGAGTTTATGACATAAGCTCATGGTAGCCTGGGTTTGACTTGCCGTAGTTTGCTATCGGTTAGCGAAATAAACTTTAAAGAGGCTCTGAGTTGAAAAATAAATTTAGAATCATTATCAAGTCAATGAGTTGATTTTGCAAGCCAGCTTGGCAGATTGGAAATCTTACCACAATAGCACTGTAGTCGTTCACTTGTCTTTTTTAGTGGCCTTGCAATCTTCCCTGGATAATCTGTTTTGTTGCTCATGAATCTTTCATATATGCGCAGGACTACATGAACTATAGGAAGTATAGATATCTTAGACTCGATGGATCCTCCACCATAACTGATCGTCGAGACATGGTCAGAGATTTCCAGCATCGGTAGGATTTCATAGACGTACTGATTTTTGTAATGCATTTTTACAGTTAGAGTATACTCTTCTCTCTCTCTCTTTTGTTGCTTGTTCTTATCATATGTTATATACATGTGAGGTGTAAGAATTTTTTACTAAAATTTACTTATAAAAAAAAGGAGTTTGTTACTAAGATTTATATTTATGTTGTTGCAGGAGTGATATTTTTGTATTCTTGCTGAGCACAAGAGCTGGTGGACTGGGCATTAACTTGACAGCTGCTGACACTGTCATATTTTATGAAAGTGATTGGAATCCAACTTTGGATTTACAGGCAATGGATAGAGCTCATCGGTTGGGTCAGACAAAAGATGTTAGTTTTTTTATTGCTAAAGTTTGGTTTTTCCTTTTCAGAATGCTACAGGCATTTGGATGGTTTGAGAGCCTCCAAGCAAATCCATTTATTTTCTTGGCTCTTTGGAGATTACTTGCCTCCTTATGTGTTGTCTTTGTTTGTCCATCTCTCTCTCTCTCCCTCTCTCTCTCACACACCCACCCGTTGGGACACAGAAAATGTCTTTAATTGTTCTAAATATTTAGGTTTCCCTAAATTTGAAATCGTTTTGGATTCTTCAATTTAATTTGAAATGCTAATGTTTTCATGGTGTAGGTTACTGTTTACCGACTTATTTGTAAAGAGACAGTTGAAGAGAAGATTCTTCAAAGAGCAAGTCAAAAGAGTACTGTGCAGCAACTCGTCATGACGGGTGGTCATGTTCAGGGTGATCTATTGGCCCCTGAGGATGTTGTATCCTTACTTCTGGATGATGCCCAGCTGGAGCAGAAATTGAGAGAAATTCCATTACAGGTGGGGTTAAAATCTGGTTATCTGTCTATTGTTCCAACTTAGATTCAATTTCCAAGAGATTAGTGTCTCTCTAGCTTTTTTTTTTTTTTTTGCACAAGAACTTTAACCCTCTCTCTCACACACAATACTCCCTGCCCCCCCCCCCCCCCCCACACACACACACACAAAAAAGAGTTCCTGCTTGGCTTTATTTTCAAGAAACTGTCTGTTGAGAAGATGGAATAAAAGAACGTCATCTTGATGTTCCTTGAAAATAGGCTATGCAGAAAATATGTTTCTGGAAAAATAGTTTCCAAAATATGTTACTAGACATGTTTGTACACTTTCTCTCTTTCTTTACCCAGAAAAAATTGATTCTGGAGAACAAAGTCAAACAGGTACTTGAACTGTTTTCAGAATTTTTTAATTATCTTTTTCTCCGGCCAGGTTAAGGATAGACAAAAGAAAAAACTGTCAACAAAGGGTATACGGGTAGATGCAGAAGGTGATGCATCTTTGGAAGACCTAACAAATGCTGAAGCTCAGGGTACTGCACCTGAGCCCTCTCCAGATCCAGAGAAAGCAAAATCCAGTAGCAAAAAGGTACTGAAATATTTTCAGATTTATTTTTTTTATAAATAGAATCTTGATTTTTTTTTTGTTTTTAATAGCAGTTCTATATACAGAATCAATTCATTCCTTATTTATTATTTATCAGAATAGTATTGAAACAAAATTACCAGAGATCTTTGTGTACTGTGGTGGTTTACGAATACCTGCATTGTTTTCTAGGGTTTGACAATTAGAAAAAGTTCCTGGGTTCAATTCTCAACACTTATGACATTTCATAAAACTGTAGTGAACAAACATTCCATAAAACTTCATTAATGGAATGAGAAAAAACTAGGTGCATTGTTTTCTATGTAGTTGATATTTATGGCAAGCTTTTCTAAACTTGGTGCTTTCAGTTTTGTTTACGATAATGTCTTTGTGCAGCGAAAGACGGCTTCTGACAAACAAGCTCCATCAAAGCAAAGGATTCCTCAAAATGTGACATCACCGATGGACTACGAGTTTGATGACTCCCTTCAAAATTCTGAACCACAAGCACAAAAGCCCAAGAGGCTGAAGAGGCCAACGAAGAGTGTAAATGAAAATCTTCAACCGGCATTTACTGGCACGCCCATGGCAGGTCCAGAGTAGACCCATTATCTACCTGTGAATGAATTAGGTTCTGGTGGTTTCAGAGTAGGGCAAGATACCTCACAGCATAGCAACCCGTTTAGTTGATAGTTCAATGAAATATAGAAGATTTTACATTCATTGATCAATCTATGGGTCTGTTCCATGAGTGGTTTCAAGGTTGCCTTGTATAACCAGAAATAACCAGAAATGGGGGTTCTTTTTTCCCTGGCCCCGTATCGGCTGCAAGACGAAAAGAGACAACCGAGAAAAGAAAGTGGAGCTGTAGGATTGTATATACTATTTGTATGGAATTAGGTTGTAGATTCACTGGCTATACATAATGAGGATTGGGGCATGTATAGATGGGTTCTCTCTCTCTCTCTCTCTCTCTAATTATTTTGGCTGCACAAGCTATATAGTCTTGATGGTGTAGTAAGCCCCATTCCAAAATGTTGGTTTAATGACAGAAATCTCATAGCCTTCTCTCTCTCTCTTTCTCTCTAGCTTGTGTGTGTGTGTGTGCCCCCAAGTTGGACAATTTAAAGCCCCTTCTCAAGACTAGGTTATGACTTAAACTTGGCCAATCAAGAACTTATATGCAAACAGAAGCCAGACCACCACAAGCTTTCAATATGCCGTTATGTATTTGTCATTAAGTTATCTTGGTTCTTTGAAGTAATAACATATTATAAAGATGAGATCTAGGGTTTCATATAACTAACACAAGGCATCAACAATAGTTTTATTGAGTCAGGTTGTTTTGGCCATAACAAATATATCTGTGATTAAGTAAGGCTAGGAAGCCAAGACCTTGTAGCTCAATTGATATCTCTTATTGTTTCAAACAGATGCATCCCAGGTGAAAACTACGAAGATTCCCAAAAAAGGTAATACTAGGAAGTCCTTGGGTCCATAGCCAAGACCTACCTAATTGAATTTTCAATCAAAGGTGAGTCTCTACCTTAGAATGACTGAGGTGATTGAAAGTATCTCATGAATCCGATATATGCATCTTCCTTCTCACAATGTATAGATCCCACATGACTGTGAGACTCGATATATGCATCTTCATTCTCACAATGTGTCACTAAGAGGAATGATGCATATCTTGCACTTTAGGGTGTGGAGCCATACACTATGAGAGGATGTATATATCATCGCATTTAACCTGAGTGTACTGTACTGGTTTTGTTACCATTATAACAGGGAGTATGATCCCCGAGCTTTGTTCAACTGAAATTTGTCAAGCACATTACACCTTCACAACCATGCTTGTGTTATCTTAAACATGTCCTAAAAACGCAAAATGCCTACATAAAAGTGGATCAGCAATTCAAAACCAAAATTTTAGTCGTCCCTAGTTTAATTACCACAGCAACAAGCTAAAGTTTTTCAGCACCCTAGTTTTCATGAAAAATAAAACACATCTAAACAGGAATTATATTTTACATACTCCAAATAATATTTCCTTTAGAAGTCTCTGCCTCTCTGGATATTGACCATTAAGCCATAGTATTATCAGCAAGGCATAACTCACACCATGTCTTTCACATAATTATATATCTCAATTCTCAAGTAGCAGCATGTTCCTGATCCACACCCAAAAAAGAAAAGAAAAAAGAAGGAACAGCATGTTTACCAGTGCATGTATTCCAAACAAAAACTATTTAAATAAACACACAAGTGCGCCATAGTCCAGGAAGACAGTTTATATGGTTCTAGATTCTCGAAAGGCTTAACCGTCATGGAAGGGAAAGAGCTTGAGCATGGTGGCGGATGTGATCATCAATGAAGGTGGCAATAAAATAGTAAGAGTGATCGTAACCGGGTTGCAATCTCAGAAGGAGTGGAACATTAACATTCCTGCATGCCTCTTCAAACTTGTGGGGCAGCAGTTGGTCATGCAAGAATTTGTCATCTTCCCCCTGCACAAATTTGGCAGTAAACATTAAATTGAATGGCCATGATATCCATCATGTTTATAAGATTTGAAAATACATAGGGGCAGATTTTTTTTTTTTCGATTTTGATGCAACAATACCAGTAGCTACTAGACAAGGATTTACCTTTCCTCCAATAGTTTAAACCCAATACCTACTACTTTTTTCTAGAAGGCAGAGAAATCGGTATAACTTAGGCTAATTAGAGGAGAAATGTGTACCTAGAAAGTAGCAACTAGAGGTTATGATAATATATTTACAAATGGAAATCTAAATTCATCCACAAATATATTTCATTTTACATGGCATGTACACTTCAGTCACCACCTCCACTCTCCAAGATACGTTTGGAATGAAAGGAGAGGAGTATCTTTCGGCCACCTTCCCCTATAATCCCATGTCCTCTCCCTCCATCCAAACATGGGGTAAAAGAGTTACTAAATAACTTTGGTGAGATCCTACCAGGCGATGGTTCATTGTCTTAATTTCTTCCATAAATATCAAATCCTTTCTTGTAATGTAATGTAGCAATCCTTTATATGAATTAAAAAATGCAAAAGCAAATCTTTTCACTCCTATTCCTATTCTTGAAAATACATATTGCATTCTTTATTTTTCAGGAACCAGAAGCTTCATTCCGTCATGGTTCTTTGGTTACAAGTTCCATTCCCCAGGCCTGATATTCCTGAGCAACCCCCCCCCCCCCTCCCCCCCAAATCCACCCCAAAAAATTTTCTGTCAGCTAAAGAAACTCAAATATGGAAAAGTATCTGAAATCACCCACATGAAATTTAATCATGGCTCTTCTGACTAGAAGGCAAATTTATGACTACACATCCATTAACCAAGAAATATTGAGCCATAAAGTTGAAAATATCAATGCCTCTCTACCAGCTCAAGGTTTAATTTAGATGTTACAAAGTGTTATCAATAAGACTCATAAGACATGATAGAAAATGTAATTATAGGGTGCTTTATTTATCATCTAGCATAGAATATACATACATTGCTGAGTATCAGTGTATCCGTAATCCGTCACCTTAAAGCATAAATTACTTTGAGACTGTTTTTCATGTTTAGTCATACAGTATTAAACTTAAGTTCTTTTAATCAGCTAGGCTTTAGTGGAATCCTGAATGAGAGAACTAAAAATTACAATACATAGAAGGCAACTGCTGAAACCATCCTCTATGCATGGAATCAAAGTGACCAACAACAACACAAAAGTAACCAAAACCACATAAATTATTAGTACTCAAAAATCGCTACTTTAGCTTATCATTCTCCTTGGTAATTAATATCAGCCTGCTATAATCGCCTACTAATTCAATCGTCAACTTAACGTGGGAAAGTTTAAAAGACGAATTCATGTGCCTGGTGAAAATAATTTAAGGATATAACCTCTTACCTGATCAATGAGAATGGTAGCAGATACATCATGGTACTTAGAAATCAGGGAAGTGGCATCATATTCCTGCATTTTGTAAATTCATTTGTTATAACTAAGGCACCGTGAAGGTCAGTGATTTTAGTAAATTGCCTAGAAATTACCTCCCAATCAGCTTTGTTGCCACCTAGATAATTTGTGAAAGCCTTCTGGCCCCAGGCACAATTTATAGGATTCACAATGGGGGAAAAAGCAGACACTGACTGAAAAATGAGTGGAGAAGGAAAAAAATTAAAAGCAAAAGTGATTACAAGAGGTTTCTATGTTGAAAGAAAACAGCCAATTTCAGAACTTTGTTAGTTTGTTGAAATGTTTAGACCTTCAAGTACATAGAAGTAAATATTATCATCTATTACCTTATACTTGTCCAGGTTTTTAAGGTAGATTGTTAAAGCACCATGCCCACCCATAGAATGACCAGATATAGATGCCTGTGAAGTATTAAGCTGTGGGAAATTTTCACTTAGAAGTTTTGGCAATTCTTTGACAATGTAGTCATACATACGCCAGTTCTTCCACTTCTCTTGTGTAGCATTCAGATAAAATCCAGCACCTGTTCAAGAAAAAATAAATTAAATACTGCAACTAAAGGCTAACTCACTCTCTAACAGAACATGCACTCCCTACTATTTAGAGGGTGTTCGTATGCAATAACCTTTAATGCATTATTTAATAAAAATTCATTTAGCACCATACTTAATGCAAAATGTGTGTTTAAAAAAAAAACCATTCGCTGAAACAGAGAGAATGGAAGACAGGCTGAGGTTTAGCAGGTATTAAAGCCATGGCCACAAACTGTCAACTATTATTTTTTTTTCTAATTTATTTAATTGAATCCATATTATTTTAACAAGTATTACAACTCTCTTTTTTGTTAAGATTTTCTTACGGGGAGAATCGAATTCAAAACTAGTCAATGAAAATGAAGCACCAACCAGCATCAGTTAAACTCCCTCATGTGAATTTTGTTTATATGTCAGCAAAACACTAACAAGTTGTCTTTATCAACATGAATGAACAATAATGATAGTAGTAACAACAAAAGGAACAATTCTCTAGAGAGACTCATCCAATTTTACGCTAAGGCAAGCATCTAAGTTCACAAGAATTGAACAAATAAAAGTAATTTCTTACATCCATACGAACAACTGTTGTGCTGTATTGTTCAATTTAATGGACCTATACGTTGCATTAGTATATTCACATAAAAGCAACAAATATAATTGCAGCATTATGAACAGTAAAATTAAAAATAGTTATACAATGATATCCTCTACTCATTATATATGAAAAACAACATATGAATAGTTACTGATTAGTAACTAATGATACAAGCCACCTACAACAAGCAATTAAAGCATAGTTTGGCATACTCAATTTACTTACAACCACACTTCTGTAGATAGAAGATATATGAAATCAAACATCTCTGTCATTTCGTCATGATTGCCCTAGTCACCAGAACATAAGAACTACCCAGCAGTTCATAATATGGTACTAAAAGATTGAATATTCATAATATGGTACTAAAAGATTGAATATTCAAATATCTAACCCATAGCATTTATCTGACAATTAAGATGGTTAAATAGGTAAACAGATAATTTAGAAAATAAAATTCAATGGCCTGAATGTTGCATACCTACACCAAAATCCCAGCTGTCTGCCTCTCCTTCTACATTCAGGCCTCCTGTAATAAAGAATATCATGTAAGAAATAGTCAGCATTGAACATCCTGGAATACAACTACTACAGTAATAAGGCAGTTTGGAATCAAAATTTGACATCTTAACAATAAGAAACAGAAAAAACCGATCATTTTAAGAAAAGAAAGTACTGCTTAGGCTTGGCAACCAACGGCAAAATAAATGCGTTCATGCTCATTGAGTATTATTTTTAGATTCGTAATATTGTCATGCTCACCAAGTGTTGGATTACTTGAGCATTATGTTTCCTAACAAAATTACTATATCTTTCACTCCTCTGTTATAATGTCATCCTCTACATTTCTCCTTGTCTGAGAAAATGAGAGAATTAATTTCTCAAGATATAACAGATAAGTGGTTCGAAAGATTGAGTCACAAAGCAGGGGTTGCCATTAGAAGCCCAAGCTCAGTATTGTAAGACCTTACTTTTGGATAGATACATTACACTTCAATCAAAATGACTGCTTTGGTTGTTTATCATAACATATGCTTGCTTTACCAGTCTCTCAGTGAGTGTGTATTTTCCACTTGACAAACTTGTCACCAGTTTTTATAAAGAAGAGATGTTGTAACAATAACGTGAAAAACTTATTCAAGTTACTTAATATAAAAAAGAATTTATGAAGTATATCACAGGCTTATCAAATACTTGAATACAGCCGTATGTTACAACAGTTTCACTCAGCTTTCACTTAGCCTACTATAGTCTTTAATTGGTAACCGTCTTAGTTGCACGCTAGAAAGCATGGGCACTTCAAAATAGCCACCATACCCTAGGAAGCACAGATACCTCAGATTAACCAATGTACCCATATCTGATACAGATATGCCAGGAATATGAGGGGATAAAGACGGCAGTGATAAGTTTGGGGGATAGAAGTCAAATGTATTAAGAAAAAGAAAGGGTGCAAGATCTAGTGTTTTAGAAAGTTACTAAATTTCTATAAATATCATAGAAGTATAGTAGATCAAGGTTTTTTTTTTGTAATTTACATTTCTATTCATCATTTACACATATTTTAAGCATTTTGATCATTGTTATTTATCTTTTAAACTAAAATCTTAGATAATATAGATTTAGAAATATTTTGTATCCCTACCATATAGTATCCTAAATTTTCAAAAATTGACATATTGTTGTGTAGATATTATACTGTTTCCATGTCCCATATCCACATCGGTGCTTCATAGAATCATAGGTTGCATGTGGCTCTTATAGCATTAAGCAAAATAAATACTTCATGGGTATAAGTTCTAGACTTGTAGTTAAAACTGGCATCTACAAATAAAAACCCAAAAATTAATTCTATATGGGTTGCTGTCTTACTTGGGGATGTATCAGGGACAATCAAAGCAACACCCTCACTTGAAGCAGCACGTTGAGCTCCTGACTTGGTTATAAAATTCTCATCTGTGCAGGTAAGGCCAGAGAGCCAGTACAGTACCTGCTCATTGATGATAGAAAGACCTTTAAAATGTCATTATCAGACATTCTAGAGCACCAAATACTACATTGGTATATCAGAGTAAGAAAGTTGATAAATCGATTTTAGAAGTGCTTTCTAATTATAATATGTTAAGAGTGCAATAACACACCTCAAGAGTATTGATCTTTGCTGACACAATTTGGTATGGAAAGTACAACATGGAGGTCGGTAATAACTTCTTTTTTTCTTTTTTTAAATAATCAATCTTACATAATATATCATAATTTTAAGTCTCTAGTGAATAATGGTACTTCGGGAATGATTGAAGTTGCAAATTAACAAGGGGTCCAGAGGATTAATCATGGTTTTCCAGATTTGACAACTACTCAGTCTAATCAGGATTCGCCATGAACCTTCATTTGACTGAAGTAAATACAGCCACAGACTTCGGATTTACTATTAAAAGAAAAAGAAAAACATGGATAAGTCAATCATTTTGATTTATCTATTCGTTTCAACCAGAAATTCACATAAATAACACTTCACACAAAACTAGACAGAATTTCGCTAATTTTCTTTTTCTAATAAAGCTATGGGTTCCAAAAACTTGGCTATAACCTCAGTAACTTAAATCAGGTATGGCTTCAGTATAGGAACAAAATCAAAATCACCACCTAATTTTCAATCAAAAACCAATTATCCCAACTCCTTGAATCATGAATTATTATTATTAATTATTTGTTTAATGACGAGGAACCTCACCAAGGTTGGACCTTTGGGACCCACCCTTGACTAGTAAACCCCAGATACACGACCCCACCCGCCAAAATCATGTATTGGGTAATCCAGAGGAAGCTTCTAGTGAGGATCAAACCCGAGATGTCTGAGTCTACAGCTCATCCCAAGTCTCCTCCCACTAGGCTGCATTATTAGTTAATTATAGTAAAAACATATTCCATGAACAAAAGATGCAACCTTTGCACTAACAATAGAACCCAAAACACTAAAACTCCAATAAAAGCACACCAGCCAAACACTGATCTCCAAACCCACGAGTCTCAAATACAATTTTGATTGTTAAAGTAAGCATGCAAGTATGATCACCCATAAATTTCACACACCCACATAATAATCCACACCATTTAGCAAGTAAATCTTCTTAGATGCAAAATTCATCACATAATATAGTGCAACATTTGGCATGGAAATCAAAACCCAGAAATTAATTTTTGGGTATAATTCATCTTAAAAATGGAAAATTGGAAATGGGTATTTGAAGAAATGGAGAAAAAGAAAAAAACAGAGAGGGTTGAGGACTTACAGGGAATTTGTGGGAAGAGGATGGAGAAGGAGGGAAGTAGATGTGGAAGGTCATGGAACAGCCCAGTGTGGGACTGAAATGCTTGTACCTCTTGTTGTAACCTCCAAACATCTTTGAGCTACTGATCTCTGTTGGTTTAGTCTCCATCTTCTTTGATTTGCAGTGGTATCAGAGGAAGTTTTTTCAAGTTCTAATCTTCAAGCGTGGGCTCTTTATAGGGAGTGAAGTGTGGTGTCTAATGTCTATGGCTCCATGATCATTTTTGACAAAATAAACTAATAAAGGGAAAAAAAAAAAAAAAAATCATTTTTATATATTTTTTTTCTTCACACCAAAAGAGTATTGATAAATTCCTTATGGGGGTGGGATTTATTTTATTTATTTTTTCAAAAGGGAGAGTTATATTATTTATATGAATTAATCTATAATTACACTTTTTTTTTTTCTTTTGTGGGTATGTTGGTTTCTTTAATAGGTAAAACATGATGTCAAATCGAATGGTCAAGACTGACTATCTCACGCCTAAATTGGCCATTCAACAACTATGTTAGTTATCTCACGGCCAACTCAACTATAGACCCAATCTCAGACCGCTGCCACACACAATCTCGGCGACCTAGTGACAAAGAAGACCATTGTCCTTGTGTTGCTCTAGTGAGAGAGAGAGAGGGTGCAAAAAAAAAAAAAAAAAAGGTATATATAAAACTCATTTTGCTAAACACAATTTTACTTATATATATATATATATATATATATATATATATATATATATATAATATATATATATACTAATATATATTGCTTTATATATGCGCTGCTTCCCCCTTTGGTATCAGAGCCAAGTTCATCTTCATCTTTTGTTGGTGGTTGTGTTAATATCTGTGTTGCTTTTATTCTTCTTTTCTTGGTTATCAGTTCTTTGTGTTTTCTTCATAATCTTGATATTGTCTATCCCTTGCTATTAAACTATCTATCTCAAATCTGTGTACCCTCACCCAAACAGTGAGTCCTTTTCCAAACAATAAGTCCCGAGTGTAGAGGCATGAGCGGTGGGCATGAGCGGACAGGGTATAGGAAGTGAGAGAACCTAGCATTTTAGTAAGAGAGAAAACATTAAAAAGATTAAAAAAGATAAACATAATAAATTGATAAACTTGAAAATGTTTAATAAACTTCGCAGATCTAATTCAACCATTAGCTCTAGATCAGGATCTAGCAGCTTGGCAACCTTAAGTGACATTGTCCATGAAGAAGACGAAACTCTTCCTCATTCTGAATCGGATCTCCAAAATTGGAGTCTTCCAAAAATTAATAAAAAAGAGGTTTATAGAACCTCATGGGCTGATAGTGTGTTCAAATTTGAGCACAAAGTAAAAACTGTTGAACGAGCTTATGCTCTTAATAAAAATAAAGAAGAATGTCTTTTGTTCCGAAAATCGGAAATGAAAACATTTAAAAATAATGGTTTTAAATTCATCCACATAGGACTAATCCAAGTTGGAATTAAACCCCTCACTAGACGAGGAATCAATGCCTCTGTCTTGTTAAGACTTTTAGATGCTCGATTTACAAATGAACGTCAAGCACGTATAGGAATGGTCGAAGCAAACCTCGGCCATGGTCCAATATGGTTTAATGCTAACCCCGATTTAACAATAAGTCTTGATGATGGTGCCCCTGAAAAAGCACTCACCCTAAGAATAAATACTTCTGGATATCACATGATAGAAGGAAGTCGTCCTCTTGCTTTAGTATACAGAATATACTATAAGTTGTTTAAAACAAATTTAAATCCTCAAGCTTTAATAAAAGATCCTCAAGATCAAACTTTACTGCTTCAAGCTAGTAGAGAAGACATTAATGTTAATGTCCCCAAAATGATTAAATGGGAAGATATCAAACTTCCTGATGAATGGGATCTCCCAAAAGAGATGCCACCCACAATTCAAACCCCAATAAACATTGCTGAACAAGATAACTTAGAATCTGTTGTACAATACCACGATGGTACTGTAAAGATTAAGTTTGACCATAGCAAACCTAGAATACCTCCTTTAATAAAATATCAAAGTTCTAGACACTCATTTTCTGGTTCTTCTTCAACTAGTAAAAGAGACCAAGATCTAGAAAAAGAAAAGGATTTAGAAAAATATCTAAATGAATTAAATCTTAATAAACAAAAAGAAAAGAATAAAAACTTAGATATTAAACAAAAAGGTGTTAAATCAACATCTTCTCAAGTTGAATCAGCCTATTATACGGTTGATAATAATAATAATAATAAAACAAATGAAGCTGTTGGATCTGATAATGAATCACTAGAACCAACACCCTCAGAAATGTATGGTGAAGATAACCAATTAAATGTCATTAAAAAACCTTTTGAAATAAATTGGGAAATGTTAAATTCAGAATTTGATTCTGAGAAAAACAAGGGTCGTCGCGAAAAACATCGCAAAACCCACAATAAAGAAGAAAAACAATTAATTTATAATAAATGGAAAATAGTAATGCAAGATTTAAGAAGAGAAATTCACTTCTTTGATTTTGTTGATAATTACTATCCAAAACTCAAAAAATTAAATGTAGTTACTAAATCCCAATGGATAAAACATGACAAAACATCCGTTGAATCCTCCCATCCCCCAAAAGAAAGTATTCTAATAAACGTTGGAAAAGATGAAAAAAATTTAGTAAAAGCCTCCCCTTTTAAAATTCCTCCTACTAAGTCAGAAAAGGATGAAGAAAGAAAAATAATTGAACAAAATAACTATACCAATAAATGTTTAAATGTTATTGGTGATCAACTTGATAAAATTGAAACTAAAATTGATTCAATCAATATTGAGTCAAAACCAGTCAAAACAGACATTCCTTTAATAAAAACTCAAGAATTAAAGCCAAATCTAAGTCTTAAAACTAGTCAAACAAAAACTAGGGAAAAGATAGATCAAATGTTAAAAGATTTAAACAAAGTAAAGGATGAACCCTCTACTTCCAAATTAAATGTAATAAACAAAGACATAGTAACTATTGAAACATGTTCTTCAAACTCAGAAGCCACTTCTGATGAAGAAATTAATAAACTTGAAAAAGCCTTTGGAAAACTCCAAAGAATCTATAATAAAAAACCAAACCCAACAACTTTCACAAAAAATTGGTATCCAAGGCCAACACCTCCAGATATGCAATTTGAAGAAAGAAGTTTTCAGCACCAATTCTCGGTGTCTGCGGATAAACTTTATGAGTGGAACATTGATGGACTTTCTGAGCAGGAAGTTCTTAATAAACTCAGCCATTTAACTATGGTAGCTAATAGTTATATGACTAATCATCAATTAAATCACATTGAAATAGTTGATTTATTAGCCACAGGTTTCTCTGGAAAACTAAAATCTTGGTGGGAAAAACATCTCACTGAAGAATCTAGAGAATTAATAAAAAATTCTGTTAAAAGAGACGAAGAAGGCAATCCTCTCTTCGATGAAAGAATAGGAATGGGAATTCCTGATGGAGTTAATACTCTTGTTTTCACAATAATAAGACATTTTATTGGCCAACCTAGTAACATTACCTCTAGGATCCACGACCAATTAAGTAATCTTAAATGTCCAACCATGAGTGACTTTAGATGGTATGAAGATGTCTTTACCTCTAGAGTTATGCTAAGAGATGATAGTAACAAACCATTTTGGAAAGAAAAATTCATTGATGGTTTACCTAATCTTTTTGCCCATAAAATTAGGACAGTATTAAGCAACTCCAATGGGATCATTGATTATGATACCCTAACTTATGGAGATATAATAAGCACAATCAAACAAGAAGGTTTGAAAATGTGTATTGAACAACGTATTGCCAAACAGCAATATGATAATAAAAGAAAAGCTAAATATGAAATGGGAAACTTCTGTGAGCAATATGGAATCTCATCCATAGCTCCTTCCCAAAGAAAATATACTAAACATAAAAAAGAAAAATATAATAAACAAGGTAGGATTTGGAAGAAAAAGAAAAATTTTCAACCCAATGAATACTATAACAAAAATAAGAAATTCTCTAAAAAATCTAATAAAAATTATAAAAAATATGATAATAAAAAATTTGATAAAAAGAAAACAAAATGTTTTAAATGTGGTAAATATGGTCATTTTGCTAATGACTGTAAAGTTAAACAAAAAATAAACCAACTCCAAATAAATGATCAAGAAAAAGAAGAATTATATAACCTTCTTGAATTAAGAAATACTGATAGTGAAAATGAAATATCACCAGATGAGATTGAATCCTCCTCTGATGAATATTCATCTTCATCGTCCTCAACCCCAGATATAAAATTTGGATGCACAGATAATTGTTGTGCAGATAAAAGAATAAATGTCATGTCTAAACAAGAAGAACAAGAAGAATTACTCCTAGAAGCAATAAGTAAAATTAATGACCCAGATTTAAAATCAAGCATGCTTCACAAACTTAGGAAAATGCTTAATAAAAAAGATGAAGTAAAAGATAATAAATTTCCTAAACCCACAATAAGCCTTTCCGAAACCCTTGAAAGATTTAATAAGCTTAAAACAAAGAAAGTAAGCCTTGAAGACTTACAACTTGAAATAAAACAAATTAAACAAGAAATCATCCAATTAAAAGATGTCAACAAACAACTTGAAGATAAAAATCTTAAATTGGAAAATAAAAATAATAAATTAGAAGACCGAGTATCTATCCTTGAACTCGATAAAATCTTCAAACCCATTAATAATCATGAATCTTCCTCTGAAGAAGAACAACCCGAATCCTCTTATAAAAGATTAAATAAATCTGATGATGAGATTAGATATTGTAATCTCTTGAATAAAATTGCGCCAGTCAGATGGCACACATATGTTAAATTAATAATTGATGACTTTGAAATAGAAGTCATTGTTCTGGTGGATACCGGAGCTGACCTTAACTGCATTCAGGAAGGTCTAATCCCAACTAAATATTTTGAAAAATCAAATGAAAAATTAAGCTCTGCCAATGGCAGCAAAATGCAAATCAAATATGAGATCAATAATGCTCATGTCTTGTAAAGACAAAGTCTGTTTTAAAACATCATTTGTTCTTGTTAAAAATATAAGTGATAAAGTAATCCTTGGATTACCCTTTATCCATTTATTATTACCTTTCACAACAGATGTGGATGGTATAACAACTGCTCCTTTTGGACAGCCTGTTAAATTTGAATTTCTTCAACAATTTGAAGAAAATGATATTAAAATGTTGCAAGATAATTTAATCTCACAATCAATTTGTTTGATTAAAAGTAAAGAAAAACATGTCAAATTCTTACAAGATGAAATTCATTTTCAAAGAATTGAACGACAATTAAAATGTGAAATTCTTCAACAAAAAATTGAAAAATTCCAAAGCCAATTAAATCCAAGAAGTTTGTTCCAGTCTCCCAAATGCTTTCTGGAATAGAAAAACTCATGTTGTTAAACTTCCTTACATTAAAGATTTTAATGAAAGAAATATCCCTACTAAAGCCAGACCCATCCAAATGAATCAAGAAATCATGGAATTTTGTAAAAATGAAATTAATGATCTTACTTGAGAAAAAGATAATAAGGCATAGTAAATCTCCTTGGTCTTGTCCTGCCTTCTATGTTCAGAAAAATGCTGAACTAGAAAGAGGTGTCCCTAGACTTGTAATAAATTATAAGCCATTAAATAAAGTCTTGGAATGGATAAGATATCCAATTCCTAATAAACAAGATTTAATAAATCGATTGAGTGATTCAGTCATTTTTAGTAAATTTGATCTTAAAAGTGGATTTTGGCAAATCCAGATCCATGAAGATGATAAATATAAAACTGCATTCACCACCCCTTTTGGTCATTATGAGTGGAATGTAATGCCTTTTGGATTAAAAAATGCCCCGAGTGAGTTCCAAAATATCATGAATGACATTTTCAATCCTTTTAGTAAATTCTGCATTGTCTACATAGATGATGTTCTTATCTTCAGTAAATCCATTGATGAACATTGGAAACATTTATATACGTTTCTAGAAACTATTAAACACAGTGGTTTAGTAGTCTCCTCCCCAAAAATTAAACTTTTTCAGACAAAAATAAGATTCCTTGGTTACAACATCTATCAGGGTAAAATCAGTCCCATAGATCGAGTCATCAAGTTTGCTGATAAATTTCCTGATAAAATTCTTGACAAATCTCAACTCCAAAGATTTTTGGGTTCATTAAACTATGTTGCTGACTTTCTATCAAAATCTTAGGAAGCAATGTAAACCTCTTGTTTGATAGACTCCAAACAAATCCTCCCCCTTGGACAGATGTTCACACTTCCATAGTCCAAGATATTAAAAAATATGTTAAGACTCTGCCTTGTCTTGGCATTCCAACAATAAATTCTTTCAAAATTGTTGAAACTGATGCCTCCGATATTGGATACGGTGGTATTCTGAAGCAAAGAGTCAGTCCAGATTCTCCTGAACAAATTGTTCGTTTCCATTCTGGTGTCTGGACTAAAGCGCAAAATAATTATAGTACTATTAAAAAAGAAATTTTATCTATAGTACTATGCATCAATAAATTTCATACTGATTTAATAAATCAAAAATTTCTCATTCGCATTGATTGCAAATCTGCAAAATATGTTTTAGAAAAAGATGTTGAAAACATTGCATCAAAACACATTTTTGCCCGATGGCAATCTATATTAAGTATTTTTGATTTTGAAATTGAATATATTAAAGGAAGCCAAAACTCCATCCCTGACTTCCTTACCCGTGAATTTTTGCAGAATAAAGATGGCGGGTAAAAACGCCAAAAAAGCTACCTCCACCTCCAGCAAAATTCCACCCAATAAGCTCCCAGAAATAAAGCCAGAATTGGTAACCCCGAGCCAACTTGTTAGGTACAATCCCCAACAAGCCACTTCCCAAAATAACCCATCATCCTCCTCCAGAATGGTATCCTTAGGAAAACCTGTCCAAAGCAGTTCTTCCTTCGCTAAAGCCCTTGTCGAGTCTTATGACCCGTATAATAAAAAGATAGTCCCTGCTACTCCAGCAGCCCCAATTAAACATAGAAACAACAAAAAAGCTGTTTCTCCTCATCATCTCCTCTTCGCTGAAAAACTTTTCCAAATTGAGTTTGAACATCGAAGAATAGAGAACCCCCTCCACCTAATAAAATCATATTTCCCTCCTCATCCTACTGATGGAATCCAGCAGCATTTCTGCCCCTCAGTTCCATATAAAACCATCCATTTCTACCAAAATATTCTCCAGCAAGAAGGCTCAGTAGAAATAAAATCCATCTTCGGGAAAACTCCAGAAACTAAAAATCAGCTTCTGTTCCACAAAATTGAGATCATTAAATTCACTCATCTCCGAGAGTGGGGAAATCCCTGGATTACTCGACCTCTTAATAAACATGATTTTGGGTACACATATTATGATTACATTGATGCATGGTACAAAGTACTACTCATCCAATTTCCCAATATGGCCCATTCCTGGTTCATCCAATTCAATACGGAGTTCCAGTTCACTAAACCTGAATGCCAGCCACCACTTTGGTTCCTTAAATGGTGGTCCATCCATGGCTCTCAAGCAGAAATCATCCCAGATACTCTGTGGAATTCAGTTCCTCCTACTAAAAAAGGTTCTCCTCCATTGAGCACTCACACGCTCAAGCAGGCTCTCCTCCACTTTACTAAGTCTTACAGGTGTTCAGAATATCACAGTAGATATCCTCCAATCCTGCTATTCTGTTTCAAATATAAAGTCCCTTGGATTGTCAAATGGAGTTACCAGATTAAAGACAATATTTTAATCAGGAACCATACAGTCAAATGGTGGGACAACTATGACAGAGATAGAATTATTAAATTTGTCTATGATGAATTCCCTGAAATTAAACAGGTTGAAGATCAGCCATCCATGCCAGATTTCCTTAAGGGAAAATCCCCTGAGGAGCTTGCAGAAATTTGTAAGTTTGCTGCCCAAGCCTGCCAAGCAGCCTCTGCCTCAGCCAGTGGCAAAGGAAAATCTCCAGCAAAATCTTCAGCATCCTCAGAAGGATCAACCACTGAAATGGTTCACCTTTCCCAGTTCTCAGTACCAATAAAGAAGAATTGGTATGAAGACACTCTTTACCAGGATGCCCAAGACCCAAATGCTGAATTAGAAGAATATGAAGCCCTTCTTGAGGAACAACTCCTTGAATAAGGACTTATTGGCAAATTTTCAGTCAGTCTACTACAGTAAAAATATTCTGTCAGAAGAATCTGCACTGTTAATAAGCATGTCCGACAAATAATAAAGTTGTAGTCTCTGCAGCAAATATTGCCGAAGATTTGCCAATGCATCTACGGCAATTACATCTTCAACATCACTATTGCTTTTCCAAAAAGAAAAGTAAATAGTAAAAAGTTCTCTTGTCTCCCATGCCATCATAAGATTCCAAGACTTCTTTTCCAAAAGAAAATGGTCTTCAATGATGGTGTCCCAAGACCACTTTGAATTCATGCACTTGAAGACTTGTCCGATGACTCCTTCCATTGCATATGTATGCCTATATATATGGCTTTCCTTTGTATTGTAGGCAGAATTTTTAGAACAACTCTCTCTCTAAAATATTCAAGCATTCATGTGTTGAAAGACTTGAATTAGAATAGGTTGTCTACCAATTCCCCTACCCATATTAAACTTGTAAGCAAGCATGGACACTTCCAGCTTCTAATCCACTTGATTAAACACTTGTAATCCGTAAGTAATTACTTTCAATAAAGTAATTTCTTGAATAATCTTTTGCATTATCTTTTTACATCCCTTCTATTAAACTTGTTTTAATATATATAATTGGCTGGTCCAACCGCCTTAATAAATATCTTGTTATATTGCTCCATTATATTAACTTGTCTTTATATACAATTGGCTGGTTTTACCGCCTTATTAATCATATATATATTGCATATACTAATATATATTGCTTTATATATGCGCTGCTTCCCCCTTTGGATGGATTTTATTTCTACTGAGCCTTCTTGCTGGAGAATATTTTGGTAGAAATGGATGGTTTTATATGGAACTGAGGGGCAGAAATGCTGCTGGATTCCATCAGTAGGATGAGGAGGGAAATATGATTTTATTAGGTGGAGGGGGTTCTCTATTCTTCGATGTTCAAACTCAATTTGGAAAAGTTTTTCAGCGAAGAGGAGATGATGAGGAGAAACAGCTTTTTTGTTGTTTCTATGTTTAATTGGGGCTGCTGGAGTAGCAGGGACTATCTTTTTATTATACGGGTCATAAGACTCGACAAGGGCTTTAGCGAAGGAAGAACTGCTTTGGACAGGTTTTCCTAAGGATACCATTCTGGAGGAGGATGATGGGTTATTTTGGGAAGAGGCTTGTTGGGGATTGTACCTAACAAGTTGGCTCGGGGTTACCAATTCTGGCTTTATTTCTGGGAGCTTATTGGGTGGAATTTTGCTGGAGGTGGAGGTAGCTTTTTTGGCGTTTTTACCCGCCATCTTTATTCTGCAAAAATTCACGGGTAAGGAAGTCAGGGATGGAGTTTTGGCTTCCTTTAATATATTCAATTTCAAAATCAAAAATACTTAATATAGATTGCCATCGGGCAAAAATGTGTTTTGATGCAATGTTTTCAACATCTTTTTCTAAAACATATTTTGCAGATTTGCAATCAATGCGAATGAGAAATTTTTGATTTATTAAATCAGTATGAAATTTATTGATGCATAGTACTATAGATAAAATTTCTTTTTTAATAGTACTATAATTATTTTGCGCTTTAGTCCAGACACCAGAATGGAAACGAACAATTTGTTCAGGAGAATCTGGACTGACTCTTTGCTTCAGAATACCACCGTATCCAATATCGGAGGCATCAGTTTCAACAATTTTGAAAGAATTTATTGTTGGAATGCCAAGACAAGGCAGAGTCTTAACATATTTTTTAATATCTTGGACTATGGAAGTGTGAACATCTGTCCAAGGGGGAGGATTTGTTTGGAGTCTATCAAATAGAGGTTTACATTGCTTCCTAAGATTTTGATAGAAGTCAGCAACATAGTTTAATGAACCCAAAAATCTTTGGAGTTGAGATTTGTCAAGAATTTTATCAGGAAATTTATCAGCAAACTTGATGACTCGATCTATGGGACTGATTTTACCCTGATAGATGTTGTAACCAAGGAATCTTATTTTTGTCTGAAAAAGTTTAATTTTTGGGGAGGAGACTACTAAACCACTGTGTTTAATAGTGTCTAGAAACGTATATAAATGTTTCCAATGTTCATCAATGGATTTACTGAAGATAAGAACATCATCTATGTAGACAATGCAGAATTTACTAAAAGGATTGAAAATGTCATTCATGATATTTTGGAACTCACTCGGGGCATTTTTTAATCCAAAAGGCATTACATTCCACTCATAATGACCAAAAGGGGTGGTGAATGCAGTTTTATATTTATCATCTTCATGGATCTGGATTTGCCAAAATCCACTTTTAAGATCAAATTTACTAAAAATGACTGAATCACTCAATCGATTTATTAAATCTTGTTTATTAGGAATTGGATATCTTATCCATTCCAAGACTTTATTTAATGGCTTATAATTTATTACAAGTCTAGGGACACCTCTTTCTAGTTCAGCATTTTTCTGAACATAGAAGGCAGGACAAGACCAAGGAGATTTACTATGCCTTATTATCTTTTTCTCAAGTAGATCATTAATTTCATTTTTACAAAATTCCATGATTTCTTGATTCATTTGGATGGGTCTGGCCTTTAGTAGGGATATTTCTTTCATTAAAATCTTTAATGTAAGGAAGTTTAACAACATGAGTTTTTCTATTCCAGAAAGCATTTGGGAGACTGGAACAAACTTCTTGATTTAATTGGCTTTGGAATTTTTCAATTTTTTGTTGAAGAATTTCACATTTTAATTGTCTTTCAATTCTTTGAAAATGAATTTCATCTTGTAAGAATTTGACATGTTTTTCTTTACTTTTAATCAGACAAATTGATTGTGAGATTAAATTATCTTGCAACATTTTAATATCATTTTCTTCAAATTGTTGAAGAAATTCAAATTTAACAGGCTGTCCAAAAGGAGCAGTTGTTATACCATCCACATCTGTTGTGAAAGGTAATAATAAATGGATAAAGGGTAATCCAAGGATTACTTTATCACTTATATTTTTAACAAGAACAAATGATGTTTTAAAACAGACTTTGTCTTTACAGACATGAGCATTATTGATCTCATATTTGATTTGCATTTTGCTGCCATTGGCAGAGCTTAATTTTTCATTTGATTTTTCAAAATATTTAGTTGGGATTAGACCTTCCTGAATGCAGTTAAGGTCAGCTCCGGTATCCACCAGAACAATGACTTCTATTTCAAAGTCATCAATTATTAATTTAACATATGTGTGCCATCTGACTGGCGCAATTTTATTCAAGAGATTACAATATCTAATCTCATCATCAGATTTATTTAATCTTTTATAAGAGGATTCGGGTTGTTCTTCTTCAGAGGAAGATTCATGATTATTAATGGGTTTGAAGATTTTATCGAGTTCAAGGATAGATACTCGGTCTTCTAATTTATTATTTTTATTTTCCAATTTAAGATTTTTATCTTCAAGTTGTTTGTTGACATCTTTTAATTGGATGATTTCTTGTTTAATTTGTTTTATTTCAAGTTGTAAGTCTTCAAGGCTTACTTTCTTTGTTTTAAGCTTATTAAATCTTTCAAGGGTTTCGGAAAGGCTTATTGTGGGTTTAGGAAATTTATTATCTTTTACTTCATCTTTTTTATTAAGCATTTTCCTAAGTTTGTGAAGCATGCTTGATTTTAAATCTGGGTCATTAATTTTACTTATTGCTTCTAGGAGTAATTCTTCTTGTTCTTCTTGTTTAGACATGACATTTATTCTTTTATCTGCACAACAATTATCTGTGCATCCAAATTTTATATCTGGGGTTGAGGACGATGAAGATGAATATTCATCAGAGGAGGATTCAATCTCATCTGGTGATATTTCATTTTCACTATCAGTATTTCTTAATTCAAGAAGGTTATATAATTCTTCTTTTTCTTGATCATTTATTTGGAGTTGGTTTATTTTTTGTTTAACTTTACAGTCATTAGCAAAATGACCATATTTACCACATTTAAAACATTTTGTTTTCTTTTTATCAAATTTTTTATTATCATATTTTTTATAATTTTTATTAGATTTTTTAGAGAATTTCTTATTTTTGTTATAGTATTCATTGGGTTGAAAATTTTTCTTTTTCTTCCAAATCCTACCTTGTTTATTATATTTTTCTTTTTTATGTTTAGTATATTTTCTTTGGGAAGGAGCTATGGATGAGATTCCATATTGCTCACAGAAGTTTCCCATTTCATATTTAGCTTTTCTTTTATTATCATATTGCTGTTTGGCAATACGTTGTTCAATACACATTTTCAAACCTTCTTGTTTGATTGTGCTTATTATATCTCCATAAGTTAGGGTATCATAATCAATGATCCCATTGGAGTTGCTTAATACTGTCCTAATTTTATGGGCAAAAAGATTAGGTAAACCATCAATGAATTTTTCTTTCCAAAATGGTTTGTTACTATCATCTCTTAGCATAACTCTAGAGGTAAAGACATCTTCATACCATCTAAAGTCACTCATGGTTGGACATTTAAGATTACTTAATTGGTCGTGGATCCTAGAGGTAATGTTACTAGGTTGGCCAATAAAATGTCTTATTATTGTGAAAACAAGAGTATTCACTCCATCAGGAATTCCCATTCCTATTCTTTCATCAAAGAGGGGATTGCCTTCTTCGTCTCTTTTAACAGAATTTTTTATTAATTCTCTAGATTCTTCAGTGAGATGTTTTTCCCACCAAGATTTTAGTTTTCCAGAGAAACCTGTGGCTAATAAATCAACTATTTCAATGTGATTTAGTTGATGATTAGTCATATAACTATTAGCTACCATAGTTAAATGGCTGAGTTTATTAAGAACTTCCTGCTCAGAAAGTCCATCAATGTTCCACTCATAAAGTTTATCCGCAGACACCGAGAATTGGTGCTGAAAACTTCTTTCTTCAAATTGCATATCTGGAGGTGTTGGCCTTGGATACCAATTTTTTGTGAAAGTTGTTGGGTTTGGTTTTTTATTATAGATTCTTTGGAGTTTTCCAAAGGCTTTTTCAAGTTTATTAATTTCTTCATCAGAAGTGGCTTCTGAGTTTGAAGAACATGTTTCAATAGTTACTATGTCTTTGTTTATTACATTTAATTTGGAAGTAGAGGGTTCATTCTTTACTTTGTTTAAATCTTTTAACATTTGATCTATCTTTTCCCTAGTTTTTGTTTGACTAGTTTTAAGACTTAGATTTGGCTTTAATTCTTGAGTTTTTATTAAAGGAATGTCTGTTTTGACTGGTTTTGACTCAATATTGATTGAATCAATTTTAGTTTCAATTTTATCAAGTTGATCACCAATAACATTTAAACATTTATTGGTATAGTTATTTTGTTCAATTATTTTTCTTTCTTCATCCTTTTCTGACTTAGTAGGAGGAATTTTAAAAGGGGAGGCTTTTACTAAATTTTTTTCATCTTTTCCAACGTTTATTAGGATACTTTCTTTTGGGGGATGGGAGGATTCAACGGATGTTTTGTCATGTTTTATCCATTGGGTTTTAGTGACTACATTTAATTTTTTGAGTTTTGGATAGTAATTATCAACAAAATCAAAGAAGTGAATTTCTCTTCTTAAATCTTGCATTACTATTTTCCATTTATTATAAATTAATTGTTTTTCTTCTTTATTGTGGGTTTTGCGATGTTTTTCGCGACGACCCTTGTTTTTCTCAGAATCAAATTCTGAATTTAACATTTCCCAATTTATTTCAAAAGGTTTTTTAATGACATTTAATTGGTTATCTTCACCATACATTTCTGAGGGTGTTGGTTCTAGTGATTCATTATCAGATCCAACAGCTTCATTTGTTTTATTATTATTATTATTATTATCAACCGTATAATAGGCTGATTCAACTTGAGAAGATGTTGATTTAACACCTTTTTGTTTAATATCTAAGTTTTTATTCTTTTCTTTTTGTTTATTAAGATTTAATTCATTTAGATATTTTTCTAAATCCTTTTCTTTTTCTAGATCTTGGTCTCTTTTACTAGTTGA
>OU015761.1:66190605-66226416 GCA_907173295.1 Fagus sylvatica | reverse complement strand
TTTTATAGGCATATGAGAGAAATAGGAATTCCACCTAGTGTTGCTTCTCTTAATGTTTTGATTAAAGCCCTTTGCAAGAACAGTGGGACAATGGATTCTGCTTTTCGGATTTTTCGTGAGAATGCCTAATCGTGGGTGTACTCCAGATTCGTATACGTATGGTACTCTGATTAATGGGTTGTGTAGATTTGGGAAGATTGGCGAAGCAAAGGAGCTATTCAAAGAAATGGAGACAAAAGGTTGTTTGCCAAGTGTTGTGACCTACTCTTCTTTGATACATGGTTTGTGCCAGTCCAATGATTTGGATGAAGCTTTGGGATTACTCGAAGAGATGATAAGCAAATGTATTGAGCCAAATGTGTTTACCTATAGTGCTTTAATGGATGGTTTTTGCAAGGGTGGGCGTTCTTCACAAGCCATGGAGCTATTGGAGATGATGATAAGCAAACGCCAGAGGCCCAACATGATAACTTATAGTACTTTAATTCATGGACTTTGTAAAGAAGGAAAGCTTAGGGAAGCTTTGGAGATTCTTGACAGGATGAAGCTTCAGGGATTGAAACCAGATGCAGGGTTGTACGCAAAGATTATTAACGGCTTTTGTGATATTTTTAAGTTCCAGGAAGCTGCAAACTTCCTTGATGAGATGGTCCTTGGTGGAATCTCACCAAACCGATTAACGTGGAGCCTTCATGTTAGGATCTATAATATGGTGGTACAAGGCCTTTGTACCAATGGTGATCCAAACCGGGCTTTTCAGTTGTACCTTAGTATGCGGAGTAGGGGTATCTCAATCAATACTGGAACGTTTGATTCTCTAGTGGAGTGTTTTTGTAAGAGAGGAGACCTACACAAGGCTGCTCGCATTGTTGATGAGATGGTGATTGATGGATGTGTTCCAGCTGAGGGGACATGGAATGCAGTGGTTGGTGGATTTTGGGATCGAAGGAAGGTGCGGGAATCTACTGAGTTGTTGCAGGTCGAGCTGATGAGTGAATTTGTTGAGCCTGAAAGATAGATCCAAAATTGAGTTTTATGAGTTAGTAAGTGCTCTTGGTGTATGGATTCTGTTCTTTCGAACCTTAAAATTCTTTGAAGTGCATTTCTTTTCTGAAAGCATACATTTATTGGCTTAGGATATTGTGATTTGCTTCTTGTAAGACATACACAACTTTGAGGTGTGTTTATTTATTTATTTATAACACAGTCATGAATACACACACCCACACCTGCATACTAAGTGATAAGGATATTTTCACATATATGTTTTTAAAAAGTTTCATGTCAATAAACTTGGAGTACTTTGCACTCTTTTTTATAATTTTAATGGATATGAGAGTTTGTAAGAGGTAAAACCTTAATTCTTGTATGCGTGAGAAAGAAATGAAATGGGGAAATGTAGCTTCCCTTGTGTTTTAATAATGGCTAAATGATTAAATTTTATCATTTCATAATAGCTTAAGTTTTTGGGAAAACTAGTAATTTATCATGGTATCAAAGCATGAGGTCATGAGTTCGAATCATATCTCCACTTTACTTCTCCATTTAAAAAGTTACAATTTCACATGTTGAGGCCCACTTATTGAGGGAGACTCTGGGCCCACACGTGATGGGTTAGAATAGTGGTTAACTGATTAAATTCATTATTTTCCTAACAATTTAAGCTTTTGGGACAAGTGATAATTTATCACCTTTGGAATGTTGGCAACTTGATGAAGACCATTCATTTGATGGCTTTGCAATTTTGATTCACTACATTTGGTTATCCATGTAGCTAACTAAATAGAGTATTCTGGAGCTCAACATGACAAGTTGTTAATTGTCAGACTTGGGATTTCCATGTCCCTTGGATAATTGGCAGGATAACTATTGAGGACATGAGGGCTGTATTTTTCCAAGTTGATTTGGATAACTTGTTGTATGGATATCTTGTTGTAATTTATATTTCCATTACCAGAAAAGAGGAAAAAAAAGAAGAAGAGAATGTATATAGTCCCCATCACCATTAGATATTTACTTATCTATATTCTTGACACATGCCATCTCTTTGGCTTAAGAAGCTTATTCATTTATCTAATGAATTATACAATTTTAATGTATAAGAGTTGTAATTTGATGGAGTGTTCTCTTATCAGTCAACATGTCCAAGTAACTATTATTAAAAAAAAAAAGGTCCAAGTAACTGATATTGTTTAAAAGAATGTATCATGCTGTTTGTTATTCATTGGAAAAAAATTTGGCTATCTGTCCTTGAAACACTATCTGGACCATCCTTTTGAACTATCCAATCAGGAGGTTTTGATCAAGAGTTATTTCTGTAAAAGCACTGTAGATGTTGGGATTATGACTCAAACAGTCCATGTGTTTATTAAGTTAATGAAATCTGCATATTCTGTTGGGAGGTCTATCATGTTGATTATGAAAATAAAATTACAGGTGGACTGAGAAGCTGATTTCTGAATTTTCTTGCCTACCTAACTAGGATTTAGGGCATATGCCTTAAAGGAGTACTATACTGTAGAGCTTTTAAATTTTTTTATAACCCAGTGCTGGCCCACCGTAAGTGGTGTCCTGAGAAGGGTGGTTTGTGTACAAGCCTTACCGTTCAAAATTTTCTTGCATGTCTACCTTGATTTGCAGATTAATTGGTATTAAATATTTCCTTCTCTTTTATTTAGTGAAAAGTGATGCCATAATACTGATGTTGATCAATGGGAATGCTATCCTTAGACTATAAACACACACACACACACACATATAAAAGAATTCAGAAATCAACTCTGCCCTTTTTGCTTGTAGCCATGCAAGCTTCTTGCTCCTTTTTCTAATAATCTAATTTTCTTTAATGTAATGTGTCTGGCATTTTGCAAATCTTGCTTTCCTACCTACGCTTTTTATTGGAACATTTTCTCTTTTAATATGCAGATGATCACTTTGGTATTTTCAAATCACCAAATTATGCTTTATGTTGCTTGTATAAAGTGCTTTGGGTGAATGAGTTAACAAATTAACAAATTATTGTCACTATCTCCAAAATGCATTATATGGCTATGGCAATTTTAAATATGTAATGAGCATTAAAATGACTCAAATGATCAATTTGCAAACTTCTTTTTTCCTTTTTTATTTTTTATTTTTTATATTAATAATTGCAATGTGGTGTGCATGAGTGTGTTTGCAAATGCATATGCATGTGCACTTGAATTTTGATTTACCCTTTGAATTTCAATCATGATCTTATTATATAAATTAAAATTTTGTATATTCTTCAGTACATGGTTCAGTATTTACTCAAGAATTAATAAATTATTGATGTTCAAACTCACACACCACGCATAGAAATAGCCATTATTTGCATATAGTGATTCTATCGTACCCCAACTCTATTGTCACAATCACCTTACACTGTCAATATTAGAAGTTCCTGTAATTTGACAAGAATAAACAGGCTATTTCCAACTACCATAATGATTCAATAGCAGAGAATCAGCTTATCAATTCAAAGAGAGCAGAATGTAATATTGTTGCGACCAGATGAATCCAGAGTTTGTTAATTTGCAGAGAGGGGGAAGCCGATTCCATGACGCTTGGTAGGAAATGCAACAAACAACATACTGCAAATGACACCAATTCCAACTGGCAAACTTGTAAGAATCTCTTGGGACTCATCTGATGGCGCGGGGAAGAAGCAACTTACCACATTCATATCAAAGAGTGCAACTGCTACAAATACCAATATTGACATGAAAGCATGCACGAAATCTATGAATCGTAGCTGATATTCTGCAGCAAGTTCAGGTGAAAGGGTGGCTGAACCATCAATGACCCACAAGCCCCGCATGGTGGCAAACCCATAACAGATGTTTCCCTTCTTGTCCCTAAAGCTGTCAGTGAAGCTTAGTAGGAAACATGACATCCCACAGAGGGTCACAAGTGCAGCAGTCATGAACCGGCTGACCGGATCACAGATACCTTCATTTGTGAAAATGGGTGATAGAAGTTGGAAAGCAAGGACTGTTCCAGTGGGTAAAAGATTAGCCAAATGAGCTGTGCTCTGAAATGTCTGGCTAATGGCTTTCTGTATCAGTGTTTTCTCTTCTGCTTCATTTATGTTTTGCAAGAAGGGATGTTTTGATTCATCGTGATACTCGGAATCAGATTCTACCTTAATCTTCATGGCACAAAACCTTTCTCCTCTCTTTTCCTTTGTTTTGATCTCCTTTTTGTTTGTATTAATATTGTTTCTTGTGACTTGTGAGGTAGTGTTTTTATAAGTAACGGAAAGAAAGGGAAATTGAGTAGAGGCAAAGGGTGGAAAGGTTGGTTAGGCATGTCATGCAAGAAACAGAACTTAGAAGCAAACAATGAGATAGGAATAAAGGCAGCTTTCTCCAGATTTGGGGAAGGTTTATTTTGGATTCATGTCAATGTTGATAAGTAGTTGTAAAAGTTTACTGAGATTGCCTAATGTGTCTACAAAGCTTTCATAACTGTTATGAAACTTGTAAAGCTTTCAAATGGTTTATGCAAAAAGAGAGAGATTATGTGTTGGGTTCCAATGGTAATTAATGGCAAGGAGTGAGTTAGGCGTTAGGATGGTTTTTGTTGCTTGTGTCATATCATTGGTTTTGCTGAGACGCAATGACTACAAACTGGGCTTAAAAGAAAACTTTTGCAACTAGAACAATTTTTTATGATTGTTAGGCATATATTTGGATTTGGATAATAGGGCTTATTGTATATAAAATTACATATTTATTTTCCAATATATGTATGAAGAATGGCCATCTATCAATTGAGAAAAAAGAATTAAAAAGTATATTGCTATTACCAAATTCAATTACAATCAACATAATTACAGTTTAGCTCAATTGGTATATTGTTATTGATATGGCTGAGCTAGCTAATTCTGGTGTAACTCATCAGATGTGGGTATAGTATTAAAGAAAAATGTCCTTGTTGAGTTGGTCAATATATAGCATTTAAATGTCATATTTGCATAATTTACATATATTTTCGTCTTTTGTCGGACAAAACTTTAATGTCAGTTTATCATTTTATTTGACTTAATACAAATTAGAGAAATCAGAGCAAATCAATTTTTCGATATCAAAGAGTTTTAAATGTGAAAAATTCCATCATGATGTTAAAGCAACAAAGAAAGAAACTACATTACGTCTAGCTCTATCAAGACTAGTTGGGGATTTTGTTAGGAGTTAGTTATTATTTTGTTAGTTTGTTAAGCTTCAGCTTAGTCTTGCTTAGTTACTGCTATAAATACAGAACTCCTTCAATAGTCTTAAAAATGAGGCTTTCATTCTTTTCACTCTCAAATTAAGGATTACATTGTAGTGGAATTTTTTTAATTAATTCAGGCTTACATATTTACGGGGTAATGGGTGCAAGAAACTAAGGATTGATGGTGGTTTGAGTAAAAACTATATGAATTTAAATTTCAAGACTTGAAGTTGAAATGATGATGAGCAAAAATGATGGTTAAGGAGCTGTAGGTCTCTTATTAAACAAAGATAAGAAAAATCTTAGTAGAACAAGTTGTAGTAAATTTATAAAGTTATATATGGAATCACTTACTTTCAAGCAAGCTTGAGAGAACAAATTGCATTCATTCTGTTTGATATAGGCAGGATAGCAACATGGAGTAAAAAGGGAATAAGGGATTTTATAGCTGGACTGTTGGATCATGAGATGGTATATTGGAAAGAACGGTAGGAAGAATTTGTGAAATTGATAAGTGGAAGGTGGCTATGACTTGCAAGAGCACAAACATGGGGAATTGAGGTGCAGTAAGCCACAGAGGAAATGGACAATGATCTCAACAATGAGTCTCAGTCTCTGTATGAGAAAGACCCTGATAGTGAGGGTAGCACAAACTTGCTCTGTATTAAGCAATTTATACCTAAGAAAAGGAGAGAGTTGTAGCTCTTGTTGTGGCTTTCACTGGTTATAAATTATTATTGCTTGAGGTATAGATTTTTGGTTCTTACGTTTGTTTTTAAAGCCTCTTTCACTTTAGCTCTTGAATCATTTGTTGAAAGACTTTAGGGCTAGAGGAGCATGGCATGTTTGTTAGTAGTTTTCACTTTTCAGTGATAAACAAGAACCGAGCAGTAATGTTTGATCCTTGAATAGATGAGCTATATTTAGAGTTATATTTAAGCTTTGTTTCCTTTTATGTACTAAATCTGCAAAATACTATTTCAATGCTTGTTGGTTTGGCTATTAGTGTTTTTGTATTATTGTTAGTGACAGAGTTATGAGTAATTTGCATGATGTAAGATGAATAAAGATAGTTTACTTTTGTGTGTGTTAAAATAATCATACTGAAAATGCACAAAATAAAAATGTAAGTGATTTAAAGCATGATTTCTATCCAACCTAGTCAAGAATCCAATGTCCAAGTTTAAAAAGTCAGATAAAAATTAAAATAACTATTCCTTGTATCTCAATTTTCTAATTGCAGATCCATAGTAAAACTAATTTTCCCTTCAGGATTCACCTTTTTATATTTTATATTTATAATTTTTGCCATATGTAGATGTTCAATGCTCTAGTGTCTTTCACTAATCATTTTAAGCAATAAAACAATTCTTTCTACTATGCTTAATGTATAAAAGATATAGTATATATATTGGTTGATCATCTTCACCTGTGGAACTAAACCACCCTTGTTGAGTAGAGTAGATCAATATAAGAGAAGTTTCATTAGCCTATAAAACCATTCATAAAAAGTGAAAGCTGAACAAAGGGCTTCATTAGGGTTGGCCCAAACCCTTAAGCGAGTGAAGCCGTCGCTTGAGGCCCCAGCAAAAATAAAAAATTACCCTTTATAAAAAAGGCCCCCAAATTAGAAAAATCAACATTCAAGTTTACATAAGTTTCCAGCCACAATACAACAATTAGTACCTTAAGAGTATAAGGAGTTAACGATAGGTTTTTTGTATGAGAGAGTCCTCTAAGAAACTTATTTTCCCTATATGCATCGTTGGATCTTGTGATAGTATATTGGAAAGAAGAACGATAGGAAGAATTAGTGAAATTGATAAAGTTGAGGTGCAGTAGGTCAGGGAGGAAATGGACAATGATCTCAACAATGTGTCTCATACTCTATATGAAAAAGACCCTGTTAGTGAGGGTAGCACAAACTTGCTTTGCATTAAGCAATTTATACCTAAGAAAAGGAGAGAGTTGCAGCAAAGAGGAGTAGCTCTTGTTTTGTGGGTTTTTGTTCTTTCATTTGTTTTTAAAGCCTCCTTCACTTTAGGTCTTGAATCATTTGTTGAAATTTGGGAAGCTGAAAGACGATATGGCAAGAGGAGCTGTGCATGTATGTTAGTATCTGGTAAAAAATTATGGAATCCTTGATAAGATAATCATTATCTTAAGGAGAGAATTTTTTGAAAGAGGAAGAGAATCATGTTAGATCCTTGAATAGGGGACCATATCAGCTGCAATTAAGCTAGGTACAATCCCTACAATATAACATGTCTGGCCGAATTAGATGATGCCATATCAATTAAAAAGGGGACCATATCAGCTGCAATTAAGCTAGGTACAATCCCTACAATATAACATGTCTGGCCGAATTAGATGATGCCATATCAATTAAAAAGACAAGTTAGCTCCAAGTCATATACACGTGAGCAAAACTAACAGAAATGTCTATTCTCTCCGTTAACACATCTCTCCCTCCTCTTTCCAAAATCAGCTTTCACCTTCATCAACGCCTTCCTTCACCGGCCTCCACCACCACAATTTTCACCTTCTTCCCCACATCCCCATCCCATATTTAGATATGGAAGTTAGATATCGTTGGGTCTCTTTCTCCTACCTTTCTTAGCTTATTTGTCTTGTAAAATCATTTTAAATGTGCTCGATAATGAGTTATAAATCTTTGTTGTAATATTATCGTAGGCATAAAGAACAATTAAAACATGGTTTATGACTTTTAGAATCATCTGTTTTCTTTGATGTGCTAAATTTGCAAAATAGTGTTTCAATTCTTGTTGGTTCGACTATTAGTGGTTTTGTATTATTGTTACTAACAGAGGTCCAGTGTTATTAGTAATTTAAATGATGTAAGATGAATAGAGATAATTTACTTTTGTGTGTGTGCGCTAAAATAATCATACAGATGTAAATTGAAAATGCAAAAAATAAAAATGTAAGTGATACTGATTTTAAAGAATGACTTGTGTCCAACCTAGTCAAGAATCCAATGTCCAAGTCTAAAAAGTCAGATAAAAATTAAAATAACTATTCCTTGTATCTCAATTTTCTAATTGCAGATCCACAAAAATTGCAGATCTACAATAAAACTAATTTTCCCTTCAAGATCCACCTTTTTATATTTTATATTTATAATTTTTGCCATAAGTAGATGTTCCATGTCCTAGTGTCTTTCACAAATCATTTTAAGCAATAAAACAATTCTTACTACTATTCTTAATGTATAAAAGATAGGATCAGGATTCTCTAGAGTTTTTAGGGAGCTCTACCAAATAGAGTTCCTTTAATCCTAACTATTTTTTTAATAATAAATGGGATAGATTATGTCATATCAGCAATCTTCTATAAATCCCTAAAATAATGGTTCAAATAAAACAAAAAGTTAAGTTATAAAGTAACAGTGACTAACAGACGTTAACCTTATTGAAAAAAAAGAAGAAGCAGCAGCCAGACAAATAGAAGAAGAGTAACGTTTGATGATGAGAGACCAACCCAAAGGACATCAGAGGCCGGAGGAAACACTATTGATGATGAGATACAGACCCAAGGGACCCTCCCCTCCCCCTTCACCTTATGAAACACTATTTTCTGAGTTCCTTTGATTTTCAATTCGTTCACGCGTTTGGATCCTGCCTTGAGGAAGAAATAAACTAGGACATTGAAGAAGATTGGATGTTGCTTATCGGGAAAAAAACATGATTCTTCAAAAGAGCACACAAAATATAAAAGCTTTGGCTTTTAATGTCTATTTTGATTTTCTAGTTTCAGACTTGGTTTTCTTGGGGCCATGTGGTTAAGCCAGATCTTGGGCATTGAAACACTACTCTCCCATAACTATGATGCTCATGTCCATGTGGTTAAGCCAGATCCATAGCCCAGTTCTTGCTCTTTTTTTTTTTGGATGTAATTCTTTGCCTATTTTAGTTCCTATGAAGAAAGATCCGAGGTTGCTCAACTGGGTTTTTTTTTTTTTTTTCCATTTTATGTCTCTGCCTTTTTTGACTCACTAATCTCAATTGTTTTTTGTCTTTGGCAAGAGAGTCCCACATCATGGAGCTAAATATTTTTCACAGTGAACTTTAAATTACCACAGAACATTTTGTGATGCGATGAATGTAAAATTAGGGAGGGGAGGGGGGGGGTTACAATGGTGTTTCCTCCACTGTCCTTTGGGTTCTGCATTAAACATACTTTGTTTTTGTTTTTTATTTTTAAGTTCACGTCGGTTACTCTGTCAACTAGCTTTTTAATGTTTTTGAACCATTATTTTAGGGGTTGTTAGTAGATTAATTACATGATATAATCTCCACTATTTATTATTAAAAGAATGGTCAGGATTAAATGAACTCTATTTAGTAGAGTTGTTTAAGAACTTTATAAGATCCTGGTCCTAAAAGATATGGTATATATATTAGTTGATCATCTTCATTTTTTTTTTGGGCCAGGTGACTATTGGCCTAACGTTAAAGTTGTTTGAGAGGTGACCTTCATTCATATTAGCCTAACTTTAAAGTTGTTTAAAAGGTGACCTTCATTCATATTGGCCGACAAAAAGCAAACCCACGTTTGTATTAAATACGCATTTTGGTTTCATTTTTCAAAAAAGCAAACAACCAACCTAACCTACCTTTTAATAAAGCACTGATTTTGACCATAAAGAAAACAATGCATGGAAAGAAACAACGAAGAAGAAACGCTGCACTTTCCTCAAGACTTGCTGATTATTTTAAACTGGATATAGCTCTCTCAGAGCACTCGCAGTAGAGTTAATATTTGGCTGAAAACAGCCAAATATGAGGAGAAGGTGTCCAAAACTGCCTGCACCAGCCTCCCCATTTGACCGAAAACATGCCATGGATGAACAGTAACTCCTCAAGTATGAGGAGTTACTGTTCATCAATTTGGGGAATAAAAAAGATTTTTTTTTTAATGTAGTAGTGCTTTTTGTAGTGTAGTATTTTGGGAGTTGTGAAAAATAATAATAATAATAATAAAGATATATTAAAAAATGGAATAGTAATGTTCAAATAGGGAGTCTAGTGTAGTAATACTTTAGCTATTTGAGCAAAAGTGGATTTTTTAGAACCCAATTGGCAAACATTTTAGAGAGCCTACTGTGAGTGCTCTCAAGACCTGTTTTTTTGTGGTTTTAATTAACCATAAAAACCTGATATAGCTCTAAGGTTTTGAGGACTGCCAAAGGTGAATATTGGTCCAAAAAAAAAAAATTATATTGTGGCTAGATTTCTTCACCAAATAAGCATATTTTTTGCTACATCCATATTTAACCCGCAATTAATAGTAAATTTTCAAAGCAAACAAAATTAGTCTTTAAATCTAATCACATAATAATTTCATCTAATCTCCAAATTAACTAAATGATCTTAATTCTAAAAGGTTCAAGCATAAAAATGTTTTGTCAAATAGGTTTAATTTGTTTCATATTTTAAAATAAATCAAACAACATATTTCGGAAAAAATTTCAAAACCAGTTTTTTATCCATTTTGAAAACATATTATAAAAATGATTACCATATAGTACTATTTTTGCCAAAACTATAGAAAATAGTATTTGAAAATATTTGGAACTATAATATGTTTTATTGGACACATCGACAAAACCAATTTTACCAAATATTTTTATAAAAAGTTATAAAAAGTACAATTAAAGAAAAAAAAATCCGGAATTAAAACTGTCAAAGGATGACTTCATAATAAACTATTATTATAATTATCATTATCTAAAGGTAAGCTTGATGCAAGAAAAATAGTTATTGATGTTTAAAATCATGGATAAAAAATTTGACAGTCCTAATCATAAAAAAAAAATTTTATCAAATCGTCCTTCAATTGGCTAAAAAAAAAAAATCAAAGTTAACAATACACTAATTCTATGATAAACTCGATATAATACGTGATAGTTGATGTATTTTTTTTATAATAGTTAAGTTGGTACTTTTTTATTTGTTCTTATTTGAAACTGATATCACCAATGATATCATTTTATTATTTACTATTCATAATTAGATATAAATTTATGAAATGTTTTGTGAAAATCAGTGTTCTTCAAAACTTATTGCTTGGAAAATAATAATAATATGGTATCAAAATCTTTAAACCGTATTTCATATTCACGAATAATAAAAGAAATTCACCAAATTAGCCTAGGATCAATAAAGCAAAAAGAAATAAGAAAGTAGTAAAATTTTCAAACTTAAAAGATATTATAGTAGGGACGCAAAGAACAATTAAAATTAACATGGTTTATGACTTTTAGAATCATATGTTTTCTTTGATGTGCTAAATCTGCAAAATAGCGTTTCAATTCTTGTTGGTTTGGCTATTAGTGTTTTTGTATTATAGTTATTGACATAGGCCCAGAGTTATGAGTAATTTGCATGATGTAAGATGAATAGAGATGTAAGTGATACTGATTTTAAAGCATGACTTTGTGCTGTCCAACCTAGTCAGGAATCTAATGTCCAAGTCTAAGCCAGATTGAAATAAAATTATTATTGCATAGCTACTCCTTGTATCTCAATTTTCTACTTACATTATGTCAAGAACAAGACTAAGGCTCCAAATCTTCTCAAAAAAAAAATATAAATAAATAAATAAAAATGACTAAGGCTCCATTTTGAAGGCACATAATTGATTTTTTTATCGCAACAAATAGTCACCCTTTATGGAATTTGAGTCAAGTCTTTGGTTGTTGAAAGAATAATGAGATGGTTGGCAGGCCAAGTCTTCATTCTTGGACTTGAAATTATCTGTAACATGTCCACAACCCAAATTATTTGTAATTTGGGTATTAATGTTGCGTCCTTGAAAGAGAAATGAGATGGTTGGCAGGCCAAATCTTCATTCTTGGACTTGAAATTGTCTATAAAATGTCACAGTAATCCTAATTTTCCCTTCAAGATCCACCCTTTTATATTAATTATAATTTTATTCCTACAAGTGGTAACAGGGCCTCACAGGTCCTAGTTACATAGGTTTGTCTCCACTGAATCTACACGGTGAAGGTGACTATAGGATAAGTTGCGTAATTGACGGACTGTATTAGATATTGCATAATTTGGAGAGACTATAGGATGTTGGCAATAGGTTAGTTTGATTTTTATTATCTTATGGTGGTGTGATTTTTATTTTTTATTTATTTTCCAGTTATGTTGTGATTTCAATTATGTTATTTTATTTATGGGAACATGTATTTTTTGTTATAGTCTTTACTGTCTGTATAAATCAAACAAAAATAAACCTAGGGATTAGGGCCCATAATTGAAATAAAATGAATTGACCCAAAATAGTGAGATAACATCCATTTAAATTTTGGGGTTAAACAATAAGCTATAAATTTCCCAACCGACCCAAATAGATGCCACAAAACCATTTATGGATGTTTCTTGGAAATTTCCTATACTGAAACACACGCCAAAGTCAAGTTACGTGTGGAAAAAAAAAAAAGGACAAAAAGAATAACATGTAACAAAGCCACTATTATTGCATTTAAACCGGGTGGTGGACACAGACACTTTTAATTTTCTAATCACAAAAACTTGCTTTATTTCGGGTAGTGCACCCATCTGTACATGACCCTGTTTTTCTTTATGTTATTTTTTATATAGCTTTTATTTTACTTTATCATTATTTAAATAAATTTTAAAAAACCAGAAATGCGTCGGGCAGTGAACAAGCATGCCCGGCATATTTTTAGGAAAAATAAAAAATAAAACTTAAAAAGATTGAAAGGACAATCACTTCACGGATGTTTCTTGGAAATTTCCTATACAGTCCAAAGTCTGAAACACGCCAAAGTCAAGTCAAGTTATGCGTGGATAAAAAAAATAAAAAAAAGACAAAAAGATAAACTTGTAACAAAGCCAGACTGCTCCTTAAGCTGTCCTCTCTCTTTTCCTTAAATTAACCAACAAACCCAGCCGAGTTCAACACCAGACTAGTCCACTTCTGTTGAAACTTGTAAGTGAGAGATCTATTATTTTCTATTTAATTTTTCTTCAGTTGTACTTGATTGATTGATTGATTTATTTATTTTTCATTTTATGCAGATCTATATATATCGTGATCCAATATTTACTTGTATATTTTCCAATCGATTTAATGGACGTGACCGCCTCGTCATCTTCCCCAACTTCTTCTTCTTCTACTTCATCTTCTACTGCACGATGGAAGTATGACGTCTTCCTCAGTTTTAGAGGCGAGGACACCCGCTACTCATTTACGGACCTCATATATGCTGCTTTGATTAAAGAAGACATTAACACTTTTAAGGACGATGAAAAACTTGAGAAAGGAAAACTCATTTCAGAGCTCTTCAAAGTGATAGAACAATCGAGATTTGCTATCGTCATTTTCTCAAAAGACTATGCATCTTCAACTTGGTGCTTAGCTGAACTTGCAAAGATCGTTCAGTGCGAGAAAGAGAAGGGAATGACGGTTCTACCTGTTTTTTATGATGTGCAGCCTTCCGATGTACGTTCAAAAAATGGAACTTTTGCACGTGCCTTAATTAAACATGAAAAGAAGAAACCTTTTTTGAACTTTTGCACGTTCAAAAAATATCAACACATCGGAAAAAAAAAAAAAACAGTGGAGAGCTGCTTTGACTCACGTGAGTTATATCTCTGGATGGACTGTTATGAATAGGTAATTTTGTTTGATATATTTATGCCTTACATTTAATATTATCCACTTCATATATGTAACTCCATTTGGAAGCTTATGCAGATCTACAAATATACAGTTTTTTCAATATTGTCTTGTGCCAATTAATTTACACAGTTTTGTTTCCGTTTGTGGAATTGAACACCCAATTAATATCTACCATATTTTTCATGGGACCTATTTGGTGGTGGTTCAAACTCACTACGTATTGTTGTCTCTTCATTGCAGACCTCAAGCACAAATTATCCAAAGCATTGTGGAACGGATGATATCAGGTAACTTGAGTTATACATTTTCAAAAGATACAGAGGGCCTAGTAGGTAGAGTATCCATAGAGATTAGATTTATAAAATCTAGCATGTTTTCTTTTATTAATCATGTACTAGACTTAACAAAGAAATACCCAACCAAATGGCAGCAGTTTCTAATCTAAACAAATATTTTCTATTTAAATAGAAAAACACATTAATAGAGAAGGAAACTTACCAATTCTTATCTTTTTCTCCAAAAAAAAAAAAATTTACAATTGGTGTAATTTTTTGTCTCACACACACCCTGAAGTATTGACCATAGATAATGAAATCCTTTGGCAACCAGACCATGTAATTACTACCGGAAGAACTATATATCATTTATTAGACCTACAAATACTACAAAACACTCAGGAATTTTTATAAAGAAGCAGGAGTAAATATTGAAAGTAACAGCAATAAAGATTATAGTTCACACCACTACCACTAACAAAGTAACAGCAACCCGTAACTCTTCCCTTCCTCCACCTCAAAGAACATGATGGAGTTTGCCTTTTCCGTTGCAGAAAAAGCAACTGAGAAGCAATGGCCCCTTACTTACGAAGAGATTTCCAGCGATCTGAACAAGCTTGAGCTCACCATGTCCACCATCCAAGCCGTGCTGCAGGATGCTGAGGAGAAGCAAGTGAAAAACCAAGGCCTGACTGTTTGGTTGGGCCAAGTCAAAGATGTGTTTTATGAAGTTGCGGATGTGCGGGATGAATTCGAGTGTGAAGCTCTAAGGAGGCAAGTAGTGAAAAGACATGGAAGCACTGACTCCGCTTCATGTTCTTCTTTTAACCCGCGTGACTTCAGTCATAAAATCAAAGTAATAAGAGAGAGGTTTGAAGAGATAGCAAAGGTTAGAGCTCAATTTCATCTTGTGGAGCGACTTGATGATAAGCTTATTGTGCAGAGGGAGATGACCCACTCATTTGTTAGTGATTCTGATGTTATTGGGAGGGATGATGACAAGAAAAAGATAATAGATCTTTTGATGCACCCAAATGAAGATGGTACTGTTCCTGTGATTTCTATAGTGGGAATCGGAGGTCTGGGAAAGACCACACTTGCTCAGTGGCTGTATAATGATGAAAGGGTAGCTAAAAAGTTTGACTCTAGAATATGGGTGTGTGTTTTTGAAGATTTTACCATTTTAAAAGTAGCAAAAAAAATCCTTAAATCTGCAAAAGTTGAAATTAGTGAGAACATGAGTATAGATGAAGTGCAAGCTACTTTACGAAGTTATTTGAAGGAAAAAAGATTTTTTATTGTTTTGGATGATGTCTGGAATGAGGATCGTAACAAATGGATTGGTCTGAAAAAATTGTTAATAGAAGGTGCCCATGGAAGTAAGATTGTTGTCACTACACGAAGTCACAAAGTTGCCACAGTGATGGCTCCTGGACCCATCCATGACTTGATAGGTCTTCCTGAGGATGATTGTTTGTTCTTGTTCTTAAAATGGGCATTCATTGAAGGAGAGGAAAAACAATATCCAAAACTAGTTGAGATTGGAAAGCATATAGTGAAAAAATGCAGTGGTGTTCCTTTGGCCGTGAGGACTTTAGGGAGCTTACTTTATTCTAAAACCGAGGAGCGTGATTGGATCGATATAAGAGATGATGAGTTATGGAAACTAGAGCAAAATGTAGACGACATTTTACCTGCGTTGAGATTGAGTTATGATCAATTGCCATCATATTTAAAACAATGTTTTGCTTATTGCTCATTGTTTCCAAAGGATTTTGATTATGATAGTTTGGATTTAATTAATCATTGGATGGCAAATGGGCTCCTGCAAAAGTCCAACAAAAGTACTCGAGATTTGGGAGATATTGGACAACAATATTTAAATGAGTTACTATCAAGATCTTTCTTTCAAGAAATTAAGCGGTATTATCATTCGGAGTTAAGATTTAAGATACATGACCTGTTGCACGATCTTTCATTATATGTGGCACAAAATGATTATTATTGCTTAATTGACAACACTAAGAGCACCAACAATTTTGAAAAGGCTAGGCACGTGTCAATTTGGGACAAGAATTTGGGTGGTGATGAAGCAACACGGTTTTTATGCAAGTTGAGTAATAATATACGAACGATTATTTTCCGAGGAGAATCTGATCAAGTTATTAATATTAATAAATCCTTTGTAGAAACATGTATCTCAAGATTTAAGCACCTTCGACTGCTAGATTTAAGATATTCAACGTTGGAGGCGTTGCCAAGCTCAATTAGTACTTCGAAGCATTTGAGATATCTCAACTTAGAAAGGAATGAACACATCAAGAAATTGCCTAACTCCATTTGCGACTTGCAAAATTTGGAAACTTTGATACTATTTGGCTGTGATGAGCTGGAAGAGTTGCCAAGAGATATAAGGAAGATGGCCAGCATTAAATATTTTTCGATAACCACAAAACAAACGTGTCTACCCACCAATGAAATCATGTCCATGTGCTCTCTTCGAGAATTGTACTTTCATAAGTGTCCCGGTCTAGAGTCTTTTCCTCCTGAAGGGATCCAACGCCTCACAGCCCTACGCAAGTTGGGTTTCTCATCTTGTGAAAGCCTGATTTCTTTGCCCCAAGGTCTGAAGCACCAAACCGCATTGGAAAGCCTGCTAATCTGCAAGTGTGGAAAGATTAATTTGATGGAAGGAGAAGACTACCCAACGAGACTTCGGTCATTAAGAATCATTTTGTCGCCAAAACTAGTGGCTCTTCCCCACTGGCTTATACAATCTGCCACTACTTTACAGTTCTTATTGATTGGATGGTGTCAGAACTTGGCGGCATTACCGGAGTGGCTCCCAAATCTCACTTCACTTCAAAACCTTCAGATTCTGATTTGCCGAAAATTATCGTCTCTACCGGAGGGGATGGGTCGCCTCACTGCCCTAAGAGAACTGGAGATTAATTGTTGTGGTGAACTGAGCAAGAATTGTGAGAGAGAAGTGGGCGTGGAATGGCCCAAGATAAAGCACATCCCTCTAATTTATATTACACAGTGATAAGGTAAGGGATAATTCTTCCTCTTCTTCCTCTTCTATTTCACACTCTGTTTTCCTATCTTACAGAGCTAAAGCTGCGTTTTTTTTTTGCCATTGAAATCTGATTGTTTATTTATAACTAACCAAGAAATCTGATTTTGTTGCTTTTTCTTTTTTAAAGAAAGCGTAATACATTAATGTATTTGAATTTTTTTTTTTCCTGATTTTCTTTGGTTCACGATAATTGTCACTTTTTATTGTTTTGTTATAAAGATTGAGTCAAGGGATCAAACAGAGTATAGAATTAATGAACTCTATTCTTGGTTTTTTCCCTCAAAGCTTTCTTTTCAAATTTCACCTATTTTGAAGGGACTAACTTAATTAGTATCCTAAGAAGAAAATAAGAAAATATTAATCCTGGGAATTTCTTTTCTTTTCTTTCTATCCCTTTTGATAAATCAAACATAGATTACTCCCTGGGAATTTCTTTCAAAATTTTGTTATGTTTTCATTTCATCTATCTTGAAGGTGAACTAAACATGGTGTTAGCTAATTTACATGGTCTGTATTTGCTTACTAAGAGTGGATGTGATGCAAAACTAAGAATATAACTTGCAATTTGCAGTCATATTATCAAGGAAGTATGAAATCTATATATTTGTGAAATTGGAATTATTTGAATATATTTAATTCTTCTTGTTTCTAAACTAACAGATGCTGCATGGAGATTGTTGTCTGAATATGAGGATATTCTTGTGCTTAAAATTCCACGGGTGAGATATAATGTTTTTAATTAATTTAATTTTCAAATGTTCAATCCATTTAAGTTCTGATACTGAACAATTTCTTGCATTAGCAATATTAAATCAATTTTAAGTATGATGTTGTTGGAATATTGAAATGAGTTATACCTTCACGTTTTAAATTGTCTATATGCTTTGTTATTCTTGAAAAACACTTGATTAGGAAGCTAAGTTCTCTACATATGAAATTTTATTAAGTGTTGAAGGAATTGTACATCATACAATCTTGTGTGCGGAGTGAAACACATTGTTCCCAATGGATTTCTTAGTACCAGCAGATTTCCTTTAAGTTACACTCATCTAACGATTACATTGTTTAAAACATTGCAGCTTGTCAATTCAGCAACAATACGCAGCACCAGAAAGTCTCAAACTGGTTCATTTAAGAGATTTGTGTGTCTCTTGTGTTGTAAATAAATTTAATAGTATTGTGGTTTGAATTAAGTGTTGTCATTATAAATGGAGTGATGTGTGTATATATTTATGGCTTCATTCGTATTTCATGTATAATCTTTAATGCACAATATTTCAGTAATTTGAGTAATGTATTATTGATTGTTTCTCTATTCTTCTTGATTGTTGGAGTTACTCAAATGAAACTCTTTGTTATGCTTTATAGTTTGATCAAAAAAATTTAATTCAATTTTTTGGAAGTTTGATGTTTTTGTCGTATGGTATTTCATACTATGACATTGGAATATTTGGTCAATCAAACAATGTGAAAGTATAATTTGATGGAAGTGGAAGACTACCAAAAGGTCTGCTTTAGCCATCAATTGCTGGTTCCGAATGTCACTTTCATTTTGAAATTTTGGTATTTTATACTTCCAAAATTGTCATATCAACCGAGGGGGATGCATGGAAAGCCCTATAAGGACTAAAGACTGAAGATTGTTCTAAATCGAATTGAAAATGCTAGGGCGATATTGGTGAGTATTGTGTATAATTTTCCCACTTATATCATATTACCATGTAATTTTCCCACTAATATATTGGAAAGACCTCCCTTTTGGTGAACTTTTTATTGGAAATTTCCAACTTTTCTAGTTGTTGATAAGAAATATATTTATAATGGTTTTGTTTTTAATCCAATGTTTGATGGCCTTATATCTTGCAATTAATCCTGACATGCTAGATATGACTGCAGCCAGATCTTCTGCTCAAGAATGCAGGGCCGAGCCATATCACATTGTTTGATGCTGCTTTGTCATGCATAGGAGCCCTACTATCTTATTGTTCTTGCTGTATGGTTTTTCCAGGTACTCACTTTTTTCTTTATCAATGTTTTCTATACATTTTACAATTATTAAGCTACTGTTATGAATGCTTAGTACATAGCAACATATAATCATTAGTATTCAGCTACAGTTATGAATGATTAGTACATAGCAACATATAATCAACCATAAGAGTGCTACCAATTTAGAATCAGGCAGCTTATGAACATAATAATGTTTGTGCCCGGTTTTGTTTTGTTCTCTGAGTATAATTGGAAGCAATGAAAAAATTGAAGGTTTTTTCGTCATTGCAGGTATGGCGAACAAGCAGCACAGGTGACAAATGAGGGCTTTGATGCTGCAGGACATGCTATTGGTACTGCTTGGGCTATGTTCAAGATAGGAAACGCTTTTGACCCAAAGAGCACACGCAAACCAACAAGTCTTGCAAAAGTTGCTGCTGAAGAGAATTCTGCTGAACTGAAGGCTAAATGTAAGTAGTTGGAATACTTTATAAGAATCAATCATACTTCCACACTTAGCATACTTATCTAACATAGTTGTACCGACTATAATATCAGACTCTAATCCAGTTTTAACATCCGGTCCATGAATGGATTGTCCAAGCACCAAGCTTTGCAAGCCTGCAGTGCTAATAAGAACACCAGCACAAGTGAAAGAATTTGGAGTCAAACCCGATATTCGCATAGTGGACTGTGTTACTTCTTTTATCCAGGTAAAAAAACACAGACCATGGAGCTAGAACCTTTCATTGTATAGCTTGGTAATATGGAATGGAACATTGCCTAAAAACACTATGACCTTTGTAGATAGCCCTGTGGGTGCAACATAAGTCTCCTTAAGTCTTGTTTATGAAACATAACTTTTATTAGGGATATTTTAAGCAACTCCTGGCCTTGGAGCATTGAGGCTACTGCCTAGTGGGTTAGTATAGCCAAATACTTTAGAATTGACCACTGATAGGAAAAATTTGGAGATAATTTAGTCTCAAAGAGAGTTTTTTGGCCTTATTTGCATGGTGACGTTGTCAGCTAAAATTCATGTGGACATGATGAATACTTTGGACAGCATGGTAACCCAATTGACATCTTGAGGAGGTCCAAAATAGGAGGTATATGGGTTGGTTTTTATTCATCCATTTAGTTTTTGAACAATTTTTGTCTCGTTTTATTCTAGTCGTAATATGGGAAGTTGTTTTTTTCACTTGCCATGGTTTTAGTTATATTTCAACTCTATTTAGTCAATGGTATGCTAAATTTACTTTGGGAAACATTCTCACACCCTTGTTCAAGTTATCTTAAATGTCGATATTGGATTTTAAAGTCTAAGTATACTCATGGGGATGTGAGTCCCTATAAGGCAATCCTCAAGGTACGAGTTATGCTCTTCATCTTTTGGACCTTAAGTTACAGGAGGTTGAGCTGCTAGGCATTAGTCATAAGCTGAATATTCTATTCTAAGACCATTTTACCTATTTAAGTTGACTGATATACTTTATTAGCTGGTTATGATTTCTGTTTATCCATATGATATAATAAATCATTAAACCCAGACTATCATATATAAAAGAGAGAAAGAGATAGAAAGATTCTAAATTTACTGGTCTCCAACACATAATTTCTTATACTACTTTTCCATATATATTTTTTCTTATATGAATAGATCACATAAATTTGAAGCGCTCACAATTTGAGAATGACAAATAAATTAAGAGTTATATGCGTCTCATTCAAACGGTCATGCTTTGATGTTAGAAGGGAAGTTAGAAATTCTTTAAAGCCTTTACTCTCTTCGTTGACTTTATTCTGAACCCCACCCCTCCTCCCCGCCCCCCCCAATACACATAGAAAAGAATCTTTGTAGAAGACCTTGACCAAATGAAATGCAATTTTGGGTAAAAAGTTGTTCATGGGTTCGCCCTTACTCAAAGCAGTTTTATTGTTGCAGTTGTTTATTGTTGTTATTGTAGACATAAATCCATTGGACCATTTGTCTCCATTGCAATTTTGAAACTACTATCACCTGTTTCAACTTTAATTTGTACATTAGTTGATTAGTACTACACATATATTTTTGTAGAACAAATTGTTCCAGTTAAATATTTTAAATTTTGACTTGTACATGCTTTGCTTCTGTCCAAATAGCTAGTGATAAGTATGTTAACTGTATAAATCCTGCTCAACATATCTTTTTCCTCTAGAAAAAAAAAATTGTCTTTCGATTTTTCTTAAATGAAGAGTGAACTTTTAACTTTGTTTTGTTACAGGGACAGGTGTGCTCTTTGGAGGTGCTTTGCTAGCTCTCAGCAACTTTAGCTTAAAGATCTGGAAGGAAGGAAAATCCAGTTTACGGTTCATTTTAGGACAAGCAGGTTCTGATTTGTCTATGACTTGAGACATTTTGAGTCATGAAATATGCTTTTTTATTGTCTGTATTTAAGTTATGGATCTACTTCTATTTTTTGGAGACAATCCTATACTAACTTTGTGTATACCTTTAAAATTTGCAGCACTCTCAGCAGCCTTTCTTTGGAAGAACTTTCAGACCTACTCATTGGTAGTACATCTCATGTGCCGAAAATTCTTCTTACTCATTGGCTAGTTGATTCGTTGTTTCTAAATTTATAATCGTATTGTGGATGCAGACAAACCCACCACCAAAGAAATTGCTGTGCTTCTATTCATATGTGCTGATCTTGGGAGGGAACCCACCACCAAAGAAATTGAAGTCATCTCCAAGTGTTGCATCATAAAGAGAACATCTATGGATCTGATTAGATAATAGAGGTTCATGAAAAATGTCTTTAAAGAGAGAATGTAGTGAGGAAATATCTTGTATATCTTGACTGAATCAATGAATTACAGGGATAGACTTTTATAATTATTGTAGATCTAACAAATCTCTAACTCTCTAATAAATTTTTAAATCTCTAATTGACTCTAATTTTACTAAATGTAGAGGGATTGGTACATCATACGATCTTTTGTGTGGAATTGAATGTATTGGCCTGAAGTTTACAAAGTGATTTTCCTTCAATTTATACTTATCTGGTTATGGTTCTAACTTTCCGTTTGTATTTCACCAGATACCAAAACTAGTTCATCAAGAAATTTCCCATAGTTCTGAAACTCTTTGCTCAGCAGTTTGGCGTGGAGTCTGCGGAGAATCTTTCCTGAGACTCTTTAATATATACTCCCCTGAAAATGTATATCGATCTATATTCCTGCAAGAGGATAATTCAGATGGATTATCTTTTGAAAGTAGAACTTTTGGTTTTTCACGTTTGATTGATCTGTCCCCATCAGAGATTGCATTTTTGGCTACTGGTTCTTCTATGGAGCGACTACTGTTTTCTGTAATGAGATGGGATCGGCAATTCTTGGATGGAATCATGGACTCACTCATGGAAGCCATGGATGATGACCCTGAATGCAGTTACCTTGAGAGGGGGAAAGTGAGAGCAGTTGCGCGGATGTTACTGATGCCATCAAGATCTGATACAAATTTACTAGAAAGCAAATATGCAACGGGGCCTGGAGATTCTCCATTTGAGGCTTTAGTTGTCCCTCATCAGGACAGGTTTCTATCCAATAGTAGGCCTCTTCATTCAGCATACACATTTATCCCGCGAAGTAGAGCTCCACCAGTATGTTTTCATACATTCATTTTGTACTCTTTAAAAAAAAAAACTTCATTTATCATATCAATAAAGCTTTTTCATCTCCAATTTTTGTCTTCTCTATAGATTGGCGCCCACTGCTCAGATAGAAACTTTGCCTACAAAATGTCTGAAGAACTACATGACCCCTGGGTAAAGAGGTTGTTTGTTGGGTTTGCACGCACATCTGAACATAATGGACCAAGAAAGCCAGATTGTCCTCCTCATCATTTGATTCAAGAGATTGATTCTGAACTACCAGTTTCACAACCTGCTCTTGAGTTGACATACAAGATTTTTGGGTCTTCTCCACCAATGCGAAGCTTTGACCCGGCAAAGTTGCTCACTGTAAGTTATTTCTTTGCTGGTGTCTTTTTTGATCTTTAGTGATCATATTGTTTTCCTTCCTGTTAAACTCAATTGCTGAAGTGTTTGTTTATGTTACATCTAAATAGGACTCTGGGAAGCTTCAAACACTTGATATATTATTGAAACGTTTGCGGGCAGCAAATCACCGTGTTCTCCTGTTTGCCCAAATGACGAAGATGCTGAATATTCTTGAGGTATTTTTAGTTCTTTTATCTTTTAACCTTCTTCTACAGTGGACATGATGCTGTCCCAAGTTTAGCTGAATCAGTACTATTTCTGATCAATCCTAACGCCATGTTGATTTTGTCAAAATCATGGTATTGGCAGGTCCTAATACAAATTGGTGTTGGCGATGTGGATGAGTCTTTACATATGTGTTTAGATGCATATGATTAGTTGTGATACAAAAAAGTTTACTTAATAATTCAAGTATGAGTTTATGACATAAGCTCATGGTAGCCTGGGTTTGACTTGCCGTAGTTTGCTATCGGTTAGCGAAATAAACTTTAAAGAGGCTCTGAGTTGAGAAAATAAATTTAGAATCATTATCAAGTCAATGAGTTGATTTTGCAAGCCAGCTTGGCAGATTGGAAATCTTACCACAATAGCACTGTAGTCGTTCACTTGTCTTTTTTAGTGGCCTTGCAATCTTCCCTGGATAATCTGTTTTGTTGCTCATGAATCTTTCATATATGCGCAGGACTACATGAACTATAGGAAGTATAGATATCTTAGACTCGATGGATCCTCCACCATAACTGATCGTCGAGACATGGTCAGAGATTTCCAGCATCGGTAGGATTTCATAGACGTACTGATTTTTGTAATGCATTTTTACAGTTAGAGTATACTCTTTCTCTCTCTCTTTTGTTGCTTGTTCTTATCATATGTTATATACATGTGAGGTGTAAGAATTTTTTACTAAAATTTACTTATAAAAAAAAGGAGTTTGTTACTAAGATTTATATTTATGTTGTTGCAGGAGTGATATTTTTGTATTCTTGCTGAGCACAAGAGCTGGTGGACTGGGCATTAACTTGACAGCTGCTGACACTGTCATATTTTATGAAAGTGATTGGAATCCAACTTTGGATTTACAGGCAATGGATAGAGCTCATCGGTTGGGTCAGACAAAAGATGTTAGTTTTTTTATTGCTAAAGTTTGGTTTTTCCTTTTCAGAATGCTACAGGCATTTGGATGGTTTGAGAGCCTCCAAGCAAAGCCATTTATTTTCTTGGCTCTTTGGAGATTACTTGCCTCCTTATGTGTTGTCTTTGTTTGTCCATCTCTCTCTCTCCCTCTCTCACACACACCCACCCACCCACCCACTGGGACACAGAAAATGTCTTTAATTGTTCTAAATATTTAGGTTTCCCTAAATTTGAAATCGTTTTGGATTCTTCAATTTAATTTGAAATGCTAATGTTTTCATGGTGTAGGTTACTGTTTACCGACTTATTTGTAAAGAGACAGTTGAAGAGAAGATTCTTCAAAGAGCAAGTCAAAAGAGTACTGTGCAGCAACTCGTCATGACGGGTGGTCATGTTCAGGGTGATCTATTGGCCCCTGAGGATGTTGTATCCTTACTTCTGGATGATGCCCAGCTGGAGCAGAAATTGAGAGAAATTCCATTACAGGTGGGGTTAAAATCTGGTTATCTGTCTATTGTTCCAACTTAGATTCAATTTCCAAGAGATTAGTATCTCTCTAGCTTTTTTTTTTTTTTTGCACAAGAACTTTAACCCTCTCTCTCACACACAATACTCCCTGCCCCTTCCCCCTCCCCCCCCAACACACACCCACACACACAAAAAGAGTTCCTGCTTGGCTTTATTTTCAAGAAACTGTCTGTTGAGAAGATGGAATAAAAGAACGTCATCTTGATGTTCCTTGAAAATAGGCTATGCAGAAAATATGTTTCTGGAAAAATAGTTTCCAAAATATGTTACTAGACATGTTTGTACACTTTCTCTCTTTCTTTACCCAGAAAAAATTGATTCTGGAGAACAAAGTCAAACAGGTACTTGAACTGTTTTCAGAATTTTTTAATTATCTTTTTCTCCGGCCAGGTTAAGGATAGACAAAAGAAAAAACTGTCAACAAAGGGTATACGGGTAGATGCAGAAGGTGATGCATCTTTGGAAGACCTAACAAATGCTGAAGCTCAGGGTACTGCACCTGAGCCCTCTCCAGATCCAGAGAAAGCAAAATCCAGTAGCAAAAAGGTACTGAAATATTTTCAGATTTATTTTTTTTATAAATAGAATCTTGATTTTTTTTTTTTATAATAGCAGTTTTATATACAAATTCAATTCATTCCTTATTTATTATTTATCAGAATAGTATTGAAACAAAATTACCAGAGATCTTTGTGTACTGTGGTGGTTTACGAATACCTGCATTGTTTTCTAGGGTTTGACAATTAGAAAAAGTTCCTGGGTTCAATTCTCAACACTTATGACATTTCATAAAACTGTAGTGAACAAACATTCCATAAAACTTCATTGAATGGAATGAGAAAAAACTAGGTGCATTGTTTTCTATGTAGTTGATATTTATGGCAAGCTTTTCTAAACTTGGTGCTTTCAGTTTTGTTTACGATAATGTCTTTGTGCAGCGAAAGACGGCTTCTGACAAACAAGCTCCATCAAAGCAAAGGAATTCCTCAAAATGTGACATCACCGATGGACTACGAGTTTGATGACTCCCTTCAAAATTCTGAACCACAAGCACAAAAGCCCAAGAGGCCGAAGAGGCCAACGAAGAGTGTAAATGAAAATCTTCAACCGGCATTTACTGGCACGCCCATGGCAGGTCCAGAGCAGACCCATTATCTACCTGTGAATGAATTAGGTTCTGGTGGTTTCAGAGTAGGGCAAGATACCTCACAGCATAGCAACCCATTTAGTTGATAGTTCAATGAAATATAAAAGATTTTACATTCATTGATCAAGCTGTGGGTCTATTCCATGAGTGGTTACAAGGTTGCCTTGTATAACCAGAAATGGGGGTTCTTTTTTCCCTGGCCCTGTATCGGCTGCAAGACGAAAAGAGACAACCGAGAAAAGAAAGTGGAGCTGTAGGATTGTATATACTATTTGTACGGAATTAGGTTGTAGATTCACTGGCTATACATAATGAGGATTGGGGCATGTATAGATGGGTTCTCTCTCTCTCTCTCTCTCTCTCTCTCTCTCTCTAATTATTTTGGCTGCACAAGCTATATAGTCTTGATGGTGTAGTAAGCCCCATTCCAAAATGTTGGTTTAATGACAGAAATCTCATAGCCTTCTCTCTCTCTCTTTCTCTCTAGCTTGTGTGTGTGTGTGTGCCCCCAAGTTGGACAATTTAAAGCCCCTTCTCAAGACTAGGTTATGACTTAAACTTGGCCAATCAAGAACTTATATGCAAACAGAAGCCAGACCACCACAAGCTTTCAATATGCCGTTATGTATTTGTCATTAAGTTATCTTGGTTCTTTGAAGTAATAACATATTATAAAGATGAGATCTAGGGTTTCATATAACTAACACAAGGCATCAACAATAGTTTTATTGAGTCGGTTGTTTTGGCCATAACAAATATATCTGTGATTAAGCAAGGCTAAGGAAGCTAGGAAGCCAAGATTGTAGCTCAATTGATATCTCTTGTTGTTTCAAACAGATGCATCTCGGGTGAAAACTACGAAGATTCCCAAAAAAGGTAATACTAGGAAGTCCTTGGGTCCATAGCCAAGACCTACCTAATTGAATTTTCAATCAAAGGTGAGTCTCTACCTTAGAATGACTGAGGTGATTGAAAGTATCTCATGAATCCGATATATGCATCTTCCTTCTCACAATGTATAGATCCCACATGACTGTGAGACTCGATATATGCATCTTCATTCTCACAATGTGTCACTAAGAGGAATGATGCATATCTTGCACTTTAGGGTGTGGAGCCATACACTATGAGAGGATGTATATATCATCGCATTTAACCTGAGTGTACTGTACTGGTTTTGTTACCATTATAACAGGGAGTATGATCCCCGAGCTTTGTTCAACTGAAATTTGTCAAGCACATTACACCTTCACAACCATGCTTGCGTTATCTTAAACATGTCCTAAAAACGCAAAATGCCTACATAAAAGTGGATCAGCAATTCAAAACCAAAATTTTAGTCGTCCCTAGTTTAATTACCACAACAACAAGCTAAAGTTTTTCAGCACCCTAGTTTTCATGAAAAATAAAACACATCTAAACAGGAATTATATTTTACAACTCCAAATAATATTTCCTTTAGAAGTCTCTGCCTCTCTGGATATTGACCATTAAGCCATAGTATTATCAGCAAGGCATAACTCACACCATGTCTTTCACATAATTATATATCTCAATTCTCAAGTACCAGCATGTTCCAGATCCACACCAAAAAAAGAAAAGAAAAAAGAAGGAACAACATATTTACACTGGCATGTATTCCAAACAAAAACTATTTAAATAAACGCACTAGTGCGCCATAGTCCAGGAAGACAATTTATATGGTTCTAGATTCTCGAAAGGCTTAACCGTCATGGAAGGGAAAGAGCTTGAGCATGGTGGCGGATGTGATCATCAATGAAGGTGGCAATAAAATAGTAAGAGTGATCGTAACCGGGTTGCAATCTCAGAAGGAGTGGAACATTAACATTCCTGCATGCCTCTTCAAACTTGTGGGGCAGCAGTTGGTCATGCAAGAATTTGTCATCTTCCCCCTGCACAAATTTGGCAGTAAACATTAAATTGAATGGCCATGATATCCATCATGTTTATAAGATTTGAAAATACATAGGAGCAGATTTTTTTTTTTTTTTCGATTTTGATGCAACAATATCAGTAGCTACTAGACAAGGATTTACCTTTCCTCCAATAGTTTAAACCCAATACCTACTTTTTTCTAGAAGGCAGAGAAATCGGTATAACTTAGGCTAATTAGAGGAGAAATGTGTACCTAGAAAGTAGCAACTAGAGGTTATGATAATATATTTACAAATGGAAATCTAAATTCATCCACAAATATATTTCATTTTACATGGCATGTACACTTCAGTCACCACCTCCACTCTCCAAGATACGTTTGGAATGAAAGGAGAGGAGTATCTTTCGGCCACCTTCCCCTATAATCCCATGTCCTCTCCCTCCATCCAAACATGGGGTAAAAGAGTTACTAAATAACTTTGGTGAGATCCTACCAGGCGATGGTTCATTGTCTTAATTTCTTCCATAAATATCAAATCCTTTCTTGTAATGTAATGTAGCAATCCTTTATATGAATTAAAAAATGCAAAAGCAAATCTTTTCACTCCTATTCCTATTCTTGAAAATACATATTGCATTCTTTATTTTTCAGGAACCAGAAGCTTCATTCCGTCATGGTTCTTTGGTTACAAGTTCCATTCCCCAGGCCTGATATTCCTGAGCAACCCCCCTCCCCCCCAAAAAAAAAAAAACAACACCATCCACCCCAAAAAAGAAACCTTTTCTGTCAGCTAAAGAAACTCAAATATGGAAAAGTATCTGAAATCACCCACATGAAATTTAATCATGGCTCTTCTGACTAGAAGGCAAATTTATGACTACACATCCATTAACCAAGAAATATCGAGCCATAAAGTTGAAAATATTAATGCCTCTCTACCAGCTCAAGGTTTAATTTAGATGTTACAAAGTGTTATCAATAAGACTCATAAGACATGATAGAAAATGTAATTATAGGGTGCTTTATTTATCATCTAGCATAGAATATACATTGCTGAGTATCAGTATCCGTAATCCGTCACCTTAAAGCATAAATTACTTTGAGACTGTTTTTCATGTTTAGTCATACAGTATTAAACTTAAGTTCTTTTAATCAGCTAGGCTTTAGTGGAATCCTGAATGAGAGAACTAAAAATTACAATACATAGAAGGCAACTGCTGAAACCATCCTCTATGCATGGAATCAAAGTGACCAACAACAACACAAAAGTAACCAAAACCACATTAAATTATTAGTACTCAAAAATCGCTACTTTAGCTTATCATTCTCCTTGGTAATTAATATCAGCCTGCTATAATCGCCTACTAATTCAATCGTCAACTTAACGTGGGAAAGTTTAAAAGACGAATTCATGTGCCTGGTGAAAATAATTTAAGGATATAACCTCTTACCTGATCAATGAGAATGGTAGCAGATACATCATGGTACTTAGAAATCAGGGAAGTGGCATCATATTCCTGCATTTTGTAAATTCATTTGTTATAACTAAGGCACCGTGAAGGTCAGTGATTTTAGTAAATTGCCTAGAAATTACCTCCCAATCAGCTTTGTTGCCACCTAGATAATTTGTGAAAGCCTTCTGGCCCCAGGCACAATTTATAGGATTCACAATGGGGGAAAAAGCAGACACTGACTGAAAAATGAGTGGAGAAGGAAAAAAATTAAAAGCAAAAGTGATTACAAGAGGTTTCTATGTTGAAAGAAAACAGCCAATTTCAGAACTTTGTTAGTTTGTTGAAATGTTTAGACCTTCAAGTACATAGAAGTAAATATTATCATCTATTACCTTATACTTGTCCAGGTTTTTAAGGTAGATTGTTAAAGCACCATGCCCACCCATAGAATGACCAGATATAGATGCCTGTGAAGTATTAAGCTGTGGGAAATTTTCACTTAGAAGTTTTGGCAATTCTTTGACAATGTAGTCATACATACGCCAGTTCTTCCACTTCTCTTGTGTAGCATTCAGATAAAATCCAGCACCTGTTCAAGAAAAAATAAATTAAATACTGCAACTAAAGGCTAACTCACTCTCTAACAGAACATGCACTCCCTACTATTTAGAGGGTGTTCGTATGCAATAACCTTTAATGCATTATTTAATAAAAATTCATTTAGCACCATACTTAATGCAAAATGTGTGTTTCAAAAAAAAACCGTTTGCTGAAACAGAGAGAATGGAAGACAGGCTGAGGTTTAGCAGGTATTAAAGCCATGGCCACAAACTGTCAACTATTATTTTTTTTTCTAATTTAATTTAATTGAATCCGTATTATTTTAACAAGTATTACAACTCTCTTTTTGTTAAGATTTTCTACGGGGAGAATCGAATTCAAAACTAGTCAATGAAAATGAAGCACCAACCAGCATCAGTTAAACTCCCTCATGTGAATTTTGTTTATATGTCAGCAAAACACTAACAAGTTGTCTTTATCAACATGAATGAACAATAATGATAGTAGTAACAACAAAAGGAACAATTCTCTAGAGAGACTCATCCAATTTTACGCTAAGGCAAGCATCTAAGTTCACAAGAATTGAACAAATAAAAGTAATTTCTTACATCCATACGAACAACTGTTGTGCTGTATTGTTCAATTTAATGGACCTATACGTTGCATTAGTATATTCACATAAAAGCAACAAATATAATTGCAGCATTATGAACAGTAAAATTAAAAATAGTTATACAATGATATCCTCTACTCATTATATATGAAAAACAACATATGAATAGTTACTGATTAGTAACTAATGATACAAGCCACCTACAACAAGCAATTAAAGCATAGTTTGGCATACTCAATTTACTTACAACCACACTTCTGTAGATAGAAGATATATGAAATCAAACATCTCTGTCATTTCGTCATGATTGCCCTAGTCACCAGAACATAAGAACTACCCAGCAGCATAATATGTTAAAAGATTGAATATTCATAATATGGTACTAAAAGATTGAATATTCAAATGGGATCTAACCCATAGCATTTATCTGACAATTAAGATGGTTAAATAGGTGAAACAGATAATTTAGAAAATAAAATTCAATGGCCTGAATGTTGCATACCTACACCAAAATCCCAGCTGTCTGCCTCTCCTTCTACATTCAGGCCTCCTGTAATAAAGAATATCATGTAAGAAATAGTCAGCATTGAACATCCTGGAATACAACTACTACAGTAATAAGGCAGTTTGGAATCAAAATTTGACATCTTAACAATAAAGAAACAGAAAAAACCGATCATTTTAAGAAAAGAAAGTACTGCTTAGGCTTGGCAACCAACGGCAAAATAAATGCGTTCATGCTCATTGAGTATTATTTTTAGATTCGTAATATTGTCATGCTCACCAAGTGTTGGATTACTTGAGCATTATGTTTCCTAACAAAATTACTATATCTTTCACTCCTCTGTTATAATGTCATCCTCTACATTTCTCCTTGTCTGAGAAAATGAGAGAATTAATTTCTCAAGATATAACAGATAAGTGGTTCGAAAGATTGAGTCACAAAGCAGGGGTTGCCATTAGAAGCCCAAGCTCAGTATTGTAAGACCTTACTTTTGGATAGATACATTACACTTCAATCAAAATGACTGCTTTGGTTGTTTATCATAACATATGCTTGCTTTACCAGTCTCTCAGTGAGTGTGTATTTTCCACTTGACAAACTTGTCACCAGTTTTTATAAAGAAGAGATGTTGTAACAATAACGTGAAAAACTTATTCAAGTTACTTAATATAAAAAAGAATTTATGAAGTATATCACAGGCTTATCAAATACTTGAATACAGCCGTATGTTACAACAGTTTCACTCAGCTTTCACTTAGCCTACTATAGTCTTTAATTGGTAACGTCTTAGTTGCACGCTAGAAAGCATGGGCACTTCAAAATAGCCACCATACCCTAGGAAGCACAGATACCTCAGATTAACCAATGTACCCATATCTGATACAGATATGCCAGGAATATGAGGGGATAAAGACGGCAGTGATAAGTTTGGGGGATAGAAGTCAAATGTATTAAGAAAAAGAAAGGGTGCAAGATCTAGTGTTTTAGAAAGTTACTAAATTTCTATAAATATCATAGAAGTATAGTAGATCAAGGTTTTTTTTTTTTGTAATTTACATTTCTATTCATCATTTACACATATTTTAAGCATTTTGATCATTGTTATTTATCTTTTAAACTAAAATCTTAGATAATATAGATTTAGAAATATTTTGTATCCCTACCATATAGTATCCTAAATTTTCAAAAATTGACATATTGTTGTGTAGATATTATACTGTTTCCATGTCCCATATCCACATCGGTGCTTCATAGAATCATAGGTTGCATGTGGCTCTTATAGCATTAAGCAAAATAAATACTTCATGGGTATAAGTTCTAGACTTGTAGTTAAAACTGGCATCTACAAATAAAAACCCAAAAATTAATTCTATATGGGTTGCTGTCTTACTTGGGGATGTATCAGGGACAATCAAAGCAACACCCTCACTTGAAGCAGCACGTTGAGCTCCTGACTTGGTTATAAAATTCTCATCTGTGCAGGTAAGGCCAGAGAGCCAGTACAGTACCTGCTCATTGATGATAGAAAGACCTTTAAAATGTCATTATCAGACATTCTAGAGCACCAAATACTACATTGGTATATCAGAGTAAGAAAGTTGATAAATCGATTTTAGAAGTGCTTTCTAATTATAATATGTTAAGAGTGCAATAACACACCTCAAGAGTATTGATCTTTGCTGACACAATTTGGTATGGAAAGTACAACATGGAGGTCGGTAATAACTTCTTTTTTTCTTTTTTTAAATAATCAATCTTACATAATATATCATAATTTTAAGTCTCTAGTGAATAATGGTACTTCGGGAATGATTGAAGTTGCAAATTATTACAAGGGGTCCAGAGGTTCGATTCAATCATGGATTTTCCAGATCTTGACAACTAAGTTTCTCAGTCTAATTGGTAATTCAAATGGATTCTACTCCAGTGGTTTTCCAATTTGACAACTTCATTTGATTCACCATGAACCTTCATTTGACTGAAGTAAATACAGCCACAGACTCGGATTTACTATTAAAAGAAAAAGAAAAACATGGATAAGTCAATCATTTTGATTTATCTATTCGTTTCAACCAGAAATTCACATAAATAACACTTCACACAAAACTAGACAGAATTTCGCTTACAGAACTAGACAGAGAACTGGATTCTTTTTCAGATATGCTTGCTTTACCAGTCTCTCAGTGAATTTTCCACTTGACAAACTTGCACCAGTTTTTATAAAGAAGAGATAACAATAACGTGAAAAACTTATTCAAGTTACTTAATATAAAAAAGAATTTATGAAGTATATCACAGGCTTATCAAATACTTGAATACAGCCGTATGTTACAACAGTTTCACTCAGCTTTCACTTAGCCTACTATGGTCTTTAATTGGTAACGTCTTAGTTGCACGCTAGAAAGCATGGGCACTTCAAAATAGCCACCATACCCTAGGAAGCACAGATACCTCAGATTAACCAATGTACCCATATCTGATACAGATATGCCAGGAATATGAGGGGATAAAGACGGCAGTGATAAGTTTGGGGGATAGAAGTCAAATGTATTAAGAAAAAGAAAGGGTGCAAGATCTAGTGTTTTAGAAAGTTACTAAATTTCTATAAATATCATAGAAGTATAGTAGATCAAGGTTTTTTTTTTTGTAATTTACATTTCTATTCATCATTTACACATATTTTAAGCATTTTGATCATTGTTATTTATCTTTTAAACTAAAATCTTAGATAATATAGATTTAGAAATATTTTGTATCCCTACCATATAGTATCCTAAATTTTCAAAAATTGACATATTGTTGTGTAGATATTATACTGTTTCCATGTCCCATATCCACATCGGTGCTTCATAGAATCATAGGTTGCATGTGGCTCTTATAGCATTAAGCAAAATAAATACTTCATGGGTATAAGTTCTAGACTTGTAGTTAAAACTGGCATCTACAAATAAAAACCCAAAAATTAATTCTATATGGGTTGCTGTCTTACTTGGGGATGTATCAGGGACAATCAAAGCAACACCCTCACTTGAAGCAGCACGTTGAGCTCCTGACTTGGTTATAAAATTCTCATCTGTGCAGGTAAGGCCAGAGAGCCAGTACAGTACCTGCTCATTGATGATAGAAAGACCTTTAAAATGTCATTATCAGACATTCTAGAGCACCAAATACTACATTGGTATATCAGAGTAAGAAAGTTGATAAATCGATTTTAGAAGTGCTTTCTAATTATAATATGTTAAGAGTGCAATAACACACCTCAAGAGTATTGATCTTTGCTGACACAATTTGGTATGGAAAGTACAACATGGAGGTCGGTAATAACTTCTTTTTTTCTTTTTTTAAATAATCAATCTTACATAATATATCATAATTTTAAGTCTCTAGTGAATAATAACATGGTACTTCGGGAATGATTGAAGTTGCAAATTATTTGACAAGGGGTCTACTGGAGGATTATTCATGGCATCAGGTTTGATTTTTCCTTTGTACTGTTTCCATCTTGTGCACACTTTGACTAAGTTTCTCTCTTAATAAAATCTCAGTCTCTAGTGAATAATGGTACTTCGGGAATGATTGAAGTTGCAAATTAACAAGGGGTCAGAGGATTAATCATGGTTTTCCAATTTGACAACTACTCAGTTTATCAGATTCACCATGAACCTTCATTTGACTGAAGTAAATACAGCCACAGACTCGGATTTACTATTAAAAGAAAAAGAAAAACATGGATAAGTCAATCATTTTGATTTTTCTATTCGTTTCAACCAGAAATTCACATAAATAACACTTCACACAAAACTAGACAGAATTTCGCTAATTTTCTTTTTCTAATAAAGTTATGGGTTCCAAAAACTTGGTTATAACCTCAGTAACTTAAATCAGGTATGGCTTCAGTATAGGAACAAAATCAAAATCACCAACTAATTTTCAATCAAAAACGAATTATCCCAACTCCTCGAATCATGAATTATTTGTTGGGAATAAAAAACCTTATTCCTAAAACCTGTGGGATGCGGAAATAAATAACAAGCACAATCACACACAAGAACACAAAGATTTACGTGGAAAAACCCTTTCAACTTGAAGGGAAAAAACCACGGGACAAACTCCGAATAAATCCACTATTATAATACGCAATTACAATAGTTCTTCTCAAGTTAATGCCTAACCTGAGGTACTCACCAAATACAATAATACCCTCTCTAGGAATTAACACTCAACAAACTCTCTAGAGGAAACCCCAAATATATCTGTGATACTTCTCTGCATTAATACAAGCATCACAAATTCTCCTTGATTTGTGCGCTAACCCATAAACCTCAGAGAATACCCAAAACCTTTCTCTTCTCCCCGCAGGGAGGAATCCTAGGCCAAAGCCTTCTTCAACTTGCACTCTTCACGTGGTGCTCTTTCATCTCTCTATAGGGGAGGAACCTTTGGGCCAAAGCCTCCTTCAAGCTACACTCTTCTCATAGTGCTCTTTCTTCTTCTCTCCCTATAGGGGATGGCCCCCTAGGGCTTCAAGCCTCCTTGTAACCGCACTCTCTCTCTATAGGGGAGAGCCCTCCTTGTAGCCGCACTCTCTCTCTATAGGGGAGAGCCCCCTAGGGCTCTCAGGCCACCAAATACTTGATAACATAGTCTATTTATAAGACTTCAATTC
>OU015761.1:66167355-66190505 GCA_907173295.1 Fagus sylvatica | reverse complement strand
AAAAAAAAAAAAAAGGTAGCTGCATGATTGAGAGAGAAGAGAAAGAGAGAACATACCCACTTCAGGATCAAAAGCTGCAGAGAAGTAGTAATGGTGGGATGAGAGAATAAGAGAAATGAGAAAGAGAAAAATGGTGGTGAGGTTGGTGTGGAAGGCAATCATGGTGTTAATTTGTTGCTACTCTGTTTTTTCTTTTGCTTGGTGTTTGAAACTTTGCAGTTGCTGCTATGCCGTCTTTGTGTCTCTCTTATAAGAGCATGAGCATTGGAACCCACATGAATAATACCAAAGTACCAACAACAGCTCTAAATAGCTCACAAACCAAACCAGGTCTAAGCGAGATGTCAAATTTGCTGTATCATTTGTTATATGCACTGTAAGGTGCTAAATTTTAAATTTGTAGAGGTTAAATTTTTTTTTTTGCTAAATTTGTAGAGGTTAAATTTAACATATTGGTTAGAAGACCTAATTTTAAAAATGTCAAATTTGATCATTTAATTTGCCACATTAGCCATCAATTTTCTTTTGACATTTCCTTTGAAGATGCTCTATAAGGTATATATTTTTGAATAAAGGTTTGGAGTAATTTTTCCAATCCATTATGTGGCGACTCAAAATACACGTTATGAGTGATTGCCCTTTGAGTGATTATTCAGTAGTCCAGAACTATAAATAAATGCGTAGTCCCCTTCTCACATGAATGGTAGGTCCCATCACATAAATGTGGGTTCCACTAATTAAATTCATGGTAGGACCTACCATTCATATGAGAGGGGGACTATGTATTTATTTGTAATCTTGGACTACTAAATAATTTTTTTTGCCCTTCTCTAACCCTTACTGTCAAACTTTAAAACAAACTTTCCACTTATTGATGAGTCACAACATAATGAGTTGGAGAAAGATTCTTTCGAATTGGTTTGGAAATAAACCCCATCCAATATTGTTACTATGTAAACATAACATTCATAAATATTATTGAATGCACATTGTCGAGCAAATTGGATTTCTTGAGAGTTGATTATAATTGTAAATTCTAATAATGTGATCTAAGCAAATAAGGTATTTGAATTATAAGGAAAAAAAAACACTAATGTAATCTGGCAGCAATGGCCAGAATGTGTTTATCACAGTGCCATCATCAATCAAAGAATGGTATTTTTCGAAATGTGATTTAATCAAAGAAAGAACTTCCAAAAAAGGAAAAACAAGTTGGTGTCTTTATCTGTGTAAGTGTAATGTATGTGTCTATGCAGACAATTGAATGAAACCAATCCTTCAAATCTCAAAAAAACTAATAAAACCCACCAAAATCCTTATTAGATACCTTAAAGATAAACCAAGAAAATATTTTTGCATTATTCATAAAAAAAAAAAAAGTAGCAACATTATTGAGAGAGAAGAGAAAGAGAGAACATACCCACTTCAAGATCAGAAGCTGCAGCGAAGTAGTAGTGGTGGGATGAGAGAATAAGAGAAATGAGAAAGAGAAAAATGGTGGTGAGGTTGGTGTGGAAGGCAATCATGGTGTTAATTTGTTGCTACTCTGTTTTTTCTTTTGCTTGGTGTTTGAAACTTTGCAGTTGCTGCTATGCTGTCTTTGTGTCTCTCTTATAAGAGCATGAGCATTCGAACCCCCATGGATAATACCAAAATACCAACAGCTCTAAATAGCTCACAGACCAAACCAAGTCTAAGGGAGAGGTATCATTTGTCATATGCAGTGTAAGATGCCAAATTTGTAGAGGTTAAATTTAGAGTACCTAATTTTAAAAAAGTCAAATTTGAGCCTTTAATTTGTCACATTAGACATCAATTTTCTTTTGACATTTCCTTTGAAGATGCTTTATAAGGTATATATTTTTGGATAGAGGTTTGGAGGAATTTTTCCAATCCATTATATGACAACTCAAAATACACATTATGAGTGATTGCCCTTCTTTGACCCTTACTACTAAACCTTAGATTTATTGACGATTCACCACATAATGAGTTGAAGAAAGATTCTTTCAAATTGGTTTGGAAATAACCCCATCCAATATTGTTACTATGTAAACATAACATTCATAAATATTAGCATTTTATAATTATAGGTTCAATTAATGAGTTGGCATAGGTTAAGGTACATTTAACATGAATTATAAGTTATAACTATTGATATACGTTTTTAGATAGTTAAAAAAAGAAAAGAAAAAAGGGGGCAAATTATACTAGTCAATAATTCATTAATTTGCACGGACAAATTCATCTTGGTTGTCCATTTTATTTTAGGATAAAACTTGGGTACAGTTTCTTAAGTCAAGTACATTAAATTCCCTAATTGAATTCAAACACATAGTTACATTAACCAATAAAACACAAACAATATTATTTTTTTCAAGAATATTTAAATTTAATGTGTTTAAATTCAACTTGAAACCTAATATATTTAACTTAAGAAACTGTACTTAAGTTTTATCCTTCATTTTATATGTACATAAAATTTAACTTAACTTTTTAAAAAACACATAAAAATATCATTTAGTATAGCTTTAAATGTGCCTTAATTTTTGCATTTGTGAGCAAACCCTATATAACCATTATATATAGACGATTTAGTCGGATTGCATTGACCTCTATAAACATTGGTGCAGGAGGAGGACAGAAATGATTTCTCGTTTCTCGGAGCTAACTGCTACTTAACTACTGCTTTACCCACGCGCTCTTAGGGAGCGTGTTCACTTTTTTCTATATAACGGTTACGAGGATTAAATGCTCTACCTTGTCAATCTAATAATTTAATAATGGACTTCCCTCTTTTTTTATTAGGAAAATATTCAATGTGTGTGCATGCCACTAGGTTTTTAATTTATTTATTATTATCCTTTTTTTTTTGGTCAAAAACAATTGATGGGATGATCATAGATTCATCAATTGTGTCGAATGGTGGGTGTGAATTAAAAAAATTAATAATCTATCAACTTAAGTATGGATTGATTGTGTTTTTGTTTATTCTTTTTATTTCTACTATATAACTACAAGACAAGCATTTCAATCAAGAACATTGTAAAAATTAAATTTTGTAATTAAAAAATGAAGATACTTTTCTAAATTTGATTAGTGTGAGATTTAGTACAGAATCGATCATAGATTATTCTCTGAATTTAAAAGAACGCCGAATTTTATTTTGATTAATGATTTATTTAAAATGTAATGAGAAATAACTATTTTTTGTTTATATGTTATTAATATTGAATGGACATTATGCCTATAGTTCTGAATCTCTAATTAATTGATGAACAATGGTATTATTTATTTATTTTTTTTATTCAATAGTTAGAGGAAGAGAGATTTAAACCCTAGATGTTACCATTGGAAACACAAATGTCAAAAAATATCAATTGAATTACAAAGTTCTTGACATAGTATTAATCATTCGTACTCATTATTATTATTACCCAATGAGCCAGCTACAAGATCTTGTGTCTAGCTAAACCAAAAAACATTACAATTTACAGGATAACAGATGCTGGAAAAGTTTTGAGGGGAGTGATTGCAAACTAAACCTGGGTTATGAGAAATATAGAAAGTACTACAGGCAAGTCACTAAGCAGAAGGTTTAGCAAAACAAAAGTCACTAAGCAGAAAGGTGGTGTTGTCTTAAAGAGAAGGTGTCTTTAACATTTTACTTGCCTAATCAAATTTGAATTAGAGTAGATGAAAAGTATCGTAACTCCATTAAATGATCTCAAGCTAGCTAGTATGGGCTAAGTACCATTTTCATCACCAAAGTAAACCCCACCAACTCTAGTGAGTCAATCCGGGACTACCTCCCCTCTGAGCAGCCATCCACATTTGAATTTGAGTAAATTAAAAACCGTTCTCATTAGGTCAAGACACTAAATGGTTTTTGGTGAAGGTATGATTCAAATATAGATCTCTTATTTGATAATAAAAAACTTTACCAGTTGAGTTAATTAGAAACAACCATGAAATTTCTTCTTGTGTAAGGGGTAAAATCTTAATTTGAAGGAGGGACCGACCACCTTAGTTAGGTGATTGGATTTGATAACGATCTACATCAATTAGGATGTGGCCCTTCTATTCAATTCATCCTCTCACATGTTTGTGATGAATTTTTTTATTAATAAAACCAGAAACTCTCCCTTTACTATTTTTGTACAGAAAACATAATTTGCATATGTAGAGAGAGAAAATACACGTTTCTTGGCAGTGGCACAGACGCACAGTTGAACTTGATTATTGTTTCAGCTTGATCATACCTTGTTACAATTAAGTTTACAATTCTATTTTTCTAACAGCCCATAAATCGGGAACATGCTTTGGCACAAGCTACACTTTTTTGTTTTGTTTTTTGGATTGGAACTAGACAAAATTCCTTGACCAAGATACAAGGTCAATACACTAGAAAACATATACAGCCATGCATATGCACATTTTGGTACAAACAACGTACAATTATTTTTTCAGCTCATTTATTTTTTCCTCTCTCGTGACACTTTTCCATTCCTCAACCCATGTCACTCAATTATGTTTCAAAATAAGCAAAAATACACATTTACTCTTTATATTTTGGGAATGTTTTTATTTTGATCCCTATGTTTTATAATGTTTCACTCTAATCCTTGATTTTTGAACATATGTTATATTTGATGAGAAGATTTTAAAAAGTTAAGGAAAATAAGGAGGGTAAAGACTCAAATGGACTTATATTAAAAATTCAAGAACTAAAATATATGGACCAAAATTGAAAACACCCCAAAATCGGTTTCATAATCAATTTCAAATCGGGTTTCAAGTTCCATCTTCAAAACTTGAAAAAAGTCATGAATTGAAAACTTAAAACGAAAACATGTACCAAACAAGCCTATAAGGACCAAAAGTGTATTTTAATACTATTTTTGCCAACAAAAATATGGGTGATGGGCCAAATGGGTTGGGCTTTTTCTTGTCCAAACTACCCTGCAGTGTCTCACATGAAGCCCAGCAATTTCAACTTCCCGGATTGGGCCAACTGTTCTATTTATTGGGCTCACACGTTAAAAACGAGGGCATTTCTGACATTTTGACCCAAATAACATAATCCATAACCTAAACCTAAAACCTATCTCGCTCCGCTTTGAATCCTTTCTCTGAGAGAGAGAAAGCAAAGCTCGAGCCATGGCGACCTACGATCTCACCCCCCGAATCGCGCCGAACTTGGATCGCCATCTTGTTTTCCCACTCCTTGAGTTTCTCCAGGAGCGTAATCTCTACCCAGACAAGCAGATCCTCGAGGCCAAGATCGGTCTTCTCAGCATGACCAATATGGTCGATTACGCCATGGACATTCACAAGAGTCTCAACCCCACTGAAGATGTGCCCCAAGGTCCCAATCCCTCTCTCTATCTCTCTATCTATATGTGTATTTATGTATATGAAAGTTTGGGTTTTTTCGCAAATTGTGGACATTTGTTGTTATAAAAAGTTGGGGTTTTTGATTTTGTGTGTGTAGATATGGTGGAGAGGAGGGCAGAGGTGGTGGCGAGATTGAAGTTGTTGGAGGAGGCGGCGGCGCCTTTGGTGAATTTCTTGCAGAATCCCAGTGCTGTGCAGGAGCTTAAAGCTGATAAACAGTACAATCTACAAATGCTTAATGAACGATACCAGGTTTTTATTTTAAAAAATTGGATTTTGTTTTTTGGGTTTTGATAAATTTGTTTGGAGGTTTTGTTTATGTGGTGCTTCCTTGAATTTATTGTCATTTATATACATGGGTAAAACTTAGGTACATTATATTAGGTTGTTAAATTCAAACATATAGTTGAATTATATATAATTTTACCATATAGTTAACAGGTTAAGGTGTTTGTAGTATTATTGGGTTTGGGTTTGATAACAAGTGATACATTGGGGAATGTTGGAATTGTGGAAACTATGCACGAACTACAGAAAAAGATAGCAGTGAATTTTTGTGATGACCAAAGACTGTTTTTTTATGTGGAAGTTAGATACATATCCAACATGATTTGAACCTAGGAGGAAGCGCCGTTTGAGCCAAAACTTATTAGCAATGAGTACCAACGATTAGGTATTTTCTCATAGATGCGTGGTCAGGGAGAATCTTATTTGGTAGTGCTTGTGCATCATTTATTAAGACTTAAAAGAATATGTGTGCTCTTAGGCATGAGCATATACTGCTTTTCCCGTTACGAGTGAATGTGGGTGGGTCAGTTGCTTGTAGGTTTTACTGCTTAGAGGCGAAACCGAAGGACTCTTCTTTAGTAAGTTTCATTATGTTATAAAAAAAATGCTTTGTTAGCATAAGATTGCCAGTATGTGCCTCTTGGGCATGATGATAAATTGCTTAGACCATTAGGGGTGAATGCCCCTGGATTACTCGGCAACTGGTTCTGGCGAGTGGGGTTAATTGCCCGTAAGAGTTTGATAGCAGTGAAGATTGTTGTGCAGTATGTTTTGCGATGTGCAGCTCTCTAAGTGAAGTTCTCCTATGTTATCAAGATTGCCAGTATGTGTTAGTTGTAATTCAATTTATAGTTGTGGTACACCTTTGGTGGACTTGAAAAGAATATAAGTATTGATAGCATGAATTGCTGTTATTTGTGAGCTGGTATCTATTTGATTATTTCAATGGTCTTGCTGATGCATTTTTTTTTTAATTCTTATTTTGTTAGGTTTGGCACCTAGAAATTTGAATTTGTTCTATTCTGCTTCAATTTTAATTTATGAACCATTTTTTTTTTTGCCAGATCGCAACGGAGCAGATTGAGGCATTATATCAGTATGCCAAGTTCCAGTTTGAGTGTGGAAACTACTCTGGTGCTGCTGACTATCTGTATCAGTATAGGGCCTTATGCACAAATAGCGACAGGAGTCTGAGTGCATTGTGGGGAAAGCTTGCAGCTGAGGTTTTGATGCAAAACTGGGATATTGCTCTTGAAGAGCTTAATCGGTTGAAAGAAATCATTGACTCAAAGGTTTTTTTCTCCATTCACCACTTGTTTCATTGTGTACACTTGGCTTTTGTAATTTTTCAGTATAAGATATGTTAAGCAATGTTTTTTTTTTCTTCAGAGTTTTGCATCACCAATCAATCAGGTGCAGAATAGAATATGGTTAATGCATTGGAGTCTCTTCATCTTTTTCAACCATGACAATGGAAGAACACAGATCATTGACTTGTTTAATCAGGATAAGTATGCCCTCTTGTTTTCTCCATTTCTATTCTATATGCTTAACTATTATTGAAATGCCTTTTGCTCTATAGTATCTGAGTTTGATTTTGTTAAATATTCCCCTCTCGATCCCTCTAAGTGAGAACTTCAATGATTGTTCGTATTGCTATTGTCTGTAATGGTGTATTTAGCAATTCAATTATAGTTCTAACTGTTTATAAATTAAATAGCCTATAATTAGATCATTCCTTGATGTTGTTTGTTTGTAATTCACTTATGGTTAAAAAAAATGTGCTAATTTGTTCATTATCGTATTATTTGTCTAGTCTTTCTTGTGGTTTTACCAGTTCTTTTTTGATTCGACAACTTACCATCAAATAAAGAGGGGAAAAAAAGTACTGGCTTTGCTTCAGAATATGTTTGTTTTTTAATCTTATCATAATTAAATTGTGATATTTGACATTTGTACTTCCTCCTTAATAAACTCCTAATGTGTGTTGTGAGGAATATTGAGTATGGAATTTGAGTACTATGGACCTCTATATGGACCCTTGCTCTTTTCCATTTGGTGCACATGGCTTGATAGTCATAAATATGAAACCAGCAGCAATGATATGACCTATGATGCTACATGGTTGGTCAAGGATGATCATGTTCTATTGGCATTAATCTTATGCTTTCATTTGGGATTGTCCAACAGGCACATTTTGCAACGGCTGATGCAGTTGCTGCATTAGATATGCCATATGTAGAATTCCAATTTTTTGTTTGTTTGTTGTATGTCTGCTAAGTTCAGTTTTTTGTTCATTCAACCCAAACTAAAAATATGGGAATGTTCTTGTGTCAGGTATTTGAATGCTATCCAAACAAGTGCTCCCCATCTTTTACGTTACTTAGCCACTGCATTCATTGTCAACAAAAGGAGGAGACCACAATTCAAAGATTTTATAAAGGTTGTTCAGCAAGAGCAGCACTCTTACAAAGATCCAATTACAGAGTTTTTAGCATGTGTATACGTCAATTATGACTTTGATGGGGCACAAAAGAAGATGAGGGAGTGTGAAGAAGTAAGTTTCCTATACCTTAATTTTTCATAAAGAAGAAAATACTATTTTCCTATACTTTTAGTGGTTGGGTATGCCCTATGAGAACTTGGGGATAAATGTTTTGAATTGTGATTTATTTTGGAATTCCATCTGAGTATGCTATTCTTCTTATTCACCGATAAAAAAAGAGTATGCTATTCTTGCAAACTATGTATTTTACATACATTTCATAGTTCTCTTTTATATTGTCAAATTAGGCTTTCACTTTTGAGTTTGTTTTCATAATCAAAGGTGTAAAATGTTCATGAAGAAGTTTGCAAGTGCACCATTCTAGTAGTTGTATGTTAGTCACAGCTTAGGCCTTCAATTATTCTAACCTATTATGACTATGTAGGTAATATTGAATGATCCCTTCCTTGGCAAACGAGTTGAAGAAGGCAACTTTTCTACCGTACCACTGAGAGATGAGTTCCTTGAGAATGCCCGCCTATTCATCTTTGAGACCTATTGCCGGATACATCAGCGCATTGATATGGGGTATTTACCTGCCTTTCTTTTTACTTTTCAACTTTTTAACTATGTAACGGAAGCAAATTTAATTATATATTCCATACTTATTTGCTTGCATATTCCTTCAATCTTGCATCCCCCCCCTTTTTTTCAATAAATAGTGTATTTGATTAAGGTGTTTGTAGTTGGCCTACGTTACATAGTTGTCTGAAATAGTCACTTTTCTTTTAGTTGTGGGATTACTAAATTTGTGTATCAATTGGACTAAATCTGAATCTGCTATTTGCTTTGGTGGCAGAGTGCTTGCTGAGAAATTGAATTTAAATTATGAGGAGGCTGAGAGATGGATTGTGAATCTTATCCGGGGCTCAAAGCTTGATGCCAAGATTGACTCACAATTAGGAACTGTGGTTATGGAACCCAATCATCCCAACGTGTAAGTAATAGATATTTTGAATTTATGCATAATTATGCTTGAGGTCCATTATTTGTCCACCATCTTTTCATATTCTGTTCACTCGATTCATTCCATCATCATTCTTTTCTTGATCTACCTTCTAAATTAATTTTCACCATTTCAGGTATGAGCAGCTAATTGACCACACTAAGGCACTTTCAGGACGGACTTACAAGTTGGTTAGCCAACTTCTGGAACATGCTCAGACACAGACTGCTCGTTAAGTTTACTAGCAAAGTTTCCAGGAAGAAGTTGTTCAATTTCTATTTTCAAATTGTTCGCAATTTTGTTTCTTTTGGGTTGAGGGATAGATTCCAATTAGTGCAAATTCTATGGAGCAATTTGAATACCCAGAATTAGATACTAGAATTGTTATAAATTCTTGCAAGATAATTATGTTTTTGTTCACAAGGCTTGTTGTTGACTTGTTCAGATTTGAAGAAATGTTGATTTTTTTCTTTACTTCTAACAGTTATTGTCTGAATGGTTGTGATAAAATCATCTGACTCTACATTCTTACTGCACAAAATCTTTCCCTGTTGGGGCAGATATAAATAATAGAGCCTGAAAACGAGTTAAAAAAATGTCAAGTGAAGTGGTTTGCACTTGATTTGGCACTCTACTTGTTTAGGTAACTGAAAGTGTAAAAAGGTAAAAAGGGTAATCTTGTGGGAGAGGAGAATGGGAGGATGTTTGGTAATTGGTATGTAAATCCGAAAGTATAGAGGGCAAAAAGTCCTATGCTCGTAGCAGGTGTTTCAGGTTAGTTGTATGTCTATCAATCCATGATTGATTCGTTTCTAATGGAAAATGATGTATTAAGGCTTTCTTTTCTTCTTTTTTCAATCCTTGGAAATAATTTGGTTTTTTAGGAAAAAATTCAAGCAATTATCTTCTGATCAAACACTAGACGACACCTTGGTGAGCACAAGTTAACTTTAGGTTCACTCAATTGTTGATCATGGGGTGTTATGACATGATGATAAAATCGTGTAAAGGTAACTCTTAGTGTTACTGCGAAACAAGCAAAGTATGGGGAGTCTTGGGAAAGTGCTGGACCTCTTCCTTCCATCGTCAAAGCTAGAATACCTTGCCAACAAGTTGTCAAGTGGGCATCACCAGCAGTCTCTTTATTTTCTTCTTTACATGTGGAGAGTTTGCAACTTTTACCTATTCACTTTTTTAAATACACTCCAACAAACTCTCTATCCCTTTTTCTACTTTTATTTAAATAATATTTTTTACTATTATTTTAATTTATAGAGGAGAGATTAAGGAAAGAAATAATAAAAAGAAAAGTGTCGTATAAATATTTTAAACGGGTGGAGAGCTACAGTAGCTCCTCCTTTGTGGAGAGCTACTGTAGCATTTAAGAAATGTGGAAAGCCTTTACAGAGACTGTTGGAACACCATTTTTGTGGGTTGGCTCTCCACAATAAGAATAGAGAGCCCAATAGCTAGTTTGTTGGAGTTGCTTACGAAAGCCAGAGAGACCTCCTTTGTGGAGAGCTACTGTAGCATTTAAGAAATGTGAAAAGCCTCTACAGAGACTGTTGGAACACCATTTTTGTGGGTTAGCTCTCCACAATAAGAATAGAGAGCCCAATAACTAGTTTGTTGGAGTTGCTTACGAAAGCCAGAGAGACTTGATCTCATGACATGGTGGAGTCGCCAGTCAATGAATCTCCTAGTAATATTACATGGCTGAGACCACTATCATGCAAAAACAACTCGTGGTGGAAGCCATTAGTTTAGAGTTTTGGGACTAGACAAAAACATGTCATCCAATATTATGTATGTTGAAGCATAAATTTTGCACATCCGATCTGGACATGAGAGAAGGGATTGTCGGAACTACTAGGGTAAGCCCTAATGGGGGAGTATTTGATGCCAAAGTCATTATCCATAGTATTTTCCATGAAGATTATAATTTTTTAGGTTTATGTCTCATATCTATTGTAGCATGGCTTTCTCAATATTTAGGCACCATGACATAGTTATTTTCCTTGATTTTATCCATTTTCTTCATTATGAACCATGATTACCCATGATGAGGGGCATAACTGCCTCCATCATGGGCCTAATTTTAGATTCCCCTCACTATGGATAAGATTTTAAGCATTTAACCATTACCCTTAATTATGAGAGGAGCTGGTTGGATTTTCTCATGCACATCAAATGTACAAATAAGAACTTTCAACTTTCAAGCCAAGGCTTAGCCTCAATGCTACACATTGTTTAAACACCAAAGTTTTCTTCTTATCTCTGCTGCTCACCGCTAATAATAGCCAACATAAGATCCGCAAAAGCTGTTCCCCCCATGTTCATCTTGCAAACATCAATTGGTTTACCATATCGGTTTAGATTAGAAATAGGTTTAGACTAGAAATAACACCTTTCTTTATGTGTAGCTTCTGACCATCATGCCTAAGGCTATTGAGTTTTCCATATCATCCAAGTGATGACAAAAATCCAACCTTCCCTCATCTCATGGTCTGCAACTCACGAGAATGTAATTGGAGAATTAGCTAAAAGTTCTCCATAGCCGCAACTTGCTGAAACACCAACAGTCTCACCGTCCCAGGTATGCAAGTATGTTTGTTCCTTCAACTCCAAGCAGAAAGGATTTGCATGGGCTTGTTGGGAGTGCTCTCTTCTTGGCTACTACTAGACGGCTGTTACCGCGAATTGCCCGATGTACCATGAAGTCCATGACACAAGGGCTTGCCTACTGGAGGCTCTACCATATTTTGGGGGTAATTAGTGTATAATCAGTCTCATGGAGCAGAAATATCTCCTGCATCGATTCTATAGGGAAAATCTCGCTTCTGGGAAACATAGAAAAAAAAGAGCACTTAAATCAAACATAAATTACCAGTCAATGAAATCATTTCAGGTTTTGTATTTATTGGTAACAATCTCCCTTGCATTAATCAAAACGTTCCCAGCAAACAATTCTCCTAATCTAATTCAAAGAGTAGATTTATAACAAAGGAAAAAACTTAGAACACAATTAAATTCTCTATTCATCATTTTCTTGAACATGTATTTCAGTATGGATTAGAGAAAAAGAAGCATGAATACTACGTCAACCTTTAAATGGCATGCAGAAACCTGTAAACGCTGTTCGGTTACAATCGTGAAGCGAGGATCTTATACAAATAAGCATCTGTAACATTCATAATAACATAAATATTACATAATTCACATTCACTCCTTTTCTCTGTGTCAAAACCGAAGAACACCAATAAGCCCAACTCTTCTTCCTCCATAATAAGCATTTTGGCTGAAGGGCTGAGATGCAGTGTGTCGGCAAAAAAATTCGTAGTTAAGTTGTGTATATGAACATTCCCAATGTATCAGGACCAAAACTCTCTTCTTACCGATTATTCCCTTTGATCCTTTATATAGAATCCTCAAGCTCAAAACTGCAATATCCACATGATACAATCATTTCTAGACGAATGGGCAGGGTCACTCCCAAAAGAATGCATTATTTGGCTGTTAATTACCTGACTAGATACTGATCCAGTCACTTCCATAGATCCTATTGTGGAACTCGGAGTCATAAGCTGCCATGACCCAGTCACTTCAAATATATGACTGTTACCAGTTGGTTCTCACCATCGAGATTGTGAATTTCCATACGTCTTCCAATTCTCCTGCCAGTTTCGTCTGTTAGAACTTCTTCCAAATGGAGGGCTGTGAACATCTGAAGCTCTTCTATAACTGCTGCTTACATGGCATTCCTTAGGGGTCTTTCTTAGATCCTCTTCAAGATCATATTGTGAGCGCTGTTCACAGAATGGTTGATCAAAGGAAAGTATTAGATTTTCAATGCAAAAATAAAAGTAAGAAGGAATTAATGCACAAACCAGGGATGACTGTTTTCTATTGAGATTAAGCAGTCAGATTAACATCTTTCCTTTACATAGAACATGAAAGACAGACACACACCCCCACATCAAGCAAAACATGTAACAAAGGTTGCAATAGCTGAAATCAGTAGTGCTGAATAATAATACTGCAATATATAGGGTGTGATCATGCATAAAAAATTCTCAAGTTGTGCTCGGCAAACCTTAGTGGAGTCTGAAAGTACTGCATATGCCTCTCCAATCATCTTAAAAAGCCTATCAGCATCTTTGTGAACCTCCTGGGAGATTTCCTTCCAAAGTCGTCCCTCATCTCCACTTTCACTTCTTGCCAAGAACTGACCAGCCTAAAACCCACAAAAAATAAAAAGGATTAAAAGGAACCCCCCTACAATGAGTAACAAGTATGGAATTCACATAATAAACAAACTAAAATTAAGGGTACAAAAAGCTTTAAACCTTGTCTGGATGATGTCTGAGAGCTGCCTTACGGTATGCCTTCTTGATATCAGATGCTGTGTCAGATGGTTTAATTCCCCTGGCATTTGACATTTTAAAGTAGTAAGTAACATAGTAGTTTGAAATAATTAGTCACTAGGCAGAAGCCAGAGAAAATTGGGTAAAATGTGGTATTCCGTTGCATGATTATTCAAAATGCACTCATTTTCCAAAGTGCCCATAAACTCTTAACAGGAACCAACCAGAAAACATGTTTTCAGACACCATCATTTAGAATTTATTTGGACTGAATAAGAACCATGGGCTTCAACACAGAATGAATTAACAGAACCGAATATGCTAAGTTCAGAATGTTCCAATTGAAATAAAAAAACTTACAAAATCATGTAGAAATCCAACGGAATTCCATGTTTAGCTTCTTCTTCCATTGAAGGCAGATGCCGTTGAGCTTGCCTTAATTCTTTCATACTGCTAGTGGATCTACCTGGCGTGCCAGACTGTTTGACTTTTTCACCAGATTGATTTTCAAGAATGGAAACAAGCCTCTGGAGGTCACTAGCTGCCTGTCCGTAATCTCTAATCGTCTCATGTAGGGTGGCTCTTCTAGAAACGGCCTGTATAAGGGAAGGATCTCAGGCATTAAAATACCATAGCAGGAACTAATTTAGGTACAAAATTATTCTGCAATATAATTATTTGATTAAATTTTAAAATAAACTGAAACTAATAATAATGGAAAATTATTATGATTAAGTAGGCCGTATGACCATTCAGAAAAGAATGTTATTGACATTCTTCTTGATGTCTTGCAACACTTCAAGTAAAAAAATAATATATACTTTGCTTCTCATTCTGAAGCATTTATGAGAAGATATATAATGACTATTACATTTCGACATTCACCATAGGAACGTAACTTTGTCCATGTGACCTGGGATGGGTGTGGGGCATGTCCTCCACTTCATATCTACAATTATGCTGAATTACAATTGGGTCCAAACCCAGGTCAACAGAAGACACGGAGGACATATAGGTGCCATTTAACAGAAAAGAGAACTAGTATTATCTTGTTCACCTTCAAAATTTTTTTTTTTTCTCGATATATTGTAAGGGGGAGGAGGGATTTGAACCTTGAACGACTCATTAGAAACACAAGGAAATTCCATTTGAACTAACAATCAATAGCATACACATTCAAAATAATAAATTTCCTGTATTAGAAGATATTTTTTACTCTTTTATTTATTAAAAAAAACTAATATTGCGCTTGATAGGGATAAATTTTAACAGAGATGTCAGAGATCCATGAAAACATAAAGAATAAATCCAACTGAAATGGAAGAAGCATTATGAATGGTTAAAAAAAAAACTGAAAGGAGCTACACAACTTATACTTGCCAGGGCAATCAAAAAGTGCCAGATTTGGTTATGCCCATGAACAACGTGTTTGGAAAGGTGGTCAAGATAATCACCTTCTAGCACATTAAGGAAAAACTCTGAGCATTCCACCTTTCCATGGTGTTAAGCAGATTGAGAATTCAACTATGGGCATCAATTTCAATTGGTTGAATCACTTTTGTGGCAATGTGGCCCAAAAGCTGCCATGCTTATAAAGGATCAAACAAGAATTTGTAGGAAGTCCTCCCTAACTAAGGGTAACAGAAACTAGAACAATAAGACCACAAAGAACACCAGAATCCTTGAGAGAGAAAGCAGATGCAATTTCAGAGAATTTAATGTCCTTAGATAACTTACCCTATAAAAAAGTCCCTAGGAATCCATACATACATAATATATATATATATATATATATAATAGAATAGAATAGAATACTGGAAAGGTAAAAAAGAATAAGCTAAGTAAAAGAGAAGCATGAATTCTCAAAAAAAAAAAAAAAAATCAGTAAAAGTAATTCAAGACCAAATCACAATCTATTAAAAGGTTGAAAAAAAGCACCAAACATATCATATAAGTTTGGAAAAACATTTTCCTATGTTCTTTTGCTGAGGAGATTTTGTCATCTAGGTGTTTGTTTGTTTTCCACTCTCATTACTAATAAGCCTTCATGTTCATTGCAAAACAAAAATAATCAAAATCGAAAGGCATTGAGAAAAGTCAAAACCTTGTAAAGCATTACACACTAACTACTATAGCGTGGAGAAAATTTAACTAGAAGGCATCAAGGCATAACTGTTCTACACAGGCTGAAACATGAAGATAGGAAGAGTGTCAGACTTTATGATATGTCTGTGCCAATCATGGAAAGGATCATGGACCACTATTTTTAATATATATATAAGTAATAAGACAGTTCATTGAAAAATCAGGCAAAAAATCTGTACACAGGGATCATGGACCACTATTAAAATCAAGTCACAGGTACTTGCTTAACCTTGATCAAATTACCTTCTGCATATCAATCAGAAGATTGTATCTCAGCTAAGACATCAATCTAGTAGCTGATCAAATTTGGAAAAACAATCTTCCTTCTTAAAAAAGAGACAAATGAGTACGATGAAAAATCTTTTACATTGCTAAAGGTTTTAAATTGAATCATCAAAACTTTTAAGAAATAAGAATACCATCAAAATTTAATGGATCAGTACCTACAGCTCATATTACTTATCAGTAATCCAAACAGAAAAATATAAGTAAACAAAAATCTTTTAGTCACAGGTTAGCCCTATCTTTAATGGCTAAAAAAAATAAAAAAGATGCATTCATGGACTCTTTTTGCATCACTACACAGTATCTAAAAAAAAAATGACATAAGTACTAATGCAAAGGCATACCTTAGCGTAATTTCCATCAAGGGCTATGGCCAGACTGCAATCAGCAATGGCATCAGCAATTTGGCCCAAAGCTTGGTATGCTGCAGCACGATTGCAAAGACAGATTGCTGCAAAAGGACGTGATTCAACATTGCTAGATAAAGCAATGGTATAGTGCTCTATTGCGTCAGTATACTTCCCTGTTCGAAATGATTCATTCCCTGCATTCTGTTGTTTACAAGAATGGTAAAATAAATGAATAGGTTCAATATGAAAAGTGTAGATCCATAAAAAATTGATTAATATGATAGTAAAATTCATGCACAACTAAATGGGTGAGCAAGTCATGACCTACATTCAACAAAAGTAACATACCAATCCATTCACTCCCATATAAATTTATAAATTACTTTCTTTATTTATTTTGGATAAGTTTTTATGTATATAAATTTTAGTATGGGATTTAAAACTCTTCCCAGTTGTCATGGATTTCATAATATGTACAAGCTACTACTAGCGGTACAAAGATTGTGCCATCTAACACTAAATCAATCCAAACCATCCATACTATTGACCTATGCCATTGAACCAACTTTCTAACAGAGTGCATTTGGACGGTTAAAAGCTTAGATGCATCCAAAGAGAGCTATGATAGATCTGACTAAACTGAACTAGATAAAGGGTCGTTTTAGACCCAAATCAGATAATATATGTGGATGAAATTTGCTGGAAGGCAGTAAATTCATAGCAGGAAATCTGGACACCAGTTGTTATCTTTTGTTGGGCGTTTAAGATGCCAAATTCCTTGAGGAGAGATTAGAGTTTTGGAGGATGAAATATAACACAGGAAATGAAAAGCAAGAAGAAGAAGAAAAAAAAAAAAAAAGGAAAGAAAAGATAACAAAACTAGGAATCACAATTTGGGATTTTAGGCATTAGAACGAAGGCTATGTTTGGTTCAAGGTAAAAGATAGAGGGAAGGGAAAGGGGTTGAGGGAAAAGGGAGGAAGGGTTATTTCTTGTGTTTGGTAGGACAGAAGCGAATGGGAGGAAAAGGAAATGTCAGAATTCCCTTCCCTCTAGGCTTACCATTTCCCTTTTGGGAAAGGAGAGAGAATGTTTCTATTTTAATTTTTTAAATGAAAGTGGATCCACCATATGAATCATTTCTCCATTTTTCCATTGATAACCAAACATCCTAAAAGCTTGTTTGTGAGAGCGGAATGGGGGAAATGGAATGGAAAGAAAATAATTTGTAAAGAATATTCTTTTCATTACCTTGTTTGGGAGTTTAATAGGAGGAAAATAATGGAATGAATGTTCCATTCCTATCCCTTGTAAACCCATTTCAAAATTGGGAGGAATCAAAGGAAATGGAATATGTCTAAATGAATTTTTTACTGAAGTCCTCATAATAGTTCTTTTATAAACGGATTCAGTTTCATTCCTTTCCATTCAACTCCCAAATAAGATTATTTTTCATTCCATTCCTTTCCTTTCAAAACATCCAAACAAACGAGAGATAGTTAATTCCTTTCCATTCTTTTCTTTTCTATTCTATCCATTCCTTTCCTTTATAAGAGAAGATGCATCAACATATGGCATCACAGCAAACCAATAAACAAAGTTGGGTTCAACGTACTTTTCTTCATTCATCCATCATTATTTAATATTTTAGTAAATCATACGACCAAGTAAACTTGGGACACAGAGAAAAATTTCTAAGCAAGCCAACCTAACACTTGGATCAGTCAAGACACAATAAACTTGTCTTATAGAGAAAGATGAGATACCTTAAGGCGTAAAAGTTCACGTATGGTGACAGCCAATGAAATTGACCATTCCAAATTCTTAAATCCATACCTACATAGTTGAAATTAGCATCAGAAACCTCCTTAAAGCTGGTAAAAGAAAGAAATGTCCTGATTAAAAGTGGCAAATGGAAAAATAAACTCTGCTTCATAAAGACTGTGTATTACTTGTTTTTAATAGATCCCACTTTTTCCAGCTTCTGAAGCAAATCAAGAGCTGCCTCAAGCCTTCCCAAATGAAAGTAGCACCTGGATATCAAGCACCACCTCCACAGCCTAACAGTTGAGTAACTTTCACATCCAGATCCCTCCATTTTTGCTGCAGTGCTCAATGATGCAAAATTCTTTTCAGCAAAATTAAGGCTCTGCTCACACTGCTGAATTGCTTCTTCATACTTCCGCAACTGCAAAATGGCACCAAATAGTATATTCAATGCTTAGGCCAGTACTTGGGGCTTAAAATAAATAAACACTTACACAAAGAGCAGTTGTCAACTATCCTACATTAAATGACTGTAACTTAACAACAATAATAAATGATTTAAAAAGTAAATTGAGTAATTACACACCATAATCAGAGCCTCTGCTTTCATTTCAAGTAATTTTTCTGAGTATGAACTTATTGACAAGGCGTCATCAATTATTTCCAAAGCACTAAGAGCAGCATCAAAAGTTCTCTGTTCCATAATTTTGGCAGAACGATTTGTGCACTCAGCCACTTTCTGCTAGTAACAAAAAAGCACATAGTTAGCACTTTATTGAACCATTAAGCACAGAAACACTCCCATGCAGAAGAAAAACATAGCATATCAGTAACACAATGGAAATTCTCGCTTCTACTAAAAATGTTCAATGATAATCAGGCAGCAATCAAAATACCAACAATATTATGTTCAAAATATTGCCAAACTGAAGTCAAGAAGCAAAGCCAGAATACATCTTATTAAAACAATGATTAACGTGGATCTGCAGAAAATTGTACAGTGCTAGGTTGACCAATATTCACATTAAATTTCCAGCCCAATGACGTAGCATAAACTCTCAAAACTATGTGACAGTATCAGAAACTTTAATTTTGGGGAAATCTCCAAAATGAAATTATAAAATTCTTTATTTGACAGTTCCTCCACCCCATTCTTAGAGGAGGAACTGCCATTTGAGCTAGAGCTTATTAGAATTTCAAATGTACTTATTGATGTACAACTAATATAGATGCTTTCTGAATCAGCATAATGATAAGATGATCACATAAGCACTACCAATATAACAGAAAAGAAATGCAGTACCTGGGCCTTCTGAAGGCCTTCCGCAGCCTCTATCATGAGTTTCCGATCCAAGCAAACACCACCGCCTGATTCCAGGCACTTATTGAAATACTGCATAGCATCTTCCACTTCCCCAAGCACAAGGTGACAACTACAAGGGGGAAGGAAATATTTAGAGGATATATGCAATGTCTTCGTATAACATGAAGAAATCAGTACAGAAATCAGCCCTCATGTATATCCTTCTAAAATTACCTAATTGCCATATTTTCATTATAGCAGTTTCATTATTGAAGATTAAAGATATATAATCTATTTCTAAATGGTTCAAACAAGATCCAAATTATGACTCCTTATATCTAAACTTGTAAAAAAACCACCACTTAAATTTTAGTATGAACTATGGCCTAAAAAAGAGTAGAAGACTCGCATTACCCTAATGTCCATTTTGGTATAGCATATCATTTAATTCGAAGTAATTATTTTGCTTATAAAATATGTGAATGTGTTGAACAAATCCAGATTCCAGAGCCAGTTAAAATCATTTTCTACTAATAATTTGAAATCATACAAACAAAAGTCTTACTTTGCAGCTCTCATTTGAGCTTTGAGAAAGCTGGGATCTAGTGCAATAGTCATCAGAGAGTCCCCTAAAGCTTCCCTTATTCTTCCAAGAGACCTCCGTGTAGCTGCACGGTTGCTATAACACAGAAGAAGAGGCTTAAGGCAGCATCCTGATCGTTCACTAGAAGGGACAGAAATTATTCCCTGTGTGTATAAATCCTCAGCTCTAGACAGCTCCCCCTTTGCATAAGCTTGGTTTCCCCTGATGTAAATCAAATATTATACACATTAATAACAAATACATATTCTCACAGGTGAAAATAAAATTTATGCAGATCAAAGCAGCATAACAATTATCAAGAAATCTGATCAGAAATATATTCAAAGACTGGTCATTATGATGCAAAGACTGGACAGTTATTATGATGTAAGAAGCACCTGAGTCGCAACTTCTCACAGGTTTCTTGAATGGCAGCAGAAAAAGAAATATGTCCTTGCTTGACTTGTTCATGTGCTTCAGATTTATGCTCTGTATCAAAACGTGAAGATGTGCTGGTGGGTGACGATTGGGCAGCAGACGACCGAATATTAAGAGATGGATCACGACCAACTTTCGCTCTACTTTTCTTTCTATGTGGACGTTTCGTTACAGTTGCAGTTGCAGGTAAAGTACCTTCTGCAGGGGATGATGCAGAAAATGTAAAACATTTCTCCTTCGTATCTTCCATGTTTGAGCTGAAACCAGTTTGAGTTTCTGTTGACGCAGCACCAGCACCAGCACCACTGCTGCTGCAGAATTGCTCAGTTTTAGAACTAGAGCAGGTTGTTTCAACTCCAGAAAATAATCCTTTAGAAGGGCAATCACTACCAAAAGAACTTTCATTGCGACAACAAAAATTCTCCTCATTCTGCTCTCTACATCTCTGCTCCATTTTATTAATATCAGCTCCATCTGCATTAGCCAAATCTTCATCTTTACGGTCATTAGGAACTTTCGAATGCAGGTCCAAGGGTGCAGAATTAGTATCTGGGTGGGAGAACTCTTGTGAAGTCACAGAAGCTTCTCTTGAATATGGATTAGCCGCTGTAGTCTCCTGATAGGGGGAAAAATCCATGGGCGAGCAACATCCAGGTGTGTCTGGGTTTTCTTGAGAACTGCTTTCCTTTGGCACATGATCTTGCCCGGGATTTTGCTTACTTAGGGAAGGTGGCTTTAATTTCCCCTTCTTTTTCTTTGATCGTTTGTCCTTAACAGACTTGCCCTTTACTGAGAAATCTAAATTTTTATTTATTTCAGGAAACAAATTTCCTTCAAAGCAAGAAGGATCCCATTTTGGTGTGCTGAAGGCCGTAAACGACGCCCCTAATCCATCTGGATTGCTTGTAGAACAATCTCCATCCTTATTTTCAAGTCCACCCATGAAATGTATTTCAGAAACACTACCATTTGGTTGGAAGTCAAAATTAATCGATGAGAACGAAGATGGTGCCGCAGATGCATTCCGTTGCGTATCCTCATTTACATGACCTTGAGGAAACTGGCCAACATCAAAATCCGTACCAACTCCTGCCTGAACCCCAATAGATGCACAAGCTGCTGAACTTCGGTTCAAAGAGTCGGAACCCTTTTCGCTGCTTCTAAACACAAACGCAACCCCAGGATTGGCACTTGAGTTCTTGTCTGAATCTTCAGTCTTGTCAGCAACATCAACATTATCAGAATCATCAATTTTCATTTTCCTGATCTCATCAGGGAGTGTAAACAATGGACTTGTGCTAGAACCGCTCGCTACATTACTACTATTTTCAAATAGAGATTTACCCAAATCACTAATTCGAGTCTTAGTGCTTTCGCAGTTTCCAAATACAAGAACCCCCCTTATCACAATTCTCATTCAAGCTCCTATCACCATTAATATCGAAATTCATAGCCGTAACTTTCACATTAGAAGACTCTACTCCACTCTCCACTTTCATATTCTCCCCAATATCCGAAACCAACTTTCCAAAACCCGAATTAAACCAACTAGCACCAAACACAAAACCCGAATCACCATTCCTTCCAAACTCAACCCCATTCCCAGTTTTCAACACGTCACTAGTTTCAAATTCCAAAGTACTCACCTTTTCACTAACTTCTCTCTTTTCCGAGATCGAAAAAGACCCTAAATCACCACATTTCTCAGCTTCCCCACTTTCAGAGCCCAATTTATCTCCACATTCATCATTCTCTCTCTTTTCTTGATTCGAATTCGAACCCGAATCACTCCGATCAGCACGAAACACAAAACCAACATTATCAACAACCGATTTTCCATCCTTTTCGCCGTTCACTCTCATTTCCTCACCCGAATTCAACTCAACCCCACTCTTCTTAGCACCAAACACAAAACCCACACTCTCAAATTTCACATCACCATTCGAAAAACCAAAACCAAAGCCATTATTATCATCGCCACTACCACTACCACTACCACAACAAACACTACTTACCCCATTCGACGCGCCGACCCGACCCGAATCCAACCGAAACGGATTGAACCCCGCTCCTCCAACCAACTCGCTCGAAGCCACCGTCCTCGACCTCGTCTGCTGCTTCCTCTGCTTAGCCAGCCTCGGCCGAGCCCGCGGACCATTCCGCGTAACGTTAGCCGGACCATCGAAGCTCGAAGAGTTGGAACTCGGATTCCGATTCTCCGAGAAATCGGTAGAAGGAATCGCGCCGAAACCAAGAGGGTAATCGGAGTTAGGGTTCTGAGACTGCTGCGAGGAGTCCATCGGAGACCGGATGTCCACTGCCGCCGCCGCCGGCGGCATCTCCGGCTATGGAGTTAGGGTTTTTGACTTTTTAGGGTTTTTTTTTTTTTTTTTTAAATATAATATTTTGTTTTTTTGGTTTGGGATGTAATAATATTTATGAATAATACGTGTGTGTGTGTGTTTATGTATAAGAATTTTTTGAGTTTGGGTTTATGTGATTGGTTTGGAAGTAAAAAAAAAGAAAAAAACAGAGAAAGTGTGAACGTTGGAAATAGAGGAAGAAAGAAGTGTGATTGATTTGATTGATTGATTTGGCTTTATATATATATATAACGCCGGATTGGAATCCTATGCAATTCTTTTTTAGTATTGTATTGGTGCAATCCATCTTTTTACTCGCAAATTTTTTTATTTTTGTAACATTTTTATCTGGCATTTTTTGTTTTTTATATTCAAA